>JAMPIV010018255.1:0-115149 GCA_024509875.1 Oreohelix idahoensis | reverse complement strand
TTCGTAGTTTTAATTAGATAATCAAGAGGTGGGTGTTGGGGGGAAAGAGTTAGATTTGTTATATCCCCCCCCCCCCCCCCCCCCCCCCGCCCCCCCCCCCCCCCCACTCTCGTGGGTGGGTTTGGGTTGTGGCCCGCCATCATTGTTTTCCCTGTCCCACCCTACTTTCTGGTGACAGTATAGATTGAGTATGTTGTCTTACATCTACACTGGTTGCAAGTTTGAAAAATTATCATTACCTTGTTTTTTTTAAAAAGAATATGGTTACATAGACATGTCACTTGTTTTTAAAATTTTACTTTACTTACTAGTCGTTCCCCTTCTACCATGAGGTGTAGAGGTTGGGATGAGAGAGCGCCAGATATTCTATCAGCTGTTTTCTTTCCTGGCCCTGGTTCCATTCCAGTCCTCGAGTCCTTCAAAGATTGTTAATGTTGTCCCTCCAGCGTCCTCATCGGGTTGTCCTGGGGGTCTGGATCTTGGCTACTTTGATTCCCATTGTTGTCGTGGAAGCCGATCTTCTCCCATTCTGCAGACATGGCCAAACCATCTTAGGTGGGACTATTCTATTTGGGTCTGCAGCGGATGGGATTTTAGGCCTTGACGGATCGTCTGGTTGCGGACCATGTCTCTTCTTGTTACTTCAACACTTCCTCAGATACCTCATTTCTGAGGTTTGGATCTGGCTTTTGTGGGTTGTAGTCATTGCCCATGACTCGCATCCATATGTCAAGACTGGAACATAGGTGGAGCGGTATACAGCCATCTTCGTTTTCTTACCAACCTCTTTCTAAATTTCTTGCTGAGGAATCCTCGATTTATGGACTGAAAAAGTCTCCCAGCTGCTGCTTTTCGAGTGGCCAACTCTTCTTTGATGCCTCCCTTTCGGTCTATAATAGCTCCGAGGTATTTAAAGTGGTCGACCTGCTCCAGGACCTGTTCTCCCAACGTAATCTGATGTCTTCTTTCTTCTCGTGATATCACCATGGATTTTGTTTTAGAGCTACTTATGACCATCCCTCTCTTCTCCAGCTCTTCCTTCCAGACTTGCAGATTGGATTGGAGATGTGTCTCTGATTTAGCAATCAGGACAACATCATCAGCAAATGCCAGCTCTGAAATACAGACCTGTCTCATCTTTCAGTACCCCACTGAATACTTTCTTGTTCTCTCCTTACATGCTGTTACGAGAGGATTTGGGATTGTAGCCATTAGGGTAGTGAGCTCTATATTTAAAGTTGCGCATTTTGGTTTGTAAGACGCTATTAATTTATATTATGTTTTCGCGGATTCTTGGATTTGAACGCGAAATGGTATAGGTTGCCTAGTTTGAGAATGACGTGCCACGTTGTTAAGCTACGGCGTAACGACCTTGTAATTGAACCTTTTTTGTAGTGACCGTGGTCCTTGACGGACGCGTTTTGTTGGAAGTCTCCCATGATGATGATAATTATATAAAGGAAATTATTATATGGCACTAGGGTCTGCCTATTATTATTGGATACGATTTACGTCTCAGTTACTGAAGTGGAATATACTTCAATTGGATAGAATGTATCGGGAGCAAGTTGTTATGAATAAGTATCCAGAATTCATATTGATCGCCTAAGTCAAATTATTCGTTACCGGATTATGGAATCACGTGTAAATAATCTGACGGTAGGACGACTAAAGTTAGTTGCTTATCCTTTACAGGACGTGGCAATCAACCCCAGCTTTTATTGGCTGTTTGTGATTTATCTAGGCAATTTTTACGTTCAGTAGTTTGCCATTGCTTTCTGAACGGTACGGCGCTTATACCATTGTTAAAAATCCACACAAAGCAATCCGCTACCAAACCGCCTGCAGCAGGTTTCGAACCTGGTATATCTGGATTATGAAACTGCGTTCATATCCATTAGGCCACAGACGCCGACTACAATGAGGTAAACTCAGGAGACGTTTTGTAGGATGTATTTGCTTGACTGATCATGAACTGTTTTAACTGAACTTGTATGCCGTTAATAAATGTAACCTGTGGACTCTCAACATAGCGGACTTTGTCAAGTGAAATTGCTCTATTGAATATTATCACTGTTGGCCCATGCATTCGTTGTTTACATCTTAGCACGATCTCGCTCTACACTAAGAATAGTCATCACATGACCAGAGCAATGTATTTCAATGATAAACAAGCCTAAAGCAGGAACTTAGCCTCAAAAAAACATATTTGTTACCGAAGTCAAATGCTAACCGAAACCTACAATGAAACCTAAACAAACTACGGTAACACATGCCTTGATGGAAAATGTTAATACTAGAATAAAAATGTACATCATTTCTTTCATCTGTCCCTCCCTGCTCCAAATGGAACTTGGGACTACCTCTGCTCTTAGTTCTCTATAAGAAACTAGCAATAAAGAAGTCACCAGCCCTTGAAGTGGTGGTTCATGAAATCATCATTCTGTATGCTGAGGTTGCCAGCCTCAAATGACTTTTTCATCCACAAGCGATTTTCACATATTAATATTCACATCATAATATAGGAGAGAAATTACGTGTTAATAATGTAAAATATAGAATTTAAAATGCACAACTTACGCCAATCTTGGGCTCACAGATTGTTCACTCAGAGAAATAAAGGTGCTTGAAGATGCCCTTTTAATGTGTTCTGAGGGTTGTTACTTTAACCATAAGTTCCCACTATGACTCCATGCTTTAGATTCCTGAGAGTCCGGTTTTCCTTGTTAAAATGGTAGAGTTTTTTTTCTGGGCTCTGAAGTCCTTAGAAATGCTCAAACAATGGTCTGATATATGAATCTCTATTCTTTGCTTAACTCTGGCAGTCTGGTTGTCATCTTGGCATGAGGTAGATTTTCTCAGTATCTTAAAACTGCAAAAGTGTCAATTTATATCACACTTTGCCTCCGCAACACTTTGTTATGATTTTAAGTGAGGAACCAATCAGAAATATGATTCTTCCTATATTTTGAATCCTCACCAATCGTTTCAAAAGCTGCATGTTTGGGTGGGGTAATTCTCATTATTCCACCAGAACAATTCTGCGCATTAATGTAGAGGACAAGTATCTCAAAATGGAAGTGAGATTTCTGTACTAGGTTCAAATATAATGATGCTACGCGAGTCAGCAGATGACGTGGTTAAGTCCATTCAGTCCACACTGAAAATGGGAAGGAAATGGAGAGTGGAAGAAGCTGTTGATGCTGCCCAAGAGTCACTCAAACTGAGGGAGGTAATTGGGTACACGCAAATAAATAGACGGGGATTTGGTCATGGAGCCATCCGCTGGTGGTCCAAGGCATCAAGCAGGGAGCACAGAGACATGGTAGTTCAGGAGATACGAGGAGCTGAGAATGATAAGAGTTTACAAAAAGCAGTGCAACAGGCTCAACAAGGCCAATGGACTACATGGGAAGGATCCCTGCAAAGGTCCTTGACATGGAATGATATATGGCACCTCTTAGGCTCAGTTTCGTTGTTAGAGCAATGTATGACCTGCTGTCGTCAGCCGCAAACCTTGTAAAATGGGGAAAGTCGCATGATGAGCAGTGCCCCCTGTGCCAGGGGAAGCAGACACTTGAACACATGCTCTCAGCATGTAAGGTGTCATTAGGGCAAGGGTGATACACTTGGCACCACAACAAAGTGCTAAATGAGCTGGCTGCGACAATAGACCTGGCAAGGATGAAGGCCAATAGCAAAGCCAGGCCGAGCACCGCAAATACATACTTTCTGAGGGCAGGAAAGTCAGCACACCCGAAACCGAGTAAACCAGGTAGCAGTTTACCATCTCTTCTTGACTGTGCAAATGACTGGGAGATAGCGGTAGACCTACCTGGATGAGGGGCATATCCAGAGAGTATAAGAAAATCACAGAGATGGCTGGATATAGTGCTTCATTCTTCTGCATCGCTTCAGGTTATACTGATTGAACTGATCGTGCCATTTGAATCCAGATTGGACGAGCAACATTCGTTCAAAGCGACCAAGTATAATGGTCTGGCTGCGGATCTGAGACGCAATGGGTTCACTGCAAGGGTCATGGCTGTTGAGGTGGGCGCAAGAGGGCTTGTGGTTGCATCAGTGTATGATTTATTGAAACTGTGGGGGCTGAGGGGACAGTCGAGAATAAGGGCACTAAAGAGTCTTAGTGAAACTGCTGAAAAGGCGTCATGTTGGCTGTGGAACAACCGCAATGGGCTATGGAACTCATGACTGTAAATTCTGCGGAACAGAAAACACCAGAAATTTGTGTATTTTAAAGTTGCAACCAAAGTGAAATGAGTTCATTTTCGATACAAGACAACAGGAGGCTGAGATACTTGGGAGTCATGACCCAAGTGGGCCTGCCACCCTTAGAATGTAAAGGAGTATACAGTGCAAAATACTTGTTCGACGGGGAGGGGGACTTCTTCAAATGATCAGATTGCCTCCTGTTGTATCGCTCTGTAAAGAGTTTCCTATCACTTCTTACTTTTACCTATAGTAATGTCTTTGGAATAAGGTGCGCTGGAACCAATTATGTCATTCGTTTCCGCCAAGTGCCTGTATGCCTCCATCCACGGGTGAGTAATTTTATCGCCTTTCATGGCTTGGGTAAACACCAACTATGCTAAAACTGACTGGCCCAGATGGGTGTTCCTGTGTCTAATCTTATCAAAGCTGTGAAGTGCTAAGCATAAATGATTAGTTATCATCAAAAGGAGTAGATTGATGATAAATTAGCAAATACCTGCTTGATAGCAGATAAAGAAATGTACTGACCACAGAAATTTCAAGTAATCAGTACTCACAAGTGTACCTAATTACTGCTATTGTGGAGAAGAGACCACAAAGAATCATTCTGTGACACGTAATTTATTTAGTGTCTTTTTTGTTTGTCCATTGTGCTAACTGACAAAGCAATCAGTGACCAATACACCTGGTGGCATCTTGTAGAGGAGCAACAAACTGTCTCTACTGTGCTCGGTCAACAGCCGTACTTCATGTGGTGCCACAGATCTGGTTCATGCTTAGCATTTCAGCCTCCACAGTTCTCCGCCCTTGCTTTCACTTTCTGTCTGGAGTCCATAGCATGGCAGTTCTGGTGGTGGTGTCAGGATCTCTTGTGAGGTTGTGGCCCACCCAATTCCAGCATATACCCACTAGATTGTGCGCATGTCTTCTTGGTAGCTCTGCATTAGCAGTTCTTGGTTGGTGACGGTGTTCAGCCAGAAAATGTGAACAATTTTCTTAGGCAAATTGCTCAGAGTAGAGGCCTAAAGTTACATGACAGGATACATGCAGGAGAAGTGTAATTTACTGTGAGAGGTGGTCTACAAAAACATAAAAGAATTCTTACATGAAAGATAACTTACAAGTGTAATGTTTGTGGTGCAGTATTTACTAGCAGTGGTAGTCTACAAAAACATAAGCGAACATATGCAAGATAGATACCTTATAACTGTGATGTTTGTGGTGCAGTATTTACTAAAAAAAAAAGGTTGCCTACAAAATTATATACTTGTAAGCACACAAACAAGAGAGAGCCTTACAATTGTGACGTTCTTTGGTTCAGAATTTACATAGAGAGATGTTCCACACAAAACATAAAAAATTACTTACATGAGAGAAACCTTACAAGCATATGATATTTATGGTGCAGCATTTACTGTGAGAGGTAGTCTATACAATTATAAATGAGTATATACTTACTTACTTAGTCGTTCCCCTTCTACCGTGAGGTGTAGAGGTTTGGAAGAGAGAGCGCCAGACTATTCTATCGGCTGTCTTCCTCCTGGCCTGATTCCATTCTAGCCCTCGGTCCTTCAAAGATTGTCTAATGTTGTCCTCCCAGCGGACTCTGGGTCGTCCTGGGAGTCTGGATACTTGGCTCTTTGTTTCCCATGCTTGTCATGGTAGCCGATCTTCTCCCATTCTGCAGACATGGCCAAACCATCTTAGTTGGGACTGTTCTACTTGGGTCTGCAGGGGGTGGCATTTTAGGCCTTGACGTATTGTCTGGTTGCGTAACATGTCTCTTCTTGTTACTTCAACCACCTTCCTCAGGGTAATGTTCACCTTTAGCCCCACCGATGTCCTATTGTAACTTTTCGTTTACTTTGTACTTGGAATCGGAGTTTTCAAGTAAGGAAATATTCGTACGAAATACGAATAGCATAAATGATGTTCCTCCGGTGGTCACGACAGTAAATAATTATAATCACAACGTTACAAAATTAATAAATAAATATAATTAATTTGTTTGTAAGATAATGACATGTATTGACTTTAAAACATACAGAAATATTTTAAGATACCTGTTAGCTCCCCAAGGAGCATAGGCCTTCAACAAACGCATGCCAAATCCTCCTGTCAGATGCCTTTCGCGCAAGGTCTTTCCACGAATTCCTCTTCTTTTTCAGTTCTGTATCTAGATATCTTGTCTGTGTGTGTGTGTGTGTGTGTGTGTGTGTGTGTGTGTGTGTGTGTGTGTGTGTGTTTTTTTTTGGTTTACCTCTGACTCTCTTTAATAATTATAATCAAAGTGTGATTATATATATAAATATATGTATAAAACACTGTGATTATAATGATTAAAGAGCACATATATGTGTTCGTGTGTGTATATAAAAAGGTCAAGGTAGTCCATAGCAGATACTGCCGTAGGAGAATGAAGTGTTAGAGACTTGACTTAACTAGGACCAGCATCAAGACGTGGCGTGACCAGTTCCCTTCCTCGATACTTTTTCTTCCCTAACTCAAGAGCAAAGTCAGGTATCCATTTACAGCTGGGTAAACTGGAGCGCTATAATATGAATCGAACCCATCACCTTAGCCACGAGAAACCAGCGCTGTAACAACTCTGTCAATCGGACGCTCGTAGATATATATATATATGTGTGTGTGTGTGTGTGTGTGTGTGTGTGTGTGTAGCAAGAGGTTTTTATTGGCTCTAGGATCAGTGTCTGCCATCAATGGTACCTATACCTTGTAGCGGTATGGCAGCTTGCGTACCCTGACAATCCCCAGAGCTATGCCAGTGGGAGTTTTACTCCTGGTAGGTTCAACCAAGCTGGACTGGTCTGCGTGGGTAGGGGTCAGACAAAAGCTGGTACCCTGGTCCTCCAGGTTGGGGGTTTTAGCATAGGGCTGACACCCCTGTCTATGTAAAAAAAAATAATGAAGTTACGGAAACAACATCAAATGAACAAACTTTGCTGCGGGATGGACATTCGGAGTCTGTGGCTCGTATGACTGTCAGTGGTGAAAGCCGAAAGGAAGCCACTGACATGAAAACGGATGTCCTGACCGCAAAACAGGATACAAGAATAGGATTTTGGAATGTCAGGACAATGTACGAGACAGGTAAACTAAGACAGGTCACAGCAGAAATGAGAAACTATAGGTTACACATCCTGGGGATAAGCGAGAGCAGATGGACAGGGGCAGGAAAAGTTAAAACAGCAACAGGAGAAACAGTACTTTACTCTGGAAGAGAGGATGGACAGCACAGTGAAGGCGTAGCCATTATTCTACAGAAAGGGATAGAAAGGACATTACTGGAATGGAAACCCATCAACAACAGACTGATACGATTGAGATTGAGAGGGAGATTCACCAACACTACAATAATACAATGCTACGCACCAACGAATGATAGCGATGAGGAGGTCAAGGATGAATTCTATCAACAACTGCAGAAAGAAATGGAGGACACACCTAGATATGATCTTGTTATAGTAATGGGAGACCTCAATGCGAAAGTTGGTACACACAATACATATAATGAAAGAACAATGGGGAAATGCGGCAGCGGAATAGCAAATGAAAATGGGGATAAGCTAATAAGTTTCTGTAGCATTAACAACCTGGTCATTGGAGGAACACTTTTCCCACATAAGGAAATTCACAAGTTAACATGGGAATCACCAAATGGTCGGGACAGAAACCAGATAGACCACATCATGGTTAACGGTAGATGGAGACATGCATTACAAGATGTGAAGGTAAGAAGAGGTGCAGATGTGGGAAGCGATCACCATTTAGTAGTTGCAAAACTGAAAGTGAAACTAAGAAGGGCTGGACCAACTGTAACTACACAGAAAAGGTTTGACATCAGCAAATTGAAGGACCCCCTTACCAGAAAAGCTTTTGCGGCCGACATTAAGAAACGATATCAATTTGCCAAAAGCCAGGAAAAGACATTGACTGATGATATAGACCAGAATTTTAACACCATTTCAACAATATATAAGGAAAGTAGCAAATCATGCTTAGGATTCCAGGAAAGGAAGAAGCAAGACTGGATAACACCAGAAACACTAAACACCATAAAGATGAGAAAGGAAATGAAAAGAAAGAAAACAGAAGCGAAGTCCCCCAGGTTAAAGCAACTATATAGCGAACAGTACAGTCAACTGGACAGGGAAGTTAAACGCCAAACCCGAGCCAACAAAAGGAATTTCCTAGACGATCTTGCAAAACAGGCAGAAGAGGCAGCACTTAGAAATGAACAAAGCACAGTATACAAAATAACTAAATTCATCAGCGGAAAACAAGGTGCAAACAATATTACATTAGTAAGAGATAAGCAAGGTAATCTCATTAAGACAGCAGAGGGACAGGAAACAAGATGGGCAGAGCACTTCAGAGAAACTCTGAACAAGGAAATACCAGAGACACAATTGAATGTTCCTGAGGCTGAAAACGATCTAGATGTAAATACAGACATTCCACGCAAAGAAGAAATCATCACAGCAATCAAAGGGTTAAAGAACGGTAAAGCTCCGGGCCATGATAACTTAAATGCAGAGCTATTTAAGACAGACCCTGAGCTAGCAGCAGAACTATTAGAACCACTATTTGCACAAGTGTGGAAAACGGGGACAACACCATCAGAGTGGAACAAAGGAATAATTGTCAAATTGCCCAAGAAAGGAGATCTTTCAGACTGCAATAATTGGAGAGGAATCACTCTTCTCTCAGTTCCCAGCAAAATACTAGGCAGGATAATTATACAGAGAATTTCAAAGGCAGTAGACTACAAACTGAGGAAAGAACAAGCAGGATTTAGAAAGAACAGAAGATGTGTAGACCATATATTCACTCTCAGGAACATTATAGAGCAGTGCTCAGAATGGCAAAGACAGCTTTACATAAATTTTGTTGATTTTGAAAAGGCTTTTGACAGCATACATAGGGACAGTTTATGGAAAATACTGAGGGCTTATGGAATTCCAAGCTGCATAGTGTCAATCATAAAAAGCCTCTATGCCAACTTTACGTGTAGTGTTGGGCAGAGCAACCTAACCTTCGAGGTGAAGACAGGAGTACGACAGGGATGCCCCTTATCAACCACTCTATTTTTAACAGTCATAGACTGGGTGATGCGCCAGACAACAGAGGGCAGTCCAAGAGGAATAAGATGGACTACATTTTCAACATTGGAAGATCTGGAATATGCAGATGACATTGCACTGCTGGCACATTCACATCAACACATCCAGGAAAAAACGGATAGACTTAATAAATTTAGCCAGCAGGTGGGCTTGAACATCAATTTAAAGAAGTCTGAGATCATGACGCTCAGTGTGAGCAACCCTGAGCCCATATCAGTAAGGAATCAGCAACTGGTACAGACAGATACCTTCACATACCTAGGAAGCATAGTAACACCAGACGGTGGGGCAGGCAAAGACATCAACATCAGAATGAATAAGGCAAGAACAGCCTTCTTTAGTCTAAATAACATCTGGAAGTCCTCCCAATACAGCACAAGCACAAAATTAAGATTATACCAGAGTTGCGTGCTTTCTGTGCTTCTCTATGGTGCGGAATGCTGGAGAGTCACAGAGAAGGAAATGTCAAAATTGTCCTCTTTTCACACAACATGCCTAAGAAAAATTCACCGAATCTTTTGGCCGAATACCATCACTAACCAAGATCTGCTTACTCGTAGCAAGCAAGAGGACATGCATACCATCATAGCTGGCAGACGCTGGAGCTGGGTTGGTCATGTCCTCAGAAGAGACCCCGATGCCATCACAAGAACAGCTATGCTTTGGACCCCTGAAGGAAAGCGAAAGAGAGGCCGACCAAAAAACAACTTGGCGGAGGACTGTGGAGGCTGAGATGCAAAGAATGAACCAGAGTTGGGGCACTGTACGAAGGATGGCCACCGACCGTGCAAAGTGGAATCAATTTGTTGTTGCCCTACAAGACGCCACTAGGCGTGATGGCCACTGACTGCTTTGACGGTCGGTGGTTAAGGATCGAAGAAGAAGAGGATCAGTGTAGTACTGACAATACAGAATTAGAATTTCTGCTGAAAATGGTGAAGTCCCAGTGTCTGAGAGAACTACTGGTATCACAAAATTAGTTACGGCTGTGAATGTTCTGATATCGAAAAATTAGTAGAGTGGAGACAGTCATACAATTGCCACCCCCGCTGTGTAACTAACTGTGATATTAAAAAACAAGGAAACAGATTTTACTTAACAATTATAAAATTGACAAGTCGTTCAAATACAATTTCCTAATTATTTATTTAGTATATACACTATCTACTCTTGTGCTGAATAATGGATGTTGGAAGATGGAATGTAATGGACTTGTAAGTTTACAAATGATTTACATCTATATATATATATATATATATATATATATAATATATATATATATATATATATATATATATATATATATATATATATATATATATATATATATATATATATATATATATATATATATATATAAAACAAGTTTTCCAATTATAGGAACAAAATTTTATCAGCTGTGCTGTTACTCAATTATAGTAAATGTATCAGCTGTGCTGTTAATTACATATATAGAATTTATCAGCTATGCTATAATTCTCGTCTCTTGCTATGCTACTCAGTTTTTCGTCCTTGACAGTAAAATGCTCACAGTTGCTGACAGAAATGGTACTAATATGTACTCATCTCTTGAAACAGTTCTGTCCTTAATTTCTTGCACATAACACCCGCTGACGATCGTTTCGTTAGCCCACCCAAGACTGAGGGGGACTAAAGATGTAGCTCCTGTGCAATCACTGTGCTCCTGCGAAGTTCCAGGCAGCTGGATTGACTGGACATACGACCTCAGGTTTGATGACACGAATAAAACCTGTAACAAGTAAAAATAGGGACTACTATCTGTCCTCAAGCCCACCTATTTCTATTGTGTATGAGATGAGCGTGTCTCATGTGTCTGCATGTAGGATGAATGACAACATGGCTCAGTATGAGTTAGCAATAGCGAGACAGACAGGTGTCTACTTGAAAACATTCTTTCTGATAAATTATTACATGAATACATCCAATAATATAAATTCAATACATGAATACATCCAATAATATAAATTCAATACATGAATACATCCAATAATATGTACACCTAGGTGTGATACAACCATTTCCTTCCCCCTATAATATTCCAGGTCCTATCTGACAAGTGCTATACTGGCTGGTAACATATATCCTAACAATATTGTTGTGTTCTTCTTCCTCGTTCGTCCTGAAAAGGACGTTGGTTGAATTGTGTCTGTTTACGCCGGAGCTGTGATATCTGCACCTTTCTGTCGACACATCCGACTTCAGCATGGCAGTTTTTGGGACCGCGTTTGCCTTCCCTCTGCGATCCCTACTCTCTCAGCCAGACTGCAGTGATGCAGACTGTTTCCAGGACCACCACGTGGAGGTGGAGTAGGGTCTTAGTCAGCTCTGGTTCCCTGACTCTGATGCAAGCAGTCAAGCTATGGGTCGCTGACTGCATTCTCTATTGCTTCATCTTTGGGTCCCTGTTGTGTTCTGATGATAGGAGTATATGAGACGAGGACTGTTTGGCCATGTGTATATATATATATATAAATATAATATATATATATATATATATATATATATATATATATATAATATATATATATATATATATATATATCAGGTTGAAGTTATATGAGACAATAGGTTGAAGTTATATGAGTCCTAACAAGGACTGTTTTGGTTATATTTCAGGTTGGAGTTATCTGAGACATTAGATTGAAGTTATGTGAGACAATAGATGTTTTGGTTATATATCAGTTGGTTTTCGTCTTCATCAATCATATCATGAAATACAATCATTATATCTAATTTCCCCAAGATACAATCAGTAACCTGATACATTCATAGTGAAACAATTCATTTTAAATATATACAGGTGTAGGTAGTATAAATGACACACAACAAATACAAACATTATATATCTGCTGTAGGCCTATTTTCCTACAAGTTTATAGTAAATATATTTACCCTCCAAAATTTAAACAGGCCAGGTTTTGACTCGACTAGTGAAGCAGTCTGCCAGGTCAATGCACGCAAGTAAGCAATAAATCAAGGTTGACAGCTTCTTTTCTTCAGTCGGTCGTCTATCTGGCTTCGTGTTGGTGTTGTGTGATTATGAATAAACTCTCCCGTACAAATCTTCTTCTTCTTCCTCGTTCGTCCTGAAAAGGACGGTGGTTGCGTTGTGTCTGTTTACGCCTAAGCTGTGATATCTGCACCTTCCGGTCGACACATCCGACTTCTGCACGGCATTTTTTGGGACCGGGTTTGCCTTCCCTCTTCGATCCGTATTCGCTCAGCCAGACTGCACTGCTGCAGACTGTTTTCAGGACCACCACGTGGAGGTGGAGTACGGTCTTGACCAGCTCTGGTTCGCTGGTCCTGATGCAAGCAGTCAAGCTATGGGTCGCTGACTGCATTCTCTATTGCTGCATCTTTGAATAAACTCTCCCGTATAAATAGGTAGATGGGGTAACTTTTACTCCTTGAGGAAAGCTTTTGGTTGGTTCTCATCGTGGCAAGCTGATTGGTTATATGCAGTTTAGTACAATCCGTCGTACCATCCTTGACCGTGACGAGTCCCGAAAAAACAGGGCGTATGCCTAATTTTATTCTGTTTTTTCCGCCATATTGGGTGACAAGATGGCCCTAACCGAGTTCCGAAAAACAGAGCTTATGCCTAATTTTATTCTGTCTCAGAGACTGGTGAGGTCGTTGATTGGCTGGGCGATATTGTATCTCGACATAGTGTATTAACTAAGAAGTGGGTTTACAAACACGTGTTACGACAATATATAAATGTATATATATATATATAGTGATAGCACATATAAATATATATATATATATATACCATATATATATATAATATATATATATACTGAAACACATTAAAAAGCAACTATTATATATAAAAGAAGCTGGAAAAAAAGTGTGGGAATAGATTTTCCCCGTGTTTGTCATGAGGTAGAGAGCGAATGGCTGCTGAAATGGAAAGTGCATGATTCAACCCACGGGTTTGTGTACAGACTACATGAAAACAATGAAAGTTACACGTGCAACACGATTCCCAACAGCTATGACCCTGAAAATGTGTACGCGTTGTGGCAGTATACTCGGTATAAAAAGGCCGTTGAGACAAAACACCAGAAATTATAATAAACATATAGACAATTTGGTAGAAAGCTGTAGGGGACCCCTAAATATACTAAGGATTGTAAAAGGTAATGGATGGAGGGCCAGCAATAACATAATGCTTATTGTTCTACAAGTCTTTCATCAGGGGGAAACTGGATTATGCCAGCATAGTCTATGACTCAGCTGCAGCTTCTAACAAAGCAAAACTGGACAGGATTCAAAATGCAGCCATGAGAACCATTACAGGTGCATTTATATCGACACCAGTAGAAGCTCTAGAAGTAGCTCTTTTCATACCTCCCCTTTGTCTAAGACAGAAAGAACTAAGATTAAATTATTGGAGTAAAGTAGCACAAGAAGTGACCCACCCAGCACATACAGCATTTGTCAAAAACCAACCAAATGTATGGGACGTCCCCTTAAATAAAGATAGATATCCAACAGGGTGGAGAACTATAGAAGACCTAACGCAGTTCAAAGAACTATCAAACACAATTGAAAATAGTAATAAATACAGAAGCAAAATACCACCCTGGGAACTAAAAACACCAATCATAGACTACTCACTTACTGAAAAGATCAAACAAAACATAGACGATAAGGAAGCTAAAATGATAAGTAGAAAGTTCATAGATCAACTAACTAAACAAATTCTGGCCGTCTACACTGATGGATCCAAAGGTGATAGTGGGCAACTAGGTGCCGGAGTTGTAATACCACAATGGGGAATAAAAAAGAGCTACAGTGTAACGGAAGGGGCTTCAATTTTTTACCGCAGAGATGGTAGCAATTCTTAAAAGTTTAGAAATAATCGAAGATAACCCACCAGAAGCTGTTACGATATTTACAGACGCACTATCATCACTACACGCACTAGAACACCCAGGTAAATGTAGCCGGCCAGACATAAAGGAAGAAATTCTAGCAATTAATACATCACTAGGGAACAGACGATGTAGTGTGAGGCTAGTGTGGGTTCCAGCACATATAGGTTTTGCTGGTAACGAGTCGGCAGACCAGAACGCCAAGAATGGAAGAACAAGTAAAAACAAAATAAAAGCAGGACTGGGAAGGTCGAAGATCAAGAGCTAAGTGAAGAAAACTATAAACGAGGAATGGAAGACAACATGGAAGGAAAGTAGAAAAGGCAGACACGCGTTCAAACTGCTGAAAGAACCAACGAGGACGTGTCAGGTCAGAGAAGAATTAAAGATACCATCGAACAAAATTCAGACGCACTTTCTCACTTGGTACAGATTCAATTTACACTACACTCACGTCCCCACAATTTTGTGACGGAAATACGTACAGACGTGAAAACAGATAAACTATGGATCACATATAAGGGCCGGGGTTTTGACCAACACTATCTTGTAAGGTTTATTATGTTTATTCTCACTAGAAAATATCACAACATCAAAAAAAGCATATACATCAATGAATTATAGTTTACAGACAAGGAATACAAAAATATAATTTAATAGGCCCTCCCTCTTGTATAGGAAAAATTAGGAAGATTCAAACAGAGGTAATTAACCCAAAAGATCAAAATAATTAGCAGTGTGTGGGGGGGGGGGGGGGAATAGTCAGGACGGCTAAAGACTAAGTCCTTAATTTAACCTATCCCGTGAACACTCAGATTATTGAGAGAGATAAATAAAAGAAGATTGGTAGGTTAGTAGGGACATAAGAAAATAAGTTTCTTTCTTTCCGTTCACTCACTACACTCATTCAGTGGCCCACTTTCAGATTTGCTTACCTAACTGTCGACGCTGCATACATTCCATGTAAGTAACAAATAACATGTATTGAGACTATTCAATCATGTTCATGGTCAATTTCAGCCCCAGACTCTCCGGTTTTGCTGACTGCTATTTTCATGGGAGTCGCTGAAATTGATGCGTGGGCATTGTCCAGGATATTCTATTTTTCACTGCAGGCATCGGTTTTGGACTAGGTTTGTTGTATGTGGTGGCACTGTCCTGGGAATTAATATGTTAATATACTGAAGCACATTAAAAACGCACCACTATTATATATACTGATGCCGAGAAGCTGGAAAAAAAATTGCGGGAATAGATTTTCCCCGTGTTTGTCATGAGGTAGAAAGCGAATGGCTGCTGGAATGGAAATTGCATGATTCAACTCACGGGTTTGTGTACAGACTACATAAAAACAATGAAAGTTACACGTGCAACAATATTCCCAACAGCTATGACCCTGAAAATGTGTACGCGTTGTGGCAGTATACTCGGTATAAAAAGGCCGTTGAGACAAAACACCCAGTACATGTGCTTGAAATGCCACGACTATCTGAAAACGACCGCCAACGAGCCATTGGTATGTTGGAGACCGGAATGAGCTCGCGGGCCATTGCCAGAAGGATGAATTGCAACCACAGCACTATTGTACGTCTCAATGAACGTTACGGAACAACTGGCAGTGCCCGGGATAGATTTCGGAGTGGCCAACCACGAGTTACTACCCCTGCGCAAGATCGTCATATTGTGCTGAGTCACCTAAGGAATCGTTCTCTCCCGGCAAGTCAAACAGCAATAGCAATAGTGGGTAGACGTGGGCAAGTCTCTAATGACAGTCATACGACGACTCAGAGATACAGGCCTTACTGCAAGACGACCTTATGTTGGGCCAAACTTGACTCACAGACATCGTCAGCAGCGCCTGCAATGGGCAGAGCAACATGTCAGATGGACTAGACTGCAGTGAAATGCTGTCCTATTCACAGACGAGAGCAGATTCAACATATCCTTTGCTGATGGACGTATGCGGATTTGGCAACGGTGTGGAGAGCGCTTTGCAGATTGCTGTGTTCGTCAGCACAACCAATTTGGAGGTGGCAGTATTCACATTTGGGGAGGATTCAGTTTTCACCATCGTTTGCCTTTTCACGTCTTCCGTGGAAATGTTAATGCTGTGACATATCGAGATGAGGTTGTGGATGCATTGGTTGCTCCTGCGTTCACAAATTATCCAGTCTTGCAGCTTCTCCAGCAGGATAACGCACGTGCACACACCGCATGCATTACGCAGCAATATCTACAGCAGCAGAACATTGTGACGATTGATTGGCCTGCCCTATCACCAGACATGTCCGCTATAGAACATCTGTGGGACGAGCTTGGACGCAGAGTCTACAGGCAAGGTTCTCCAGGTAATCTGCAACAGCTCGAAGCTGCTCTTACACGTGAATGGGCGCAGAATGCAATGAATTTCATAACAATCAAATGTACAAATTAATGACCAGCATGGATTCATAGGAAAATGAATAAAGATTCCAAATATGTAAACTTGTAAACACTTATATTTACATTTCACACTCTGTTCCTGGATTATACAGGTGGTGCGTTTTTAATGTGCTTCAGTATATATTGTTTCGATGCGGTCTAGCCTCAGGTGGCTGTGACACTCTGTGACTTGATGAGGAAAATGTTAAATGATAATAATCGGCTGGCCGTTTAGGTGATGGCCAAGTATGAACAGTGAGTTCTCTTGAATATATCCGATGAAAAAAACTCTTGTCGTGCGTCAGATAAAAGAGTACCAGTATATATCTATATATATATATATATATATATATCTATATATATATATATATAAATATATATATATATAATATTTATATATATAAATTTATATATATTATATATATATATAATACCTGCTATTCCCAAAAATGCGTGATGCATGTGGGAGACTATTTGTGTTGGTCTTGAGCTGTACTCACAAAATTTGTCCTTTATAAGCAAAACACATGTGCTGCATAACATTGCACAAACAATATGCGCCCCCTCAATGACGAAAAAGCTGAGTGTTGTGGATAAAGCGAAGAGCCATTGCGTGGTTGCAGAAGGTCTTACTGTCAGAAATGTCGCTCAGAAGCTTGCTGTATCTCAATTCAGTTTGTTGTCCAGACTGCAGCAGCGCTTTGCCACAGACTGGAAATCGTCGAGGAACGGGCAACGCACAGGGTCGTCCTAGAGTCACTACACCTCGAGAAGATCGCTTAATTCAGAGGCAAGCACTGCAATGGAGAACTGCAAGTGCAAATGTTATCAGACAGTTCCTCAGAGATGCTACCAACACTGTAGTCAGTGATCAGACTATTCGGAATCGCCTTCACGATGCCAACCTTCGTGCTTGTCGTCCGACCATTCGACCACACTTGACTGCTGCCCACAGAGCAGCTCGTTTAGCATGGTTTATGCAGCACGTGCAGTGGCGACGTGCACAGTGGGACTGACGTTTATGTTTCACGGATGAGTCCCGATTTGTCTTGGAGCCTACAGATGGACGAATCAGCGTGTGGAGGCGTCGTGGTGAACGCTTTAGTGATGCTGCAGTCATCGAACGTAACCGATATGGTGCTGGATCGGTGATGATGTGGGGAGGCATTAGTTTACTCCACAGAACCCCCCTCTATCATGTGATTGGGAATCTGAATGGTGACCGCTACCGTGACGAGATTCTACAGCCTCTTGCCATCCCAGCCCTGCAAGTTATTGGGTACAATGCAGTCCTTCAAGTTGATAATGCAAGACCACACCGTTCTCGTGCAGTAAATGCTTTCCTGCAAGAAGCGGGTGTCAATAGAATGGATTGGCCTGCAAACAGTTCTGATTTGAATCACATAGAACATCTTTGTGACGAGTTAAGCAACATCAGCCATCTCCTGCAACTCTGCATGAACTGCTTCTGGTACTTCAGCATCAGTGGCAGGCAGTGCCCCAATGCTTCATTCGCAAGCTCATCATTTCCATGCGACAGTGGTGCCTTGAAAGTATCGCCAATAATGGAGGGCACATACGCTACTGACAATGTTGACCTGTGGTGTTATTCTCATTAATTTTAAAAATGAGGGTTGTATTGATTGCTGTGCTGTCATTTTACACATGTTAATGCAACCGTCATGAAAATAGTGTTGATTGTCACTGATAAGCTTGTGATGTTATATTTTGAAGTGCTGTGTTTTTATTTTTCATTTTCATTTCACTTTGTACCCTTAATAAAAATGGTCCTTAACTTTTTTGAAGGGTATATATATAGAAAAACCTTGGTTGAAACCATAAAAAAATCTGATATAAACGTAATTGATATCAGTCAAAACGGCATTTATTGAATACCAAATTGACATGTCACGTAAAGAAATGGAAACACACATTCAAACGCAATGAAGCTGTGAAGTGTGTCACCCACCTTTTCAAAAGTCACACAATAGATATTGGACAAATAGACATTTCAAAATCGGGTATGACCACCGTTTGCAGCAAGGCATTCAAAACAGCGTAGACGCATCGAGTCCACAAGGGTCCGAAGAGTATCCTGAGGAACAGCTTGCCATTCCTGAAGCAGAAATGCAGTCAGCTGTGCAACATCCATTGGCAGGGGGTGATTTGTTGACAATCTTCGACCAAAGACATCCCATAGGTGCTCTATCGGAGAAAGGTCAGGTAAATGAGCTGGCCACGCCATCCTGATGATCCCATGTTGCTGAATAAACTCATTCACCACACGAGCTCGATGGGGTCGAGCGTTATCATCTTGGAGGATGGCATTACCACCTATGGCCTCCAGAGCAGGCTGAAAAATTGGTCACAAGATTTCGTTCTGGTATCTTGGCCGGTCAAGTTGCCTTGGATGATGTAGAGTGGAGTCCTGCCGTGTCTGTAGAAGCCTCTCCAGATAATGACAGAACCCCTACCATAACGATCCACCTCTCGAATTGTGTCATCAGTAAATTGCTCTCCTGGTCGTCTCCAAACTCGAATCCTGCCATCATTGAATGACACAGTGAAGCGAGATTCAAAAGTGAAGAGAGCTTGACTCCATTGTTGTCTTGTCCATCGGATATGCTCGCGACACCAAGCAACACGGGCTCTGCGATGAGCAAGAGTAAGAGGGATTCTGACGGCAGGACGTCGAGCAGCCAGTCCAAATTCATGTAAACGTCTGCCAATGGTTCTTTGACTGACATTAACGTTTACAGTTTGTCTCAAGCTGACATCTTAGAGTGGAACAAGTCACTGTTCGATGGCGCAGGGCTGACAACAAGAGGTACCGGTCATCATGTCTATTGGTGCATCTAGAGCGACCTGGCCGGTGGCGATCCTCCACACTTCCTGTGGCCTGAAATCTCTCCAAAATTCTTTGGATAGTAGAGTGTGACACTGCAAGTCGTCTAGCAACCTCACGGACAGATAAATCACTTTCAACCCACGCTATAGCCCTCATTCTTTGTAAGGTGTCAAGACTTCTTATCGGTGGCATGGTTTTTGCAAGTGACGAAACTACCCTAAGTCTGCTGATTGTAAAACAAATTAAGAGTGAACTCTGTTCATGAAAAGTCGCCATTGCACGTGGAATGTCAATCAGCACGATTACTTCACCTGTTTGGTTGTACGGAAGTTTGAAAAAACAGATTAAAAATGTGAATTTATGGTCAGCAAACCAAAGAAGCACAGAAATGACACAGCTCTGATATAATCTTAATTTTGTGCTTGTGCTGTACTGGGAGGACTTCCGGATGTTTAGACTAAAAAAAGGCTGTTCTTGCTTTGTTCATTCTGTTGTTGATGTCTTTGCTTGCTCCGCCATCTGGTGTTACTATGCATTCTAGGTATGTGAAGGTGCCTGTCTGTTCCAGTTGCTGATTCCTTACTGATATGGACTCAGGGTTGCTCACATTGAGCGTCATGGCCTCTGACTTCTTTAGATTGATGTTCAAGCCCACCTGCTGGCTATACTTATTATGTCTATCCGTGTTTTCCTGCATCTGTTGATGTGAATGCGCTAGTAGTGCAATGTCATCTGCATATTCCAGATCTTCCAATGGAGAAAATGTAGTCCATCTTATTCCTCTTGGACTGCCCTCTGTTGCCTGGCGCATCACCCAGTCTATGACTGTTAAAAATAGAGTTGTTGATAAGGGGCATCCCTGTCATACTCCTATCTTCACCTCAAAGGTTAGGTTGCTCTGCCCAACACTACACGTAAAGTTGGCATAGAGGCTTTTTATGATTGACACTATGCAGCTTGGAATTCCATAAGCCCTCTATTTTCCATAAACTGCCCCTATGTCTTCTTCTTCTTTGATCCATAACCGCCAACCGTCAAAGCAGTCAGCGGCCATCACGCCTGGTGGCGTCTTGTAGGGCAGCAACAAATTGATTCCACTTTGCTCGGTCGGCGGCCATCCTTCGTACAGTGCCCCAGCTGTGGTTCATTCTTTGCATCTCAGCTTCCACAGTTCTCCGCCAAGTTGTTTTCGGTCGGCCTCTCTTTCGCTTTCCCTCGGGGGTCCATAGCATAGCTGTTCTTGTGATAGTATCAGGGTCCCTTCTGAGGAATGGCCAACCCAACTCCAGCGTCTGCCAGCTATGATGGTGTGCATGTCCTTCTGGTTACTCCGAATAAGTAGTTCTTGGTTGCTGATGGTGTTTGGCCAAAAGATTCGGAGAATTTTCCTTAGGCAGATTGTGTGGAAGGAGGACAGTTTCGACATTTCCTTCTCTGTTACTCTCCAACATTCCGCACCATAGAGAAGCACAGAAAGTACACCAGCTCTCATACAGTCTCTAGGCTTTCAATAATGGAAACAATGCGGCTGGGAATTCCATAAGCCCTCAGAATTTTCCATAGGCTGTCTCTGCCATTCTGAACACTGCTCTATAATGTTCCTGAGGGTAAATATATGATCTGCACATCTTCTGCTCTTTCTGAAGCCCGCTTGTTCTTTCCTCAGCTCTGCATTTCAGTTATCTTGGCCAGGAGCTTTTCCATTCTTTAACCCTTTGATTGCTGTGATGATTTCTTCTTTTCGTGGAATGTCTGTATTAACATCTAGATCGTTTTCAGCCTCATGAGCATTCAGCTGAGTCTCTGGTGGTTCCTTATTCAGTGTTTCTCTGAAGTGCTCTGCCCATCTTGTTTCCTACCCCTGTGCTGTGGTAATGAGATTTCCTTGCTTGTCTCTCTCTTACTAACGTTATGTTGTTTGCACCTCGTTTTCCACTGGTAGCTTTAGTTATTTTATAAACTGTGCTTTATTTATTTCTCAATGCTGCCTCCTCTGCCTGTCTTGCAAGATCGTCTAGGAAATTCCTTTTGTTGGCTCGGGTTTGGCTTTTAACTTCCTTGTCCAGCTGACTGTACTGTTCGCTATATAGTTGCTTTAATCTGGGGGACTTAGCTTCTGTTTTCTTTCTTTTCATTTCCTTTCTCTTCGCTATGGTGTTTAGTGTTTCTGGTGTTATCCAGTCTTGGCTCTTTCTTTCCTGGAATCCCAAACATAACTTGCTGCTTTCTTTGTATATTGTTGAGATGGTGTTGAATTTCTGGTCGACATCATCGGTCTCTGTTCTTTCCTGGCTTTTGGTAATCAGATATCGTCTCTTTACGTCCACCAGGAAAAGACATTGATGATATAGACCATAAATTCAACACCATTTCAACAATATATAAGGAAAGCAGCAAATCATGCTTGGGATTCCAGGAAAGGAAGATGCAAGGAAATCTCATCATGACAGCAGAGGGACAGGAAACAAGATGGGCAGAACATTTCAGAGAAACTGAACAAGGAACCACCAGAGACACAATTGAATGTTCCTTACACCAGTCTGAACTCTTCTGACTTATAGTTTGCTGTCCTCACATAATTTCACCCTCTCCCCTTTACAATGCCTCTACTATCCCTCCCCTACCCTCTTATCAACCCTACCTTCTACACCCCCTCTATGCCCTCCCCCTCTCTACACTTCTCTTACCCTCCCCTCCTTCTACCACCCCTCCTAGCTGCTCTCAATGTTCCCCCTACCATGTAACACCCTCTCCCCACACAATCTATGCTCCCTACCCCATCTATAATCTTCACTCTACCTGTTTCAATGACCTGATTATAGCATCATTTTAACATGTATTAACTGTTGCTGGTAGTATCATTATGCGATTCTTAACTTTTTGCTGGTAGTTTCATTATGAGATTCTTAACTTTTTGCTGGTAGTTTCATTATGAGATTCTTAACTGTTGCTGGTAGCAACATTATTGAGATTCTTAGCTGTTGCTGGTTAATATCCTTATGCTGGTAGTATCATTGTGAGATATGTAACTGGTGCTAATAGTGTCAACATGTTTCTGGCTGTTGCTAGCAGCATCATTATGACATGTCTGACTGCGGCCAGTGGTCTCTATGAGATGTCTCATTGTTGCTTGTACTATTATTATGGGATCCTGCAGTACCATTATACTCGTAAGATGTCTGACTGTAGCTAACAGTTCCATTATGAACTTCCTGACTGTTGCTAGTAGTATCATTGTGATATGCCTGACTGTTAGTATTATTATCATTATGAAATATGTGACATCTTCATCATCCAAAATTAGTGTTTATTGGTATTCTTAACATTGTTCTATAAAACCACATTGTTGTTGATAGTAGTATCATTCAGATGCAACATATTTAAGAAAGAAACTTTTGAGTATAAATTTATGGAACAAACAAATACAGGGAAATGGCACAGCAGAAGACTAAACACACAAAATAAGACATAACTAAGCCATTTTGAAGGATTTAATGTACATTTGTCATCATAACAAAAGAAAGAAAGTGAGCTGTGAATTTATTTCATGTACACTGTTCATCACAAAAACAAAACAAAATATAAGTAATAGTATGTTGTGAAGTAATTTAATGTAGCACCTTAATTTATCAAATCACAATTACATCTTCATAAATGTCAAAATATTGGACCAAATCAAGAGTTTCTCATATCTTGATCACAGAGAAATAGATGATTGCAGATGTAAAACAGAAATGAAGCATGTAATAGGCAGGGAAAAGCAACATATGAGACAGATGCTAACATCTGAACAAGTCATTTACATTTTACAATTGAAAATCATCAAAAGCTCTATATCAGTGTTTCTCAATGGGGGCGGTACTGCCCCCTGAGGGGCGTTTTCAAGATGTCTGGGGGCGTTCTGCTGGGTCGCAACGATTGGGGGTCGCTACTTCCATTCAGGAAGGCGTTGTGTACATATTTACAAGAATCAATATGAGTAAATTACAAAGATATTCCCCTTCGCATAGCTTGTAACACGATAGTTTTTATTTGCCCTGCGTTCCATGGAGTGTTTCAAGGATTCCAAACGCAAAATTTTAGTACCCGGGATGTTACCATTGTCAGGAGACAGTAGGCGGAGATTTATGTCCCTTCAACGCTCGAAACATTCGTTAGCCTCTTGACACAACCAAGCTAACCGTACACAAGGAGAGAATCAAATATTCAGATTTGAAGATATATATGCAGTCATTTAGGCGCTATTAAAATGATATGATTATGATAGTCATATAGTTGTAAGAACTAATTTTATATCATTTGCTCCGCCAATTTGTAATGCAAGGATAATGAACTTGTGGTGTATATAATTCCGTACTTAAACATATATTTAATATAACTTTGCTTTTAAAATGTGCTTTCTTTTCTTCTTTATATTATAAGAAAAGATAACTCATTAACTGTATTGCTTTTTTAAAGTATGGTCGAATATATGTATATGTGTGTGTGTGTGTGTTTGTGTACACGATAAAGAGCAAGGGGGTGTTAAAAGGGTGGGGGACGTTTTAAAATATTAGTTGTCAAAAGGGGGCGTTGCTACTATCAGGGTTGAGAAACACTGCTCTATATATATTCTTCATTATTGTGTGGTGTAGAAACATAGACAGCAAACTATGAGAAGAAAGAACTGACACCTCTCTGATGTGGATATGTATAGAAGAATGTCATTCTACTCATGTAAGGAGAAGTTAACAAAGAAGTCCTAAAAATGTAGATATCAAGACATTGACAGATCTCGTTATACAGTATAAGGGTCCACCATCAAGACAAGAGACAGATAAAGTTGGAGATCCTTTTCAGCCAACATTCGATGTGCAGATGAAGTTGTGAATTATTGTAATACACAATTGTTCTTCCAAGACATAATGACTATTTACCACATAAAAGGGCCAGGTGTACAAATTTCCCTCACAAAAATATTCCTACATAAAAAAAGGAAGCAATAGTATATTATGAAGCATTTTAATTTAGCATTTGCATTTATCAAACCCACATGAATGTTTCACTAATGTTAATATCAACCAGACAAAAACTACAAAACTTGCAGAAAACAACACTTCAGCTCTACATTGGAACATCACTAATTGAAAACGTAAATGAACATAAAACTATAGGTGTTGCGTACATATTTTTGACGCACAGATTACAAAAATACGATATGACTAGTTGATATGAAGAAGAGAGCACTTTTGTTACAGTCAAAGTTATATCATCCATGATTTGATTTATACTTTTGATTATGTGGATGATCTCCCCTTGAATATTGATTTCGCGGATGAATACCGAATTTATGTAATTTCTCATGTGTTAGGGCCAGAAAATAGATTGATCTTGTTCAATATGTTTATGGCCTGAATTTATATGTATTACTTGTCTAATGCAAGAAGATTCAGTCTTATATTGTATATCTTTGTATGTTTAGGTCGGACTATATTCTTTGTGCCGAACACTGGGGCAGGTATTCGTTTTTCGAGGCATGCGTAGTGAGTCTCGATAATGCCGCCTGATATGGCTGGGTGTGTAATTTTGGGCTGGTCCCTTTTAAGGGTTGAAAAGTGATTTGTGCATGTTTTTTCAGAAGGAGTTTCTGAGTTATTACACAACAAAGACACACATATTATACATCACAGTAAAGATAAATGAATGTAGAATTAGAATATTAAGGATTTTTAGTGATATTCTACATATAGTATTCAGTTATGAGTCATAACGAAAATACGGAACACATTTCACGGAACACAAAAGTGACGTTCCCAATGTCGTTTCGGCTTCTAGGAGTTTTGCGGATGTACGCTACCAGCGTCGTTCCGGCCTTTAAGAGTTAATTCGGACTCCAGGTAATACCAGACCCTTCTTTTTGATGATCTCTATTTGGTTAGACCTAGATGGACATCGTGTTTCGAGCATCGTTGGTCGTTTATATATACAGTTGAAGATGACAGGTTTCCCAACAGAGCTTATGTCTACATGAAGCAACCTTATTAATGTGGAACTGTAGGGAAACTCTATGAAATTATTGATATTCAAATTGTGAATTAACTTTGGCTTATCATTATCCTTCTGCTGGGTAAGTGAGCAAAACTCAGGAAGGTAGCCATCTTGTATTCTTGTCATCGTTATGGATCACTGTCAAGAGAACAGTCTATCAAACTTATTATCGGACAGTGATATGGAGATCTCACTAATATGAAAACCCCTATCGTGGTTTAACTTTATTACATAAATATTTGATATATGTCGCTGGAGAACTTAGCCAAGGAAAAGGTTCGGCCAGTGAACTCTTTGTATGTTTACACACCCACACCCACTGATGCGTTCAGTCAGTTAGGGGATGTGGCAATAGTCTGCCAGAACATTGAATGATTACCTTATATCGTCCATCATATTTGAATGCTGCATGAAATATGATCTACTGTTCAAATGCCTCATGATGTATATGTCAACTTGTTCCTATGACTATGTTCCGTGCTGTCCTGATGTGTGTGTCCCTATTAAACGGTGTGAAATGCCCGCTGTAGTTCAAGTCGTCATTGCCTTGCATAAGAGTGTGTGAGAAATATTATCAAGTGGTCCATTACACCGAACCATTCTACCATTCGCGTTACATGACACTCCCACTCTGTATCAACATGACAGGTTCATTCAATGGTGCAGAAGTAATCTAAAGAAGACCTTCTTCAGTGATGACCAGTACACGACTCTAAACATAACAGACGCATTTCACCACATTATCAATAGGTCTAACTGTTGACCAGCACGTAAGTTGGAACTCACATGTAAGTGCACTCACAAAGCTAACGGCACAAAAAAGTTTATGAATTAGCCAAAATCAAACACTTCCTGGATGAGGGGCAAGGAAAATGTTCTACACATCTCATATACAAACATACCTAGACTATTGTTCCACAATCTGGGATGGTTGTTACATATCCAACACAAAAGGCTTCATTCAATTAAAAAACATGCAGTGCGCCTAGTTACTGATAAACACCAAACACATTGTATAGATCTATATAACTATCTTAAAATATTACCCCTTAGAAAGCGCTTCCTATTTAACAAAGCTAAATTCGCTCACAAAATCTTGTCACTTTTAAAATTCATTGAAAAACTTAGTAACCGCTTAAACCAGTTAGAGGTACCCAAGCCCAGGCTAGATTTGTTCAAGAAGAGCTTGGCTTACTCAGCTGCTCATCTTTGGAACAATCTTCCACATGATCTGAAAAACATGCACAGTCCCTACTCATATAATCGTAGACTGTTCAAATACACTATGAGTGCCAATTATATGCCACCCTAAGGGATTATATTTCAAATTATTATCTAATATACTATATGGAGGGTCTGATGATCTAGTTTTTCATTTTAATATACCTTACTTCTTAATTGTAATGAGAATGGGGACAAATTAACTCTTAGTATACGAGCTAATTTCATGACTACTGTTACAGATTTTGCAATAAATAATTTATTTATAAAGATAACATAAGTGTTATATATCAAAATGTGAAGAAATGAAACCCCTATATCATGCAAGTAACTAAATTGTTCAGTGGTTTTAAACATGCATTCAGCTATAAATTTTCGCTATTGACGGGGATCGATCATTGGCCTCACTAAAAGGCCGCTCGTATACTAAGAGTTAATAAGCTTCTGCAGTATTAACAACCTGGTCATTGGAGGAACACTTTTTCAACACAAAGAAATGCAAAAGTTAACATGGGAATCACCAAATAGACGAGACAAAAACCAGATAGATCACATAATGATCAATGGCAGATGGAGACATGCACTACAAGACGTGAAAGTAAGAAGAGGCGCAGATGTGGGAAGTGATCATCACCTAGTAGTAGCAAGACTGAAGGTGAAACTCAGAGCTGCTGGACCAGCTGTAGCCAAACAGAAAAGATACAACATCACGAAACTTAAGGACCCCCTCACCAGAAAAGCGTTTGTGGTTGACGTAAAGAGACGATATCTGATTACCAAAAGCCAGGAAAGTACAGAGACCGACGATGTCGACCAGAAATTCAACACCATCTCAACAATATACAAAGAAAGCAGCAAGTCATGCTTGGGATTCCAGGAAAGAAAGAGCCAAGACTGGATAACACCAAAAACACTAAACATCATAGCGAAGAGAAAGGAAATAAAAAGAAAGAAAAGAGAAGCTAAGTTAAAGGCAATATATAGTGAACAGTACAGTCAGCTGGACAAGGAAGTAAAACGTCAAACCCGTGCTAACAAAAGGACATTTCTGGATGACCTTGCAAGACAGGCAGAAGAGGCAGCACTGAAAAATGAACAAAGCACAGTCTATAAAATAACTAAAACTATCAGTGGAAAATGAGGTGCAAACAACATAACGTTAGTAAGAGACAAGTAAGGAAATCTCATCACCACAGCACAGGGGCAGGAAACAAGATGGGCAGAGCACTTCAAAGAAACACTGGATAAGGAACCACCAGAGACTCAGCTGAATGTTCCTGAGGCTGAAAGTGACTTAGATGTTAATACAGACATTCCACGAAAAGAAGAAATCATTACAGCCATCAAAGGGCTAAAAAATGGAAAAGCACCTGGTCAAGACAATCTAAATGCTGAGCTATTCAAGACAGACCCTGAACTAGCAGCAGAACTATTAGAACCACTATTTGCACAAATCTGGGAAACTGAGACAACACCAACAGAGTGGAGTAAAGGAATAATTGTCAAATTGCACAAGAAGGGCGACCTTGTAGACTGCAACCACTGGAGAGGAATTACCCTCCTCTCAGTTCCCAGCAAAATACCAGGCAGGATAATCATCCAGAGAATTTCAAAAGCAGTTGACCATAAACTGAGGAAAGAACAAGCGGGCTTCAGAAAGAACAGAAGATGTGCAGATCATATATTTACCCTCAGGAACATTATAGAGCAGTGCTCAGAATGGCAGAGACAGCTGTACATTAACTTTGTTGATTTTGAAAAGGCTTTTGACAGCATACACAGGGACAGCCTATGGAAAATTCTGAGGGCTTATGGAATTCCCAGCCACATTGTTTCCATCATAAAAAGCCTCTATTCCTAATTTTACGTGCAGTGTTGGATCGAGTAATGTAACTTTTGAAGTGAAAACAGGAGTACAACATTATTTTTGACAGTCATAGATTGGGTGAGGTGTCAGACAACAGAGGGCAGTCCAAGAGGAATTAGATGGACAACGTTTTCTACACTGGAAAACCTGGAATATGCAGATGACATTGCACTACTCGCGCATTCACTTCAACACATTCAAGACAAAACCGATAGACTGAATAAGTATGGCCAGCAGGTTGGCGTGAACATCAATTTGAAGAAGACAGAGGTCATGACACTAAATGTGGGCAGTCCTCAGCCAATAACAGTAAGGAACCATAAGTTAAAACAGACAGACACATTTACTTACTTAGGATGCATAGTAACACCTGATGGCAGAACAAGCAAGGACATTAACAACAGAATGAATAAAGCGAGAACAGCCTTTGCGGTTCTCAACAATATTTGGAAGCCTTCCCAGTACAGCACAAACACCAAATTAAGACTGTATGAGAGCTGTGTACTTCCACACAATCTGCCTTAGGAAAATTCTCCAAATCTTTTGGCCAAACACCATCAGCAACAAGAACTACTTATTCAAAGTAACCAGGAGGACATGCACACCATTTTAGCTGGCAGACGCTGGAGTTGAGTTGGCCATGTCCTCAGAAGGGACCCTGATACCATCACAAGAACAGCTATGCAATGGACGCCCGAGGGAAAGCGAAAGAGAGGCCGACCAAAAACAACTTGGTGGAGAACTGCGGAAGCTGAGATGCAAAGAATGAACCACAGTTGGGGCACTGTACAAATGATGGCCACTGACCGAGCAAAGTGGAATCAATTTGTTGCTGCCCTACAAGATGCCACCAGGCATGATGGCCGCTGACTGCTTTGACGGTTGGTGGTTATGGATCAAAGAAGAAGTCAAGCCAGACATTTAAAAAAAAGCATAATTACTCTTGTGATGTATGGTTATTACTGTGTTGATTTAGGTTAACACTGTATACTAAGCCTTCTGACATCACAGGTCTAAGGCTTCTCTCCTGTATGTATTCTTTTATGTCTCTTTAGATTACCACACTGAGTAAAACATGCACTACATATATCACATTTGTAAGGCTTCTCTCCTGTATGTATTCTTTTATGTTTCTTTAGATCACTGCAATTAGTAAAACATGCACTACATATATCACATTTGTAAGGGTTCTCTCCTGTATGTATTCTTTTATGTGTCTTTAGACTACTGCTCTGAGTAAAACATGCACTACATATACCACACTTGTAAGGCTTCTCTCCTGTGTGTATTCTTTTATGTGTCTTTAGATGACCGCTCTGAGTAAAACCTGCACTGCAAATATCACACTTGTAAGGCATCTCTCCTGTATGTATTCTTTTATGTGTCTTTAGACTACTGCTCTGAGTAAAACATGCACTACATATATCACACTTGTGAAGCTTCTCTCCTATATGGTATTATTTTATGTGTCTTTAGATTGCTGCTCTCAGTATCCACTCTTGCCCGTTCGTTTGGCAACAAATTTCCAAACATTTTACTGCAGTTAACTTTCCAGTATTTGTCTTTATGCTTGGTTTTCAAATGATTCTGCAAATACCACAGCTCAGAGAAGGCAATGTTGCACTGAGAACAAGAGTAGACTTCTAAAATTGAGAAAAACATGAAAAAAAGATAACATTAGTCAGTGTTTGAGAAAGTTAAAAACAAAACAATTAATTATAGTCATTTTACTAAATTTTAATTTTTTGATTTATTATAATTATCCCATGTACCAAATTTCACTCACTCACAGTGATTTGTAATAATGTCTTTCTAATTACATTCTCAATACTCTAGTTTCGTTGATTTTTTTACTTTCTTGTTTCGCCATGTCTTTCTGTTTTCACGATTTTCTTGCATTATTACTGTTATCGTTTCGCTCATCACCGTGGTTTCATCTGCTTGTATCGCTCATTTGATGTTTTCCTCATCATCACAGATCTTTGTAGTACCTATATGTAGTTCTTGTCCTTGTCACCTGTTCGTAACTGTGGCTGATGAAGCATAAAACCCGAAACGTCCCTTGTCTCATGTGTACCGTTTACTTGTAAAACTGATTTCATACCATATAATTTTTTAATTTATATATTTGCTTGCTTGGATTTCCCTGTTATACAGGTCTCTCATATTTCCTTTGGCTGCAGTTTCCTCTGCTGCTCAGCCCAGCTCCTCAATATATTTTGTTTCGTCTTGTCTCTTTGTATGCTTCTTCTGACCTCTTTATTCACTTCTGTTTACATTTCCTGAGCCTTGGCTTTAGAACTTCTGGTTTTACTTCTGTTTAAATCAGCTTTTTTCTTTTTTTCATGTTAATGGTTTCTGTTGTTATCCATGCTTTGTGCTAGTGTTCTCTTTTTCCCAGTACTTCTTCAAATGTCTCATTCCATTTTTGTTTGTTGCCAGTGGTCTTCTGCATTAGCTACATCATCCTGCTGTTGAAGTACTTGGTATCATTTGGATACTGTGTTCAAAAGTTTCTCTTATTTCTTGGTTGCTTAGATAACCTACATTAAATTGCTGTCTATAGCTATGTGCTGTTATGTATGTATTATCATTATTTTGGATTAAAAGAAGATGATGATCTGATTCAACATCTGTACCTCTACATACCTTTACTTCGTGCAGTGATGACACAAACTTCTTGTTCATACAGATATGATCAATCAGATTTTCTGTTCTATGATCTAGTGATACCCGTGTTGTTTTGTGTATTCTTTTATGTGGAAACATGATTCCTCCTATCGCCAGTTGATTTGAAGCACAGAAGTTTGTGATAATCTGTATAGTTACCATTTTTGTTTGTTGCTCTTTGTCTATGTTTTCATATGTTTTCTTCATGATTGATCCCTAAGTGCTGGTCAAGCAACTCGAAGTTTGCCTGTTTTCTGGATGCACCACAGCGAAGTGATTCAGGGTCATGGTTGGAGATTTAACCCTGAATTTTATGTAATAGCAGTGTACATTGAGAGACAGATGTAATTCTGGAATACATGCTGGAGCAGCTTGAAAGATCAGTGTGCATTCCTTTATATCTTAGCTATTTCAGAACATATAACAATGGTGCAGCCATATTTCATGATCAAATGGATTTAATTTTAAAAATACTTAAAGAAATGGCCCAGAAACAAGAAGGAGGGCTAGACCAAAAATATACTGGACAGACTGTAGTGAGAAAAATGAACAGGAAAGACTTTTGCAAAGGCAAGTACTGGCACAAGACAAACAAACCTAGAAACAAATAATAGGTACCACAAAGTGATTTTTGTTTGCACAGAAACACCAGAGAAAACAATGTAGTTTTGAAGCCCTTGGTAAATCATGAAATTTGGTACTTTATTTTTTTAAAATAGGACAACAAATAAAAAAGTTATGGCATTTAAAAAAGTGTGGGGATTTCGCAACATTGAAAAAGTTACATCACACCAACTTCAGATCACTGCCGTCTTCTTAAATATAATCTTACAACTTTCTCTGACAAACAGCATATAGTCTGGAATATACTGATCACACAAAGAAAACTATAGGGCTACATCATGAAAAATTATCAGTATATTTGAGACCAAAAATTGCAAATCTGCAAAACACATTACCAAAAAAAAAAATTGGTTGAATGAAAGTCAATATTTACAACATCATATTTCAAAAAGTATAAAAGGTACAAGCTTTAAATTTGTACATATTAATCTACATGTTACACACATATATCTCAATTTTTTTCACAGGATTTACACATCTATTTGTTCTTGTATAATTTTTTAAAATGTGTCCAGAGGCCAATTTGTCGCATGGGAAGAAAAAAATTTGAAAATGAAGAAAAAATTTTTTTTTTTAAGATACTGTCCATATTTCATTTTAAAAAATGTGTAGGCAATAATTAACAACATCTAAACAATAATTAACAACATCTAAACACTATATTTTTTTTAAAACAACTGGTTATTAGCATTTAAAAAGACATTTTTAAACCTGAGGAGAATGATCATGGCGCACTCTTTCCCTGCGAGGGGGCAATGAAGCCTCAAAACCTATATGCGTCAGAAGTCCAAAATACAACTCTTTGATATTTCCTGATAGTTTAATGTCCTTATCATTCAATATTAATTTTCTGTATCTTAACTGAGCCTTAAAATTTCTATTCTAAGGGCATTTCGTCCTTTACAAATTTTATCCACATCCTCCTTTGTGGTGCACAGACCCCTATGGCTAATGATTGTGTTATATAACTCTAACTTCTTCTCTGCATTCTTAACATCTTTCTCTTTTTTCCTCCTACTGTTGTCAGTTATTTGCTGTTTGATTTTTTCTTTAACTGCCCTCTCTGATTCTTTACAGTACTTCGTTTCTTCCATTCCAGTCTATTATAGTATTACATTACTCGTGTTTAGGGTTAACACTAACTTTAGGGTTAACACTAACCCTAATCCTAAACCTAACTGCTAGTAGGTACCACAAAGTGATTTTTGTTTGCACAGAAGCACCAGAGAAAACAATGCAGTTTGGAAGCTCTAGGAAAACCATGAAATTGGGTACTTAATTTTTAAAAATTGGACAAAAAATAAAAAAGTTACGGCATTTTAAAATGTGTATGTACTTTCACAAAGTTAAAAAAGTTACATCACACCAACTTCAGAGTGCTCCCGTTTTCTTAAATATAATCTTAGAACCTTCTCTGATAAACAGCATACAGTCTGCAATACACTGATCACATACAGAAAACTATAGGGCTATATCATGAATAATTATCAATATATTTTAGACCAAATATTGCAAATCATTACCAAAAAATGTAGTATTTTGCATGATCATCAATTTTCACATCATATTTCAAAAAATATAAAAGGTGGTCAATGGTTCAATCCCCAGTTGAGGTTTGATTTTTTAGACCGCAAATGGCTCCGGGTTGACCCAGCCTTTTGAATTGAGTACCTAACACCTTAATATGGGCCTAACACCATATTTCCAATATGCTTCAATGGGCATGTAACAAGATCCTTCACCCCCCCCCCCTTTCCCTAGCTGGTCATTGGGGCACTATTTTCTGTGAAATGCTCCATTATTTCTTCATTTTCACATTTTTTTCTTCCCATGGGACAAATTGGCCTCTGGACACATTTAAAAAAAATTATACAAGAACAAATAGATGTTTAAATCCTGTGAAAAAAATTGAGATATATGTGTGTAGTATGCAGATTGATATGTACAAATTTAAAGCTTGTACCTTTTATATTTTTTGAAATATGATGTTGTGAAAATTGATGATCATGCAAAATACTACATTTTTTGGTAATGATTTGCAATATTTGGTCTAAAATATATTGATAATTATTCATGATATAGCCCTATAGTTTTCTGTATGTGATCAGTGTATTGCAGACTGTATGCTGTTTATCAGAGAAGGTTCTAAGATTATATTTAAGAAAACGGGAGCACTCTGAAGTTGGTGTGATGTAACTTTTTTAACTTTGTGAAAGTACATACACATTTTAAAATGCCGTAACTTTTTTATTTTTTGTCCGATTTTTAAAAATTAAGTACCCAATTTCATGGTTTTCCTAGAGCTTCCAAACTGCATTGTTTTCTCTGGTGCTTCTGTGCAAACAAAAATCACTTTGTGGTACCTACTAGCAGTTAGGTTTAGGATTAGGGTTAGTGTTAACCCTAAAGTTAGTGTTAACCCTAAACACGAGTAATGTAATACTATAATAGACTGGAATGGAAGAAACGAAGTACTGTAAAGAATCAGAGAGGGCAGTTAAAGAAAAAATCAAACAGCAAATAACTGACAACAATAGGAGGAAATAAGAGAAAGATGTTAAGAATGCAGAGAAGAAGTTAGAGTTATATAACACAATCATTAGCCATAGGGGTCTGTGCACCACAAAGGAGGATGTGGATAAAATTTGTAAAGGACGAAATGCCCTTAGAATAGAAATTTTAAGGCTCAGTTAAGATACAGAAAATTAATATTGAATGATAAGGACATTAAACTATCAGGAAATATCAAAGAGTTGTATTTTGGACTTCTGACGCATATAGGTTTTGAGGCTTCATTGCCCCCTCGCAGGGAAAGAGTGCGCCATGATCATTCTCCTCCAGTTTAAAAATGTCTTTTTAAATGCTAATAACCAGTTGTTTTTAAAAAAATATAGTGTTTAGATGTTGTTAATTATTGTTTAGATGTTGTTAATTATTGCCTACACATTTTTTAAAATGAAATATGGACAGTATCTTAAAAAAAAAAATTTTTTCTTCATTTTCAAATTTTTTTTCTTCCCATGCGACAAATTGGCCTCTGGACACATTTTAAAAAATTATACAAGAACAAATAGATGTGTAAATCCTGTGAAAAAAATTGAGATATATGTGTGTAACATGTAGATTAATATGTACAAATTTAAAGCTTGTACCATTTATACTTTTTGAAATATGATGTTGTAAATATTGACTTTCATTCAACCAATTTTTTTTTTTGGTAATGTGTTTTGCAGATTTGCAATTTTTGGTCTCAAATATACTGATAATTTTTCATGATGTAGCCCTATAGTTTTCTTTGTGTGATCAGTATATTCCAGACTACACTAGTCAACAACCAAAATGTACCAGAAATGAAAATAGCTGATCTTAACTAATTTTGGTGTGCTGAAAACGAAAATGACATTAAAAAATGTTGATTGGCTCTAGTTTTCAAGATATATGCTACTAGTTTATTTAATTACGGTAAATTTATATATATATATGACGCAACTGTTGTGGGCGATTGCATAATTTTTTTCTAATGACCAATAAAAATGTTACTAGAAGTTGATGATGCAATCCTACCTATGATTACATCACCTTTGTGTATAAATACCTTATCTCTGATAAAATTTTGCCATTAGTTAGTGCATTTGTCCTTATCAAAAGTATCGTAGTTAGAAATGCCAGAAGGCGTACAGTTTGTATTTTGGCTGCAGAATAGGAGATCAAGATAAGAGCTGGGTTCACACATATGCTGCAATACATGTGCAGCACATCTTAAACTGTGGTTGACTGGCAATAGGCAAGCAATGCCTTTTGCAGTCCCAATGATTTGGAGAGAGCCCACTGATCATCTCAACAACTGTTACTTTTGCATGGTCCCTCCAATTGGGAAAGGCATATCAAAGAAGAAAAAATGGACTCTGGAATATCCAAACATCCCCTCTGCAATACTTCCGGTACCACATGGCGATGACCTACCAGTTCCCAAAGTGCCAGAATCCTTTTCAGCTGCTTCCACTGATGAAGAGGACATTGGTGGTCCTGAACCATCAACCTCAAGTGACACAGATTTTGAGCAAACTACATCCACTAACCCAAGGTGAACTGAATGATCTTGTAAGAGATCTGAATTTACCGAAGAACAAGGCGGAGCTTTTGGGTTCCAGATTGCAACAGTGGAATCTCCTGGCAGAAGATGTTACAATTTCTGTGTATAGGAACCGCCAGAAGCCGCTTATTACATTCTTTTTCAAAGAGGGTGACCTTTCTGCGTGCCACAACATTTCTGGTTTAATGGCAGCCCTCAACATCAATTACATATCGGAAGAGTGGAGGCTTTTCATTGATTCATCCAAGACAAGTCTTAAAGCTGTTTTGTTGAATAATGGTAATGTGTTACCGTCAATTCCAGTTGGTCACGCAGTTCATATGAAAGAAACTTATGAAAACATTAAGCAGCTTTTGAAGTGTATAAACTACGATCATCATCATTGGTCACTTTGCGGTGACTTAAAAGTGGTCGCTCTTTTGCTTGGACTACAGGGTGGATACACCAAGTACTGTTGCTTTCTCTGTGAGTGGGATAGCCGTGCACGAAGTGACCATTACATCAGAAGACATTGGCCAATCAGGCAGTCATTGCAGCCTGCAGTAAGAACGTTGAGAACCCAGCAGTTGTCGACACCAGCAAGATTTTGTTGCCACCCTTGCACATTAAGCTGGGTCTCATGAAAAACTTTGTCAAGGCAATGGAGAAAACAGATGAGGCTTTCAAATACCTCATCAGAAAATTTCCAAGACTGAGTGAAGCTAAAATAAGAGAGGGAGTATTTGTTGGTCCGCAAATTCGAAAACTTCTTCATGATGACGAGTTTCTTTGCGTGTTGCATGGCAAGGAAAAAGCAGCATGGCTAGCATTTAAGTCAGTGGTGGACAATTTTCTTGGAAACAACAGATCTGATAATTACAATGAAATTGTAGAAAATCTCCTTCAGAAGTATAAGAGTCTTGGCTGCAACATGTCTTTGAAAATTCAATTTCTGGATTCTCATCTGGATTTCTGTACGTCAAACTGTGGAGCGGTCAGTGATGAGCATGGTGAACGATTTCACCAGGACATTGCTGCTATGGAGACAAGGTATCAAGGCAATTGGAGCCCTTCAATGCTTGTTGATTACTGTTGGACTGTGACAAGAGACACCTCATCGATTGACTACAAGAAGCAAGCAAAGAGAGCTCGAACAGCGACTGAATAATGACGGAATGGGTTCAAATGTGCCTTTTTAAAGCATGATATGTGAACTTTAAATAATGTTTTTATTTTTTCTATCATTTTATGTTAAAATATCAATTAATTGAGTATGTAACCACAATTTTTATAATGCTAAAGTAGAAAGACTAGCTGTTTAGCCCAGAGAAGTAAACAAGCATACATTATTTGTATTACTGTAATGTAAATTCATCATTAAAAAAAAAACCAGAGCCAATTGGTGAATTTCATTATGATATTTGAAATCAGCATGTCAAAATCAATAAGAAATGGTACATTTAATTTCTGGTACAAAAAACTTTTGAAAATTTGTTGACTAGTGCTATATGCTGTTTGTCAGAGAAAGTTGTAAGATTATATTTAAGAAGACGGCAGTGATCTGAAGTTAGTGTGATGTAACTTTTTCAATGTTGCGAAATCCCCACACTTTTTTAAATGCCATAACTTTTTTATTTGTTGTCCTATTTTAAAAAATAAAGTACCAAATTTCATGATTTACCAAGGGCTTCAAAACTACATTGTTTTCTCTGGTGTTTCTGTGCAAACAAAAATCACTTTGTGGTACCTATTATTTGTTTCTAGGTTTGTTTGTCTTGTGCCAGTACTTGCCTTTGCAAAAGTCTTTCCTGTTCATTTTTCTCACTACAGTCTGTCCAGTATATTTTTGGTCTAGCCCTCCTTCTTGTTTCTGGGCCATCCCTTTAAGTATTTTTTAAATTAAATCCATTTGATCATGAAATATGGCTGCACCATTGTTATATGTTCTGAAATAGCTAAGATATAAAGGAATGCACACTGATCTTTCAAGCTGCTCCAGCATGTATTCCAGAATTACATCTGTCTCTCAATGTACACTGCTATTACATAAAATTCAGGGTTAAATCTCCAACCATGACCCTGAATCACTTCGCTGTGGTGCATCCAGAAAACAGGCAAACTTCGAGTTGCTTGACCAGCACTTAGGGATCAATCATGAAGAAAACATATGAAAACAAGACAAAGAGCAACAAACAAAAATGGTAACTATACAGATTATCACAAACTTATGTGCTTCAAATCAACTGGCGATAGGAGGAATCATGTTTCCACATAAAAGAATACACAAAACAACACGGGTATAACCAGATCATAGAACAGAAAATCTGATTGATCATATCTGTATGAACAAGAAGTTTGTGTCATTACTGCACGAAGTAAAGGTATGTAGAGGTACAGATGTTGCATCAGATCATCATCTTCTTATAAGCCAAAATAATGATAAAACTTAATACATACACAACAGCACATAGCTATAGACAACAATTTAATGTAGGTTATCTAAGCAACTAAGAAATAAGAGAAACTTTTGAACACAGTATCCAAATGATACCAAGTACTTCAACAGCAGGATGATGTAGCTAATGCAGAAGACCACTGGCAACAAACTTCTTCTTCTTCTTCTTCTTGCGATCGCATCTTTGATGATTACACCGTCAGACGAGTTCTCATGATGAATTCGACTGTTGTTTGAAGTTCCTCTTTAACTCCATATAGCTTTGAGTTTAGTGTTGAGTCATTGGGCCAGTATATCTTTCTTAACTGGTCATACAGAGGACAGTCCTGTAGAACATGCTCAGCAGTTTGTTCGTTTAATCCACATGTGCACAGTGGTGAAGCAGACAATCGTAGCTTGTGCATGTGTTTATTCAGTTTGTTATGCCCTGTCCTGAGTCGAAAAATAGTTGTCTGTCCCTGCCGGTCGAGAGTGTGATAGTCGTCTTTGGGTTGGTTCTGTTCTCTTCTGATAGTCTGGATAGCTCTCTTTTTCTCAAAGTATGTGACTTCATTATCTTCTTGTTCACATTCTCCTCCCTTTTTTGCAAGTTTATCTGCCTTTTCATTTCCGGGTACACCACAATGAGATGGTACCCACTGAAGTATGGTTCTCTTTTTGGCAGCTACCTTGTTTAGTTCATTTCTCAGATGCGGGAGTTTACCACCCTTGAGAGCTTGCAGGACAGACAGTGCATCTGTGAGGATGACTACCTGGTGGCAGTCAGAGTTGGTGTTATAAATCATATTTGCAGCTTGCTCTAGAGCTTGAACCTCAGCTGTATAGTTGGAACAGAATTTACCAGTGGGAATGTGCCTAGTCTCATAGTGGTTGTCAGGATATGAGATAAAGATACCGGCACCTCCATTCCTAACAGCATTAGTTGCTGATCCATCTGTATAGGCATGTATCCATGATTGATCGGGATAGCTTTCTTGGATCATACTCAATGTAGCAGTTCGTTTTTGCAGATCATTATACTCACATCCACTTGTGAGACCACTGAATGATGTATTAATTTGGAGGGCACTGCTGGCCTGCTCCCATGGTACAGGGTATAGGGTGGGCTTCAGTGGTGTTGTCTTCATGGATAGGTCTTCTTGATGCTGTCTTATAAGTCTCTTCCCCCCGATGCACAAAGCTGCTACGCTTTAGACGTCCCAATGCCAGATCATCTAGTCTTGCCTTCATTGGGTGCATTGGCATACTGTTGTACTTTTCCATCTGGATCATGGTTTTTGTGTCTCTTCTATGGGACAATGTCTGTAATCCAGCAACCTTCTGCATCTCTGTTATTGGTGTAGTTTTCATGGCTCCTGTAATGAGCCTGAGAGCTTGATTTTGCACCTTGTCCAAAGACTGCAGATGTGAGTTAGCAGCTGATGACCATGCTGCTGAGCTAAACTCTAAGTGTGGTCTTATTACTCCATTATAAATCTTCTTTAGATTTCGTTCATTTGCTCCCCAGTTGGTACCTGCTAATTTTCTGAGTATGCCTAGTCGTCTTCGGGCCTTTCCTTCTGCATTTTCAATATGCTTATTTCCATGTAAGCCTTTGGTCAAATGTCACCCCAAGATAGGTGGGGTAGCTTTCTTCCTTGATCACGGTTGTCCCTAGGTGTATGTTAGCTGATTTGTCCTTGGGGGCGAGGGAGAACAGTGTTGTGGAGGTTTTGTCTGTGTTTATTGTGATAAGCCATTTCTCTGCCCATGACACTAGCATGTCTGCTGCCCGCTGCATTCTATAATTTGCTGTGGTGACATTTTCATCAGCGCACCAGAGTACTAGGTCATCTGCATATAAGGCAGCTTTAACTCCTGCAGGGAGATCTTTCACCAGGTCATTGATGTAAACAAGGAAGAGTGTTGGGGAAATTACTCCTCCTTGAGGTACCCCCTGATGGAGCAACACTTTTCTGCTCTGCAGACCGTCAAGAGTGACTCTAGTTCTCCTGTTATGCAAGTATGACTGGATCCATTTCATCATGTTGCCTTGGATTCCACTTCTCCTAAGTTTTGCAATGAGGCCATCTTTCCACACCTTGTCAAAGGCCTGCTTGAAGTCGACCCAGATCGTTAGGACCTTTTTCTTCTCCTGGAAGGCATCTTCTATTGCTTGAGACAAGTAAGTAACTTGGTCTTCTATACTGTAGCATTCTCTAAATCCAGCTTGTTCCGGCACCAGGATCTGCTCAGACTCTAAATACCATTTCAATCTGTGGTTGACTATTCGCTCCATAGTCTTCCCAACACAGCTTGTGAGACTGATTGGCCGGTAACTTGCAGCCTCGGTCTTACATTTCCCTTTCTTTAGTATGGGTATTGTGATGGCTTCTCTCCATACTTGGGGTACCGTTCCTTTCAACCAGCTGTGGTTGAATATCTCAAGCAGTTTTGTCTTTGCTGCTGAGCTCAGATTTACTAGCATTTCGTTGCTGATTTTGTCTGGGCCGGGTGACTTTTGAAACTTAAGCTTGGAAATAGCCTTCTGTAGTTCTCCTAGTGTGATGGGTTCCCTCATTGGGGCAGGAGTATCTGTCTGTCCCATGGTTGCCAGTATTTCTTTTCTTATCTCTCTCTGATGGTCTATGTTAATGGGTAAGTTGCTTTCTGAACTGTATCTTCTAGCAAACAAGTCTGCAGCTTGTTTTCCTCTGAAAAGTTTGCCACCTTCATCCAATGTGATAGTCTGCCTTGGTGAGGAATGCTCTTCATTTAGAGACTTGACTAATCTCCAAAGTTTCCTGCCGTCTTTCTCAAGGTTCAGCGATGCCGTTTTAGTTCTCCAGCTTTTCCGCTTTTCTTCTAGCTTTGTTCTCTGAAACTCTGCTACAGCCTTTTTCCATTTGTTGTGAGTTTCAAGTGAAGGCTGAGACTCTGCGTCCTTTCTAGCCTTGTCCATAGCTTCCTGACGTTCTTGGAGTGTGCTGGACCAGTATGGTATGTAGTTACGCCGGCATCCTTTGGGAATGGTTTCTTTTGCAGCTTGTAGTATGCATCTGTTGAAGTCTTTTACCACTTCATTAATGTCTCTGTTCTGTACCTTGAGGGTAGACAGCAGCGTGTTCACCTGATGCCTGAATAAACCCCAGTTGGCTTTTTTGTAGTTCCATCTTGTAATGGCTGGGCCTGTACTGAGAGTTGCACTCTGGACAGTAAGAAAGATTGGGCGATGGTCGCTTCCCCCCTAGTTGGTCTCCTACTTCTCTACTAATAGATCCAGCTATATCTGGTGTGGAGAAGGCAAGATCTGGTGTTGAGGTTGTGTGCCATCCTCTGGAGTAGAAGGTAGGAGTATCTGTGGCATTATTGACTAGGATTAGGGAGTGATCATCTTGCCAAGTTTCAACCTCTTCACCTCTGTGATCCAGATGGTTATAGCCCCAGCTCTGGGAGTGGCTATTAAAGTCTCCAACTGCTATAAAGTTGGTGGCTGGTACCTGTATAGAGCTGAGACTCAGGGGTTTGTTGTTCGGACAGTAATAGTTCAGGAGTTCTATTTCCATCTTGTCTACCTTTATCTGCAACAGCTGATATTCTGCTCCATCCATGAAGGTTTTCCTTTCGTGTGCAGGAATGTTATTCCTTACAAGAGTAAGTACTCCTCCTTTTCGTCTATCTTGTCTGTCGGATCTGAAGCATTGATATCCCCTTATTTTAAAGGTTTGATCTGCTTTCAAGTGAGTCTCTTGGATACAGCAAACACTGACTTGCTTCTCATACAAGATGTTTTCCAGCTCTGTCTTTTTGCTGTATCCAGCCTGCTTGCTGTTCACTCCCTCTGCATTCCAGTGCATCATGACAAGTGGCACTCTGGGTTTCTCTTTTTCTGTTTTGTTTTGGTCAGTAGTTCTCCTCCGCCGTCTGTTGACTCCACAAGACGGTCTAGAGGGTCCTCCAGTAGCTGAGGGTGGGCTCTGTCGAGGCTCAGAGCCCGGCACTGCACCTGCCTGGTGGAGCTCCACAGGGCGAGCACCAGAACGAGATTTATTTGACGGTGTACTCTCCATAGAAAAAAAAAAAAAGCGAGTTGCATGATACTGTGGTTTCCGGTGCGCCTTCTGGCCCAGTATCTACGACTTTAGCACCTGTTCAACGGGAGAGTGGGCTCATCCCTAATCTGTTTATGTTCCCAGTAGTAGACTATTCGCAAGCAGCCTGGGGGTGTCACTGCTCTGCGCGGACCTTGTTTACCGAGGCGGCGTCCGAGCTCGTATGGTGAAAATATGGTTGCGTTATCTTCAAAATAGCCCTGTCTTTCCCGTGGCTTTTCTGCCATCCTGCAACTTTGAGTTAGGGAGTTCTGAGCTCCAGTCTCTTTCCCAGGCATTTTATCCTGGCCTGGCACGCATACAGAGGACCCCACTTCTGGTTCTAAGTTAGCAGTTGGGGATAGGTGGGGTAGCACACTGTGCATTCCCCGTCATCCAGGGGGCTCTCCAACTATGCAGAGCTTGCACAATGCTGTGCTCTGGTTCTGGGCTCTCCCAAGGAATCCTCACGTCCTGCACAGAGCCACTTCCCGATACCCACCACCTGCCAACCCTCCATTGTAGAAATCTCCTGCATGCGGCCATCCAGTCAAGAGCCAGTATTAAGTCTGGTGCCCAAGTGATCCCCCCAAGCTCAGTGTGCAATGCTGGGTTCTCATCATGCTGCAACACAGGAGGGATTGTGATGCTCAGCCATCTCTCTCAATTCTGCACCGATAAGTGACATCGGGGACTTAACTTTGCCTCAGTACTGGGGGCCCCGTTTCCGGGTACACCACACACAGCCAATTGAGGCAACGGTCGCCATGGGCGTGATAGACGACAAACAGTGAAGAATGAGGCAAGAAAGCATTTAACCCATGAAGTGGGGGTGGATTGGTGCAGACCAGAGCATGTACCACTCGCCGGTGGGTTCTGCATCTACACCTATAGGGTTCCACCCACTCCTCAGCCCATTTAGTCTGGCCCCTCACCCAGGACCTGTCCGGCTTGGGTGACCCTGCCAGGAGTAAAACTCCCGCCGGCATAGCTCCCGGGATCATTGAGGCGCTCAAGCTCTCCAACCACGGCAAGGTAGGCTTACATGTGGAGAGACTGGCAACAAACAAAAATGGAATGAGACATTTGAAGAAGTACTGGGAAAAAGAGAACACTAGCACAAAGCATGGATAACAACAGAAACCATTAACATGAAAAAAAGAAAAAAGCTGATTTAAACAGAAGTAAAACCAGAAGTTCTAAAGCCAAGGCTCAGGAAATGTAAACAGAAGTGAATAAAGAGGTCAGAAGAAGCATACAAAGAGACAAGACGAAACAAAATATATTGAGGAGCTGGGCTGAGGGAGGAAATCAGCCAAGCAAGCAAGCAAATATATAAATTAAAAAATTATATGGTATGAAATCAGTTTTACAAGTAAACGGTACACATGAGACAAGGGACGTTTCGGGTTTTATGCTTCATCAGCCACAGTTACGAACAGGTGACAAGGACAAGAACTACATATAGGTACTACAAAGATCTGTGATGATGAGGAAAACATCAAATGAGCGATACAAGCAGATGAAACCACGGTGATGAGCGAAACGATAACAGTAATAATGCAAGAAAATCGTGAAAACAGAAAGACATGGCGAAACAAGAAAGTAAAAAATCAACGAAACGAAGACAGGAATGAACAACACTAATAAAATGCGTAAAAAATCACTTAGCTGAGTCGAGGAAGCAAACATTCAAAATGGCTGAAAAACTAAGGCGCCATGCGGAAGTGATGTAGGAGCTAGTGACGGCTAAGAACAGAAAATTGAGGAAACAAAACGAACCAAAGCAAAAACAAGGATAGATAGGAAAATAACGACAGAAGCCACCAGAATTATGCAAAATGATGCTGGACATTCATCCCAGCAGGAGCTAAAACGCCCATTTGAAAAATGAGGCGATTCTCCAACAAAAAGCGAGTTCGGTCGTCGCCGATACATGAATGTCAGAGTTACCCGAATGGTCAGGGCTGTTGAAGTGAAGGGCCACTGGTAAATGTTTGCCATGATGGATGTCATTCAAGTGCTCACGAAACCTGTCTGCCAGTCTCACCAATATAGGTCATGTCACACCTCTTGCAGATGATAGCATAAATCAGGTTTCTGGATTCGCACGTGAAAGACTCCCCAATGGTAAATTTACCGTTCCGAAAGGAGACTGACTGCGTTTGGAGTACAAAAGGACAGGTCTTACATATGCGACGTTGACACGGTTTAGTACCAAAGTGAGAAGGACTAGTTTGTCTCAAGCGACTATGCACAAGAATATCCCTAAAATTCTTATCCCTACAATATGCCAACAAAGGGGTATCACGAAACAACTCTCTAGTATTAGGATCGGAGTGGAGAATAGGCAGATGACGGAACAGAATTTTTTTCACCGCCAAACAGTGAGGGTGGAAAGTTAAGACAAGTTTGAGTCTGTCAGATGTAGTAGTAGGTTTAGCAGTAAGTGCAACCTGGTGAGTAACGGAACTAATGCGATTAAGGGCATCAGATAAGACTCTTTCAGGATAGTGACGTCGGCGAAAATCTCGACCATTTCTTGAGCTCGTTCACGGAAATCATCTTCATCGTGACATATCCGGCGTAAGCATAGAAGTTGAGAGTAGGGAATGGAATTTTTACAGCTGGGAGGGTGAGAAGAGGTGTAAAGAAGGAAACCATGGGCATCAGTAGGTTTATAAAAGACAGAGGTAGAAAGGCCAGTAGGAGTAATATTGACAGTGAGGTCAAGGAAGTTAACTGAAGTGGTAGAAATCTGAGAAGTGAATTTGATTGCAGAATGGAAATTGCCAACATAGTCAATTCTTCTTCTTCTTCCTCGTTCGCCTTCAGACTTCCACATTTATGACTCTAATAAAGGCAGTAGTCAACCCAAGGCTCCCAACATCTCCAAACAGTTTTTCGTTGACAGAAGTGGGTTGTTGCCATATGCTACTCCGTTCAATACTGTAGGTTGGGCAGTATTGCAGCAGGTGTTCGACTGTCATTGGGCTGGTACCGCAGGTGCAGAGATCTAACATAGTCAATGAATCTTCTGAGGTTAGCTACAGACATGTCTGTGACACCAATACCATCGTCAATATAGTTATGGTAAAACTCAGGTAATGGTCCATCGTAACTTTGAAGCACCAAATATTCTAAGTGACCCATGAAGAGGCAGGCATAACTCGGGCCCATTTTGGTGCCCATAGCAACGCCACTAATTTGATTGAAGAACTGGTTATTGAATTCAAAAGAGTTGAGAGTGAGGACCAATTCCGCAAGGCGAAGAAGAGTGCCGGTGCTAAAAGTAAGGTTAGTGCGTCTGTCGAGAAAAAATTGTAGTGCTTTAAGGCCATCAGAGTGTGGAATGGAAGTATAAAGTGAACAAACATCTAGAAGGAAAAGACGGTAAGTGTGGTCAGGTGTGAATGGGATGGAATCAAAAGTAGTGATAGCATGGGTGGTGTCCTTAACACATTAACTACCGAATTGAAAAACATACTGTGGCCGAATTAAATTTTTTTCCCATTTTCATCCTGTAGGTGTTTGCACAAAGTAAGCTGTAGTTTTCATAATTGTGTACAGATTTTTATGAATTACACGTCATTTTAAAGATAAATGAATGTACTATTACAATAAATATGGGTTGTAACTCTAATAGAGGTTGTTGCTATTTAACGGCCATCCGATGGCCGAGGACTTGCAAAATTTTCACAATTATAACTGCCTGCGCCCCATCTCTATCAAAATCACAATTTCAATCAATGTGCACACCGTTTTCACTCTTGTCCTCGTTGCTAGATCTATCAGTCAATTGTTGAAACACGTTTCTATCCTATTCAGCCGTTAGACGAGATGTACACGCATTTTTTGTAGTCCTATCACTAGTTGCCACGGTAAACAGTTTTACACGATTTGGTAACTAATCCAAAACGCTGAAAAATATGAACATAATATCAATTTTCCAGTGTTCTAGTACAACCATGCTTTGGGAATTTGTTTTCCGGTGGCAACTTAAAATCTTGAACCAGATCAGAGAGTGTTTCAGTACATTTTACATTCGTTTTATTACTAAAATTAGATTGGCGTTCTGAGCGGCTTGTGGTCCAAATGTGATTATTTTGTGAGCCGCTGACAGCGGCTTGCGGTAGTTAATGTGTTAAGATAGGAAGGTAGATTGGCCACTAATGGTTGCAAAATACTATCCAGGAAATCAGAGATATGTTCAGTGGGACAAGAGCAGGCTGAAACAATAGGTCGACCCGGACTGTCAATTTTATGAACCTTAGGAAGCATGTAGAAGGAAGGTTTACCTAGACTACTATCAAGGATATGGAGAGACATGGCACTAGAAGGAAGGAGGTTATCTTGGATGAGATCACGAATTGTCGCATGAACAGTAAGATTATGGCGGACTGTGGCATCCCCAGAACTGGGTGAGTAAAAGGTGGAGTTGCCGAGCTGTGAGACTCCTTCTTGAATGTACAAGTCCTTTCGCCAAACTACCACTGCACCACCTTTGTCAGCAGGTTTGATGATAATGTCATCCCGCTTCTTAAGGGATGACAAGGACCGCCACTCAGAAGTAGTCAGGTTAGATCAATGTAGACGGAGTAGAGAAAGTTGATTAATGTCATGCAAAGTGTTGGCAATATATAAATCAAGAGCAGCAGAGGCATCTGGAGCCGGAGTCCAGTCTGACTTAGGTTTATTGAAATGACGAAAGATATCCCCGTCTGGCTTAGAATCATTACCATTCCTACGGTAATACTGAAGACGCATGCGACGATGGAAGCGGTAGACGTCTTGGAGAATAGAGTATTTATCAAATGTCGAGCGAAGAGGAACAAACTTGAGACCTTTACTAAGAACAGATAATTCATCAGGAGATAGTTGTAGATCAGGAGGAATGCAAATAACTTTGGTGGAAGTAGGAACAAGGGACGCTGAAGATTCAGAAGGAACATGAGGGCGGAGGCGGCGCAATTTTTCTTTTTTATGTGTGCTCAGCCGAGTGTAGAGCTCCTTATTAGTATCATGAATAATAGTACGAATAAGAAGCAAGGCTGTTGGGTATGAAGAAGTCAGTAGACGAAGTTGGTGAGTGAGGTTGGATTTCAAACGTTCCAAGTCAGTGAGCAGGCGTTTATGCATAGCAATAACACACCTCATGCGTTGAAAGGAACACTTTTTTTCAATTAATTGCAAGCGGTGCAATGCAAAAGGATGAAAGTGTCCAGTCGAAGGATGGAAGTGGGAAAGAAACCCTTTAAGGATAACTCTAACCTGAAGACAGTTATTAAGAAAATTAGAGTGACATGTGAATCGTGTTTTTTTGTATGTGGTGAAGGCTAAGGCGGTGGCAGTCCGAGATATGTCCAAAGGCATGAGAGAAAAAGAATTGGTGATAAAGGCAAGAAGAGAAGAAATCAAGTGTTTCTGGTAGGGCATATTGAAGAAACGCAAAAATATGAAAGAAGAGACGTGGACAATATAAAATGATCACAAAACGGAAACAGGGTAGCAGCAATGAATTGGGTAGGCCTATAGTGTTTAACAGAGGATTATAAGGCTGCAGTAAAACTGGTAAAAACAAATATATAAATTAAAAAATTATATGGTATGAAATCAGTTTTACAAGTAAACGGTACACATGAGACAAGGGACGTTTCGGGTTTTACCCTTCGTCAGCCACAGTTACGAACAGGTGACAAGGACAAGAACTACATATAGGTACTACAAAGATCTGTGTTTATGAGGAAAATGTCAAATGAGCGATACAAGCAGATGAAACCACGGTGATGAGCAAAACGATAACAGTAATAATGCAAGAAAATCGTGAAAATAGAAAGACATGGCGAAACAAGAAAGTAACAAATCAACAAAACGAAGACAGGAATGAACAACACTAATAAAATGCGTAAAAAATCACTTAGCTGAGTCGAGGAAGGAAACATTCAAAATGGCTGAAAAACTGAGGCGTCATGCGGAAGTGACGTAGGAGCTAGTGACGGCTAACAACAAAAAAATTGAGGAAACGAAACGAACCAAAGCAAAAACAAGGATAGATAGGAAAATAACGACAGAAGCCACCAGAATTATGCAAAATGATGCTGGACATTCATCCCAGCAGGAGCTAAAATGCCCATTTGAAAAATGAGGTGATTCTCCTACGAAAAGCGAGACCGGTCGTCACCGATACATGAACGGAGGGCAGTGACATGAATGTCAGAGTTACCCGAATGGTCAGGGCTGTTGAAGTGAAGGGCCACTGGTAAATGTTTGCCATGATGGATGTCATTCAAGTGCTCACGAAACCTGTCTGGTAAACGTCTACCAGTCTCACCAATATAGGTCATGTCACACCTCTTGCAGATGATAGCATAAATCAGGTTTCTGGATTCGCACGTGAAAGACTCCCCAATGGTAAATTTACCGTTCCGAAAGGAGACTGACTGCGTTTGGAGTACAAAAGGACAGGTCTTACATATGCGGCGTTGGCACGGTTTAGTACCAACTTGAGAAGGACTAGTTTGTCTCAAGCGACTATGCACAAGAATATCCCTAAAATTTCTATCCCTACGATATGCCAACAAAGGGGTATCACGAAACAACTCTCTAGTATTAGGATCGGAGTGGAGAATAGGCAGATGACGGAACAGAATTTTTTTCACCGCCAAACAGTGAGGGTGGAAAGTTAAGACGAGTTTGAGTCTGTCAGATGTAGTAGTAGGTTTAGCAGTAAGTGCAACCTGGTGAGTAACGGAACTAATGCGATTAAGGGCATCAGACAAGACTCTTTCAGGATAGTGACGTCGGCGAAAAAACTCGAGCATTTCTTGAGCTCGTTCACGGAAATCATCTTCATCGTGACATATCTGACATAAGTGTAGAAGTTGAGAGTAGGGAATGGAAACCGCGCCATACTTTAGGACAGTATATCCTTGGCGAACCAATGAAAAGGCTTCCTTATTCATGTGTTTACTGAAATGTACTATGCCTAACATGGAGTCTCAATCTGTGTAACATTGTTGGAGTTGGAATTTAATTACAACAATATGAGCAAAGTACCACCTGGAAGAGGTCACCAAGGCAATATTAGGAAGGTTGCTCTACCCGTAAGTACTAAGACTTCCACGAATAGTGATATAGTAATGGAGAAAAACGTGAATAGAATGCATCGTTACATCAGGTTGGTCCAGAACTGTGTTGTTTAGGTTACGCATAGAAATAAATGAGATTATCAAAAGCCAGGAAAGAACAGAGACCGATGATGTTGACCAGAGATTCAACACCATCTCAACAATATACAAGGAAAGCAGCAAGTCATGCTTGGGATTCCAGGAAAGAAAGAGCCAAGACTGGATAACACCAGATACGCTAAACACCATAGCGAAGAGGAAGGAAATGAAAAGAAAGAAAACAGAAACTAAGTCTCCCAGATTAAAGGCAATATATAGTAAACAGTACAGTCAGCTGGTCAAAGAAGTTAAACGTCAAACCTGTGCTAACAAAAAGACATTTCTGGATGACCTTGCAAGACAGACAAAAGAGGCAGCACTGAGAAATGAACAAAGCACAGTATACAAAATAACTAAAATCATCAGTGGAAAACGAGGTGCAAACAATATTACATTAGCAAGAGATAAGCAAGGAAATCTCATCACAACAGTAGAGGGACAGGAAACAAGATGGGCAGAGCATTTCAGAGAAACTCTGAATAAGGAACCACCAGAGACACAATTGAATGTTCCTGAGGCTGAAAATGATCTAGATGTTAACACAGACATTCCACGAAAAGAACAAATCATCACAGCAATCAAAGGGTTAAAGAATGGAAAAGCTCCTGGCCATGATAACTTGAATGCAGAGCTATTTAAGACAAACCCTGAACAGGATAATTATACAGAGAATCTCAAAAGCAGTAGACCACAAACTAAGGAAAGAACAAGCAGGATTTAGAAAGAACAGAAAATGTGTAGATCATATATTTACCCTCAGGAACATTATAGAGCAGTGCTCAGAATGGCAAAGACAGTTCTACATTAATTTCGTTGATTTTGAAAAGGCTTTTGACAGTATACATAGGGACAGTTTATGGAAAATACTGAGGGCTTATGGAATTCCAAGCTGCATAGTGTCAATCATAAAAAGCCTTTATGCCAACTTTACATGCAGCATTGGGCAGAGCAACCCAACCTTTGAAGTGAAGACAGGAGTACGACAGGGATGCCCCTTATCAACCACTATATTTTTAAGTCATAGACTGGGTGATGCGCCAGACAACAGAGGGCAGTCCAAGAGGAATAAGATGGACTACATTTTCTACATTGGAAGATCTGGAATATGCAGATGACATTGCACTGCTAGCACATTCACATCAACACATCCAGGAAAAACGGATAGACTTAATAAGTATAGCCAGCAGGTGGGCTTGAAAATCAACCTAAAGAAGACAGAGGTCATGACGCTCAATGTGAGCAACCCTGAGCCCATATCAGTAAGGAATCAGCAACTGGAACAGACAGATGCCTTCACATACCTAGGATGCATAGTAACACCAGACGGCGGAGCAAGCAAAGACATCAACAACAGAATGAACAAAGCAAGAACAGCCTTTTTTAGTCTAAACAACATTTGGAAGTCCTCTCAGTACAGCACAAGCACAAAATTAGGATTATATCAGAGCTGTGTGCTTTCTGTGCTTCTCTATGGTGCAGAATGCTGGAGAGTTACAGAGAAGGAAATGTTGAAATTGTCCTCTTTTCACACAACATGCCTAAGAAATATTCTCAATCTTTTGGCTGAATACCATCACCAACCAAGATCTGCTTACTCGAAGCAAGCAAGAGGACATGCACACCATCATAGCTGAAGCTGGGTTGGCCATGTCCTCAGAAGAGACCCCGATGCCATCACAAGAACAACTATGCTATGGACCCCTGAAAGAAAACGAAAGAGAGGCCGACCAAAAAAAACTTGGCGGAGGACTGTGGAGGCTGAGATGCAAAGAATGAACCAGAGTTGGGGCACTGTACGAAGGATGGCTGCCGACCGAGCAAAGTGGAATCAATTTGTTGTTGCCCTACAAGACGCCACCAGGCGTAATGGCCACTGACTGCTTTGACAGTCGGCGGCTAAGGATCAAAGAAGAAGAAGTAATATAAAGACTATTATATAGTTAGATAAAGAATAATTCAGAGTGTAATTTAAGCCTAAGATAAAGGAAATCGGTCCAGGACTAAGGAGGATATGTAGATTAATAGTTTTTCATAATTGAACAGCGAGACTAATTATGCATTATTTTGAGATACGCAAACACCCCGTTAGCCACTGCTCCCTCGGTAGCCGGATGTGAAGTATAAATAGAACTTTTATCCTGAGGGTAAGAAAGAATATACAGGGTGGTCATAAAGTCTTTCCCTGATTTCCTTTTTTTTTAGGCAAAAAAAGTATGTGCAGAGACATTGGGTTTTTTGGAAATTGGACCAAAGAGCATTAATTTTTTTTTGCTACCTTTGTAGATTGCGCACAAATCATCTTTTTCAACATGGCGTCAATGAAGGAGAAAGCACAGTGTGTTTTATGGTATCTCGAAAGTAAATCGCTGTTGACAGTGCGTGGATACTGTCTGGCCCCCTTTACATGGCAGTTCAACACAAGGAGTTCTGTCTGAACGTGCACTTACAGAGGCATTCATTCTGGGTGGAAGTAAAGTTTCTTCTAAATGAACAAATTTTTCAAGCACCTTGTTCTTTTTTGGGGAATCATCGGGTAACCTTATTATTTTTTCAGGCACCCCAAAGCTTTGATATAATGCGCAAAATCTCTTTGTATGCCGTTGTGGGAGCAGATTAGTGAAAGTGTAAGCAAACTTTCCTGTACTGTTAATTTTTTTATAGTTTTACTGTCTGTGCACAAGCGTCTCACAGGGGAAATCTTATGAGTCACCTGCAAGTCCTCTTTGGCATCACTGTCATCAAAAGATGAGTCTGAGTCAACATCTGATACAAAGCCAGCCTAAATGAAAATAATACTCATTTAAGAAACAACAAAACAATTACTTGTGATAATATTTTAAGAAATGCTTGGACACTATTTTAATGTTTTAAAACATTTTGAAACACTCCTTTGCTAAAGTATTTTTGTTATTTTATACAATAATTGAGCTCTGCACTTTTGATGGATAACTGCCACTAGTTCAAGATAAAAGTAATGAAGCAGAATATTAAAATAACCCACTACACATCTGCAACAGAGTAAACAGCTTAGGTTGTCATGATTCATTATTGCGAGTCAGCACTGATGAATCAATCTACAATTACTGTTTTAGCAGCGTCAAACAATAACTTTTGTTTTTGTTTTGGTAAATGCAGCATGCAAATTGAAATGTCCAATACAGTTGCTAAAAGATCTAGCCAAAATTTTAATTGTGTTTGTTCAGAATCTACATCATTTCATTCAGGGCACAGGTGTGTAGTCTCCCTCAGCAAATCTCTGAGTGTACCAATGCTAATTGTTCTTATAAAATACTGGTTGTATGCACACCGGATAGATCCTATCATAAGTCCATCTGTGGTCGTCTTATGTCTGATGCCAAATTTCAGCAGTTTTAGCCCCTTGTTGATGCATTATTTGCACTGTCATTCTCTGACAAAGCAATCATTGTCCTTTTAACCTCTCCCTTATCCAAATCCATTGTCCTCACTAGGGTGCTCTCAAGGCTAGCCTGTCACGTCACTCATTGCTGCTTACCTCTTCATGATCTGGAAAGTAGATTCACACCAGTTCCTAAAGGTTTGAGGCCCCTAAATGTTTTCGACATTACTTTTCAAGAATTCTTAGAGGGCAGCACCAGGTTTTGCTGTATCTCATGTAGCGCAATCATGGGCAATGACTACAACCCACAAAAGCCAGATCCAAACCTCAGAAATGAGGTATCCGAGGAAGATGGTTGAAGTAACAAGAAGTGATATGGTCTGCAACCACACGATATGGCAAGGCCTCAGAACCCAGCCACTGCAGACTCAAGTAGAAAAGTCCCAACTACGATGATTTGGCCATGTCTACAGAATGGAAGAGGATTGGCTATCACTACGAGTATGGGAAACTAAGAGCCAGATCTCCAGGATGATCCAGAGTCAGCTGGCAGGACTGTCGCATGAAAATATAATTAAATTAATAGTAGGTAAAGCTTGACAGCTGTATAGGGTGAGGAACAATAGTGCACACGGACGTGTGATAGTGATGTGCAAGAGAGATAGACAGAAGGCACAGGCTGAGTCAGTGAGTTCTTCACTAAGACAACCACACACACAGCTCTTCTTGTTTTCTATGGCGACAATATTTCTCTTTTGCACACACTGTGTCACTCACAAATAGTAGGGTAAAGAAGTAAAGTTAGATAGAGGATTTGGTAGTCTGAACTGAACGAACAATCCTATCGAGGTTAACTCAATTTATTTCAATTTAGAAATGTAAATAAATCAATATAGATTTTACAGCAAAAAATAATAAAGATTATCATGAGAAAACAAACTCACAACAATTTGATGATTTTAAAGAAGAAAAAAATTATTACACAAATAGTGAAAACAAGGATTATGAATGAATTGTGTTAGTAAAGTTCCCGGCAGGCCTGATAGGCTTTTGCTGGCAAATATGTGAAATACTGTTTGTGTGAAAATGAATGTTTGTTACTTTGTTCCTTTGGTGTGAATGTTGGAAACAACTTATATCCTGGTGTTCTCTTGGAAAAATATAACGTAATCCAATGCTTTTGAAATTAACTTCACTGTATATATATGATATGATTCAATCCTAGCAGCAAATTGGCCAAATGTTTCTCCTCCTTCTTTGTGAAATGGCGAAAACGCTTTCAGTAATTGTCGGCTGTAAGCTGAAAACGCTGTAACAGTGCTTGCTTGAGAGCATCATAATCGTTCTGTTCTGCTGAGGTTAATTTTGTAAAAACTTCGTAAGCCATCCCTCTTAATCCTTGAGAAAGTTTAAGATTCCACATGCTTTTGGACAGGCCATTCGATGAAGCAGTTCGCTCATAATAATAATAGTTGCCCATCGCAAGCGAAGATGGCGACAGCTTCAGACTTGAATTGTGAGACCTCTGTGCTGTGATCTCATGTGGCTAATTAGTCCTATTTTGGCCCTACAGGCCATGCCACATACGGGGCACACATGGTTAGAGTCGATAGTAGTGTTGCTGCGCATTCTGACTTTTCTTGCAGCACGCTTGCCTTCTGCCTTATCAGCTAAATTCTGTTCTGCAATGCGAGCACCTTGAGTAACGTTTGTCTGCCAGGCAGAGCGATCATGTGCGATAGTCTCCCAGGAGGAGACATCAATTTTGAAGCTGCTCAACGATGTTTTCAGTGTGTCTTTGAAGCGTTTCTTTTGTCCCCCTACTGTTCGCTTACCCATAGAGAGTTCACTGTACATCAACTGCTTTGGGAGGCGTTTTTCGGGCATGTGAACAACATGTCCGGCCCATCTAATTTGGGCCCTCTGCAGCAATGTGTAGATGCTTGAGATATGTGCTCTGTTGAGGACCTCAGAATTAGATACTCTATCATGCCACTTGATCCTGAGTATCCTGCGAAGACAGCTCATGTGGAAATGATTAAGCTTCTTAGCGTGTCTGCTATACACTGTCCATGTTTCACAGGCATACAGGAGGGTAGTGAGCACTATTGCATGATATACTTTTATCTTGGTGGCGGCACTAATTCCTTGTCGATCCCAGACATTTACTCTTAGTCTTCCACAAGCTGCACTTGCCTTTGCAATTCTGTTGTTGACCTCAGCGTCGATATTCGCATCTTTGGTAAGGGTACTGCCTAGATAAGTGAAGCTGTCCACCACTTGGAGACGTCGGTTCTTTACTGTGATATTTGGTTCACAGTAAGGTTTCCCAGGAGCAGGTTGCAACATTACTTCAGATTTCTTCGTATTGATGGTAAGACCAAAGTCATCACACGCTATAGAAAGCCTCTTCATATTGTTCTGCATGTCTAGTTCTGTGCAGGTGTTGAGGGCACAGTCGTCCGCAAAGACAAGGTCAGAGATCATTGTTTCATTCACCTTTGTAAAGGACTGTAATTGTCTCAAATTAAACAGCTTCCCATCTGTCCTGTATCTGATGTGTACGCCGTCACTACTGCCATGCATAACGTTAGACAGCATGGCAGCAAATATCATACTGAATAGTGTCGGAGCGAGTACACATCCCTGTTTGACACCGTTTGTGACCGGAAAGGGTTCAGAAGGTTCTTCATCATTCAATACGCGAGCCATCATACCTTCATGAAACTGGCGGACAATTGAGATGAACTTATCGGGACAGCCGATATCTATCCAAGAACAGATCAATTTGTTCATTTTGCTCGCAAAATATTTCCATTGGGAAAGTCATTGCCGTTGAGTTGGGTGCTAGACCAGCAGCGGCGTTGTCCGGTAATGACATGTTAGTAGAAGCGGGGCGACTTTGAACCTCTAGTTCCCCCGAGCCGGAACTCATGAGCCCATATCCTTTCCCTTTCCGTTGCTTCTCTCTGTTTTTCTATTTTGGCCTCTATAAATGCAAAGGTTCCAGCATCTCTGCAATTTATTTTCATGGGCTGTTACTACCCACAGTATCAGGGAGGATTGTGAACATTTTCAAGATGACTTTTCTCTCAATAACCCTTTCTAGCAATTTGCCACAGACATTCTGTAAGGTGATAATTCAATTGCTGAGCAGTGTGGAGTCTTTACCAGGCTTAGGAAGTGGTTGTAATAACTATGGAGCCAGTCTTCCAGTATTCAGGAAATTGGTGTTGAAATCCTTTAATGTCTGTGTCATCAAGTGGTTTTATGTAATGGTACTGTACTTTGTCAGAATCCAGGGCAGTGCTATTACTGGCTTCAAAAGCATCTACAATGTCCTTTACAGATATCAGTTCAATATATTTCTCACTTCATATCATTTCTCAGAAACATTTCCTTATTTCTCGACAAGTCTTTATCACATTTATCTGTCTGTGCCATAGGTGGATTGAGTAATGTTTGTCTCTTTGCCTTCATGCTTATTGAATATTAGGGGCGACCAAAAGATGCAGCAATAGAGAATGCAGTCAGCGACCCATAGCTTGACTGCTTGCATCAGGGTCAGCGAACCAGAGCTGACCAAGACCCTACTCCACCTCCATGTGGTGGTCCTGGAAACAGGCTGCATCACTGCAGTCTGGCTGAGAGAGTAAGGATCGCAGAGGGAAGGCAAACGCAGTCCCAAAAAATACCGTGCTGAATTCGGATGTGTCGACTGAAAGGTGCAGATATCATAGCTCTGGCGTAAACAAACACAACGCAACCAACGTCCTTTTCAGGACGAACGAGGAAGAAGAATATTAGGGATGGGTTAGTTTGTATTCTTCTGGCTCATCCTCTGATCTAAGGTCCAGAATTTCTGTAGTTTATTCCGTGCCCACATGACATAAAAGCCTCTCAATCTTTACACCTGATCTCCTTAGTCAAGCTTTTGAATTTACTAACGGCTCTCTTTTTTATTTCCTCCTCTTCAACCCCTCATACTTCTCTATCGTGCTTTTAGCCATTTCTTTGTCACTCTTTTGTTTTCTATTCATGCTGTTTCCACTGTGCCATTCCACCAGTTTGGTTGTGTGAAATGTGTTCTAGTTGTCTTTTGTCTGGCATTTCCAAACAGTATACATTTAGTGCTGTTATGGTCTTGTAGGCCTGTAGGATACTTAAAGGTCTGTTTACATTTCCTGTGTTTGGTGGTCCTCCCCTTTGCTACAAAGACAAGACAGGGTAGATGATAACTGTTTTGAGCCTCAAATATAACCCAACCGACAATGGTGAAAGCAACACTAGAAATGAATGCCAGAACTATGAACCATCAGTATTCCCTGGTTTAGTTGTAAATCTTATCTGGCGGCTGTCATTCAAGATGATAAGATTGTTAAAGTGGAGCCCGGATCAAAGTCAGACCCTGTCTATTGTCCGTGATGTTTCCTCATTCCTACATGAACAAATAAACTGTAAACTCGCCTTTCCTGACACTTCAATGAGTAAATAAATTGTAAAATGGAAAACTATTAGAACTCGGACACATATAAAAGTCTAAGAAAAATAGACAATAAAACCCTTTTGCCATGTGGTTATAATGCAGCAAGTAATATAATCATTCCACACAAAGACAATGGGCCGCAAATACATCCCAAGAGAAATTATAAGGCAAATTAAACAAACAAGAACAATCCAAAATATACAGAATGATAAACAACAAACCAATGAATCCCTTAAAAGCAACAAACCGCTTTAACGTCATATTTTCTTTGAATTCGTCCCCAACTGTTATGCTGATTTTTCAGTCAGGCCCTTTTGACACGACCCTCGCAATACCATAGATTAAATACTGAGTTTGAATCCATAAGATGCACTTTGCTTGTGATGACCACATGTCTCCGACTCTTGTTCAGGGCTCCGAGACATTGTCCTAGTAATCTATTAATATACAGACCTTCTTACTATGTGATTAGGGATGAAACTATGAACAAGTCAGACGTATTCTTAACAATGGGTACAACAACCTCTTCTGAGCTGGACTAGTCCATAATGGCAAAAGGGTTAAAAGATAAAAGTGGCTGATAACAGAAAGAGTGTCAGTATTTGTTTAAGTCATGACTTAGTTTTACTTCAGCTATAAACTAAAACATCTCAACAAACCTCACTATTCTTCAGCCATGAGATATTCCCATCTTGCACACCATAATCAAAAACAATCTCCTGGCCCAGGTGTATGTCACAAAGAGCATATGCAGCAATTCTTGGGAATCCGCTGTTAAAATCGATTACAATTGGATGATGAAAATGAATATTGGGCTTCCTAGAGTGGTTCAGTAGCCGTGTAAATGAGTCGTATCACCTTGTTGCATCAAGAGCCATCTTGGCTCCCTGAAAAAATAATATCAGCACAAATACAGAAAGCCATCACCTTATCAGTCATATTCTTGGCATGTTAAATTCTAATACAGAACTCCTAACGCTTTCAACAGAGCTTTTTAATAACTAGCCTTTCGTCGTATTTCACTGTCCAGAGCGCCTCAGTTAATATATACAAAATGTGTTATTTATATTTGGGTAAGTATATATTTTAGTTGACAAATGTTGATCAATGCCTGTTTTAAGTTACCTTGAAAATGTTATAAGCAAATATATCGAGGCACATAAAAATCCAGTTTTATGACCCAATATTTTTTTTTTAATCCTTAGCCGCTAACTAGCAAAAAAGTCAGTGGCCATCATGCCTGGTGGCATCTTGTAGGGCTGTTCGGTCAGCAGCCATCCTTCATACAATGCCCCAGCTCTGGTTCATTCTCGGCCTCCGCAGTTCTCCGCCAAGTTGTTACTGGTCTACACCCCTTCACTTTCCTTTGAAGATGTTATAAGCAAATATATCGAGACACATGCTCTTGAAGACACTACTTTAAGAGATGCAGTTAAAGGCCTATGCCTACATGTAGCATAAAGCAAAACACAATTTTATCCATGATTTTATGATAATTACACAAGGTAAATGCCTTTGCCTAAGCAGCAAAAAGTCAACAGTTATGACCACCAAACACTTTTTCTAAATGCACCATCGAAGTTAATGAGAAAGTGCTGAAACAATTTCACAAATTTAAGTTCCTGGTCCTGCTAATAATGTGATATGAAAGGTGCATCTCATAAATAATGAACATAACTGCCCACACAAAAACAGCTTTCTACACAGCATCACGCTCTGGTCTACCCAGCTGTAAATGGGTACCTAAACCTGATCATGAGTTAAGGAAGGCTAATGCAATGAGGAAGAGGACTGGTAACCCCACCTCATAATAAAGCTCTAGTATGGCAAAGTCTCTAACACTTCACTCTCCTATGGCAGTATCTGTTATGGGACTAACGTCACCTTTTCTCATCTGTTAGATAATTGATATTCACACAACACACATAGTGAATAATAGTTTATAGCATCCTTACCTTAAATTTAAAATATGGGAGCCGCGCTAGCGTAGTGGTTACAACACCGCTCTGGCGACCGGGTGATACAGGATCAAACCCGGGCGACGGCATTTGAGGATTTTTCGTCGACCGGGATCTGGACTGGATTAACTCGAGACCTGGCGAGGACATTTGAAGGAGTGTCGTCGACCAGGGACTGGCGGCTCCTGAGCCGACCCAGCTGCAATGGGTACCTCCGAAATCGGCGAGTATTTGCCTGAATGGCGAGGGACACCTGTCTCTGTACAAGAAATAAAGGGATACTCACGTAAAATCAATGTCAGGTTAGACATAAATAACAATAACCTGAGATTTCGCCTCGAGTATTAGCGGGCGTACGAAAAAAAAAAAAAAAAAAAAAAAAAAAAAAAAAAAAATATAAAATGTAGCAGCCTTCTCCAATGGCTTCATAAACATGTTCTCGTTTAACAGCCTCTGCCTCAGAGATGATGTCTCCTTCGTATTCAAGCACAAAGGAATCTTTGCGTATTAATGAGGCTTTTAAGAACACTCCTCTTCCTTTTCCAGCCTTTTCCTTAATTGCAATCATATCTGCATTGTTGCCCTTTAGAAGACCTCTTGTCAGTTTTTCAATTCGTGTTAGTTTTGGAGAACGAAACTTCTTTTCCTGTAAACATAGAAGTTATTTTTTAAAAACATACCAATCACACCAGACTTTCATTACCTGAGAATTGGAAGAAATTCTTTGAGTCTGGATATTTTTGAATTCATATACATTGATACCAACCCCCATAATAATAATCACAGTATACTGAAAACTGAATTTGTTTTCCAAAAATAAATACCGATGCAAAAAAAAAAAACAAACAAACAAACAAACCTCTTATACTTCCAGCCATAATTAGGAAAACAAACAATATAAGAAATAATAAAATTGTTGTGAATATCTCAGATGAAAATGAATATAATTTAACATGGCTTTACGTGATGTTGGAGCCATGGTAGTACAGTGGTTAGTGCACTGGCTTCCTAGCTCGGCGGAACATGGTTTAATCCCCAGTTGAAGTGGGATTTTTTAGACTGCAAATGGCTCCTGGGTCGACCCAGCCTCATGCATTGGGTACCAGAGCAACTCTCAGAAGTGTGCTGATGGTCACGAAAATATGAGTGTAGCACCATATTCCCAAAATGCCTCAATGAGCGTGTAACAGGATCCTTTACCTTTTTTAATGTGATATTCTCAAAATGTAACACTGGGTAGGATACCACACAACTGTTCTATTAAACTCTGTCCCACACTGATGCCATTGTTACATCAGTGAGAGAATTGTGTTCCAGATATGTTCAACCAAACAAAAAAGTCACATGGAAGAGGCCAGACAAAGAGGGTATGGCTTGCCCTCTAGGTCTTGGGGGTTTGATGAAGGCTGCCTAGTCCAGAAATGAACACTTCTTGCAGAAATGGCACTTGTTGTAACCACCAGCCTGAGTCCAGAAGAATTTGTAAAAGAGAAGCATATGATGTGACGTGAAAGCAACATACTGGAAGTCAGTGTGCCAACAAATCTTCTGCTGATGAAAGCACAGTCTACAAAGGGCTACACAGAATGTGGGGACACTTTATTAACACTTTGCTGACCAAATTCGACGATAGGCGAATTTCCGGTTGAAACCCTTGCTGACCAGATTCGACGAAAGTCGAATTAGTAACTCCACCAACGCAACAGACAGCCGTATCGATAGTTTTACAAAACAAGCCTCATCCGGGTATTTTTAACATTCCAAAATGGCTGCGCCCATGAATGATATCGTGAATCGCTGTTTATAGCCGAATTTTGAATAAAATTTCATTTTTTTTAGTACAAGAGCCCATTCTTTGTTTTCATCATGTGTGATGATGAAAACCAGACTTATAACAGAGATGATTCTGACTCTGGCAGCGAATCTGGGGCCGAAAGTGATATCTCATGGCTAAGTAGAGATGTAGGCCTATCACTCAATCGTAACACAACTGATAGCTGCGACAACGAATTTGGATTAGATTGTGATGTAAGTACATCTGAAGCAGGAGATGGGCGTGGCACAAGAGACCACAGCAAGACTGCACATCAAAATAATCTGTGGAGATGGAGAAAGCTTGCTCAAAACGAACTTGTTGAGCTTGACATGCTTCCTTCATATGAAGAACAACAAAGTGTCACGGCAGACACAACTGACTATGTGTCAATTGATTTTTTTCAAACTTTTTTCCCCGACACTGCCATAGATCTGATCACTGACGAAGTGAAAAGGTACGGAGAAAATCACCTCTCTCAGTACACAGGAAATGCTAAGTACAAGAAACGTACTTGGGATAAAACTGATGCAGTTGAAATTTCTGCATTCATAGGCCTGAAATTAAAAATTATACTGGTAAGGCAAATGATGAAGGTTGTGTTGGGGCAACTTCCAGGGTTGTGAAAGATCTTCTTGATGGATATGGCAACAAAAGGACATATTCTCTACTGCGACAGCTTTTTATTCAGCCCCAGCTTTATTTCAAGAGCTGAAAGAAAATTCAGATTGGTGCATGTGGAACAGTAGCTGAGAATAGGAAGCATTTTCCTGAAGCACTGAAGAAAAAAAGCAACTCAAATTGAAAAAGGCAGATCATCCTGTGTTTTGTGCCACAGAAGATAAACGGCATGTTGGCAGTTACCTGGCATGACACAAAGAGAGTTAACCTTTTATCTACTATTCACTCCAATGATGTTATGGACAAGACAGTTAGAAACGAGGAATACCTGAGGGCAGAACAATTTCCAGAAGCCAGTGCTAGCAGAAAAAACACAACAAAAGTATGGGGAGGTGTCGACCACTTCGGCCAAACTGGGTGCAAGCATCCCTACCCACACAGATCCTATAAATGGTACCTTTCGTTATATCATTTCTTAGTTGAAACTGCCCTGGTTAATGGGCACATAACCTACAACACTGCCAAACTCTACAAAAAAAGATCACAGCAAAGAAGTTTCAGGCAGGATGTCAGTCTCGCTCTTATTGAACCTGCTATTCTTCGACGCAATGTGACACCTTCAAAACCACAAGTCACAACAACACGACTCTTACTGAGCGCCACTTCATTGATAAATATGAAAGGGCAAGGTAAAACCAGACTGTAAAGTGTGTAAGGCTGCAGGGAAAAGAAGCCAGACTGTCATGTTACTGCCCAGATTGCAATGTACCTCTATGCACGATACCATTTTTCAAGTTGTACCGCGCATAGTCGAGGATTATCAACGATCCAGACAAAAGACTCTTGCAGAGACCTACAGCTACAATACTTCAACCCCAGTTAATGAAGGAAGCAGCTCAGACTCCAAACTAGAGGTAAAGTAACCACTCAAAACATTCACAAACACTCATTGTCAGATGCCGCAGACACAAAATACACTCAAAAAAGACAAATACAAAATATAAATTTTCTTTGCATTTTTATTCACAATTTTTGTTAGCCTTTTATGCTGAAATACATATTTATCGTTAAATCAGTACATCAATTAATATTATTTTCTTCATTGCCATCAATGTCCCTAACATTTTATTGCACTGACATCGAACAAATTCACTAAACACTGGAAAAATATCATGGTTTTAAAAAACATCACTCCTGAAATTTCTATAAAATAGCCACACAAATTCAAGACGGCCGCCATGATCATGTGACCAATTTGCATAAAATATAATTTTATAGATGTAGCAACCATTCATAATGGTGCTCTGAAAATTTCAAAACCCTATGTCTGTTTTTCAATTTTTTATGAATTTAAAACAAAACCAGTTATTTTTAAAGAAATCGGCAAACAAACTTGGTAATGGGAGACATTAATGCACTGGATTGCTGGTTAATCGTTAAATCAGTACGTCAATTAAGATTATTTTCTTCATTGCCATCAATGTCCCTAACATTTTATTGCACTGACATCAAACAAATTCACTAAGCACTGGAAAAATATTATGGTTTTAAAAAATCTCCTGAAATTTCTATAAATAGCCACACAAATTCAAGATGGCCGCCATGATCATGTGATCAATTTGCATAAAATATATTTTTATAGATGTAGCAACCATTCATAATGGCGCTCTGAAAATTTCAAAACCCTATGTCTGTTTTTCAATTTTTTATGAATTTAAAAAAAAAAACAGTTATTTTTAAAGAAATCTGCAAACACCCTTGGTAATGGTAGACATTAATGCTCCGGATCGCTGGTCAGCAAAGTGTTAAACTGGACAAACAAGATAAATAGCCAAAAGTAAAAAATATGCTACAATATAAACATCTTGAGACTAGCAGAGACAAGAAGGACAAGGAGGGATGGAGCAGGAAACACTATACATAATAACAGAGAAAGCATCATCTAATCAGGATATGAAGACAAAGACACCCATCAATGTTGATTTCTTCTTCTTCTGCGTTCATCCCAAAAAGGACATTGGTTGCATTGTGTCTCCGTTTACAGCAAAGCTGCGATATCTGCGCCTTTTGGCCCGACACACCCGACTTCGGCACAGCATATTTTAGGACCAGGTTTCACTTTCCACTTCGATCCATATTCTCTCAGGAAGGCTGCAGTCTAATTCCAGGACCACCACTTGGAGGTGGAGTTGGGTCTTGGTCAGCTCTGGTTCGCTGACCCTGATGCAAGCAGTCAGCTATGGGTTGCTAACTGCATTCCACTTTTGATGCGTCTTAGGTCCCCAATATTGAACTGAGTGCACCTGTTATAATATATAAAGTTTGGTGCATAATTCTAATTTAATCTTGTTACTATGTGCTGCAGAATCATGTAGGCCTACTGTACGATATTTCCATAATCACAGGGAAAAGACAGGGATTGTGAGAGTAGATGCAAGAGGTGATAGCAGGGTTGAACTTGAAGAAACACTACTAAAAGATCTAGAATCGTACACATGTCTTGGAAGTAATATAGGCAAAGTTGGAGGGACTGACAGTGATGTCAAGGTGGGAGTACAAAAAGGAAGACGAGCTTTCATTGTGTTGGGAAACATATGGAGAACAAGAGAAATCAAGTCCAACACAAAAATAAGAATCTTCAACTCAAATGTGAAGTCAGTCCTATTGTATGGCTCTGAGACATAAAGAACAACAAAAACAACAACCAAAAAACTACAGACTTTTATTGATGGGCGCTTGCATAGAATAGAGGGACTGAAATGGTATGACAAAGTCACAAATGTGGAATTGATGACTGGAGCCAGACAAGTACCAGTGGAACCAGAGTTGAAAAGAAGACGCTGACGATGGATAGGACACACATTGAGAAAACCTGTTGATAGCATTACAAGGCAGTCCCTGTTCTGGAATCCACAGGGAAAGAGAGGCTGAGGGAGACAAAAAAAAACACACGGAGAAGAGAACTGGAGACAGAGGTGAAAATGGTGAGGAAAACATAAAAAGAACTTGAGCGGATGGCACAAGACAGGAAGACTTGGCAAGTGTCTCAGAATTCTTTTATAAAGTCCTATCAAACACAAGATTTCCAAATCTGTTAGTTATAGTTAAGTGCAGAAATAGACTAAATGATGACATAATCACATCATTTTTACAGTGTTAAATAAACAGGTGGGCTTTAAATCAATTTAAAGAAGTCAGAGGTCATGACACTCAATGTGAGCAACCCTGAGCCCATATCAGTAAGGAATCAGCAACTGGTACAGACAGACACCTTCACATACCTAGGATGCATAGTAACACCAGACGGCGGGGCAGGTAAAGACATCAACATCAGAATGGATAAGGCAAGAACAGCCTTTTTTAGCCTAAACAACATCTGGAAGTCCTCTCAATACAGCACAAGCACAAAATTAAGATTATATCAGAGCTGTGTGCTTTCTGTGCTTCTCTATGGTGCAGAATGCTGGAGAGTTACAGAGAAGGAAATGTTGAAACTGTCCTCTTTTCACACAACATGCCTAAAAAAAATTCTCAGAATCTTTTGGCTGAATACCATCACCAACCAAGATCTGCTTACTCGAAGCAAGCAAGAGGACATGCACACCATCATAGCTGGCAGACGCTGGAGCTGGGTTGGCCATGTCCTCAGAAGAGACCCCGATGCCATCACAAGAACAGCTATGCTTTGGACTCCTGAAGGAAAATGAAAGAGAGGCCGACCAAAAACAACCTGGTGGCGGACTGTGGAGGCTGAGATGCAAAGAATGAACCAGAGTTGGGGCACTGTACGAAGGATGGCCGCCGACCGAGCAAAGTGGAATCAATTTGTTGTTGCCCTACAAGATGCCACTAGGCGTGATGGCCACTGACTGCTTTGATGGTCGGCGGCTAAGGATCAAAGAAGAAATAAACTCAGACACTTATTGTTTGGGATTTCAAACTAGTAAAGACCTGCTTTAAAAGGCAAAGACAGCATGTCTCAATTTCCTATTACTCGTACCTTTTTGCTCCACAGTGAATATGAGTAGTTATGTCCAGTTTCATAGGAGTTGGGGTTAGGTTTAGGGTTAGTATTAGGATTAACACTAACCCAAACCCTAATTGCTACGAAAGACCACTTAACAACACATATTCACTGAGGAGCAAAAAGGTACGAGTAATAGGAAATTACCAAGTGGGCCGCCTGGTCGGTACGACATTACAACAGAATTCAGAGACGAAGTAATAAGGGGAAAAGGTTAGGCACTAGATAGGCTATCCTAAACCTCACCCTATCCTTAATCCTAATCCTATCAACGTTGGCAACTTACTAGGAAGACATCGCAGTACAAGGCCCACTATGTTTCATTTCAACTGTGTTCCACCCACCTCTGAGGATCATGTAGGCCTAGGCTTTTTTCTTCAACGTTTTTATTCCATACCACAGCGCAACAACATTATTCGGTAATGTTCGCCTTTAGCCCCACCGATGTCCTATTGTAACTTTTCGTTTACTTTGTACATCGACTTTAAGCAAACATTCGTACGATATCCATATCCACTTTTTAATCAAGATGTAACGCCGGAAACGATATGAATTTTGCGTTTCTGTCGCTGCAGCATACTTGTTTGTGCCGCGTACTTCTCGTGGCTAAGGTGATGGGTTCGATTCATGGTATCATCGCGCTCCAGTCTACCCAGCTGTAAATGGATACCTGACTTTGCTCTTGAGTTAGGGAAGGAAAAGTATCGAGGAAGGGAACTGGTCACCCCACCTCTTGATGCTGGACCTAGTATAGTGAAGTCTCTAACACTTTATTCTCCTACGGCAGTATCTGCTATGGGACTATCTTTACCTTTATATATATATATATATATATATATATATATATATATATATATGCTCTTTAATAATTATAATCACAGTGTTTTATACATATATTTATATATATAATCACACTTTGATTATAATTATTAAAGAGAGTCAGAGGTAAACCAAAAAAAAATACACACACACACACACACAAGATAACTAGATACAGAACTGAAAAAGAAGAGGAATTCGTGGAAAGACCTCGCGCGAAAGGCATCTGACAGGAGGATTTGGCATGCGTTTGTTGAAGGCCTATGCTCCTTGGGGAGCTAACAGGTATCTTAAAATATTTCTGTATGTTTTAAAGTCAATACATGTCATTATCTTACAAACAAATTAATTATATTTATTTATTAATTTTGTAACGTTGTGATTATAATTATTTACTGTCGTGACCACCGTAGGAACATCATTTATGCTATTCGTATTTCGTACGAATGTTTCCTTACTTGTAAACTCCGATTCCAAGTACAAAGTAAACGAAAAGTTACAATAGGACATCGGTGGGGCTAAAGGTGAACATTACCCATTATTCTTCTTCTTTTTCTTTTAATTAATGAAGAAAAATATCCCGTTCAACTTCTGATGGGTTAGGGCCTGTAGCATAATTAGGACAGCCTAGGCCTATCTAGGGTAGGGTTCCCATTCGTCCCGTTTTTTGATAAAATGTCCCAGTGTCCCGAATTTATTCTAAATGTCCCGCTTTTTAAGGGTCCTTCCTGAAAAAAAAATCTTTGGGTAACGGATTTTATTCCATGTTTTAGTAGTGTTACTTTATCAATTTTCGGTTACAGTGGACCCTCGGTTTGAATCTCGAACAAAAATTCGAAAGTCAACAAAAACAGTGTTCAGTGAGCATCTACCAAATGATTTAATGCGTATTAGCATTATTATACAGTATTTTTGTCGTTTTTCAAAGTGTCAGTGAAAAATGGTGTGAGATGTTCGCTCATTTTACAAAGCAGGATATAAATGCTGAGAACCTGAAATGCCTAGTTAGTTTTTTGTTTGGCACTGCCAGGATCCAATGCAGCTGTTGAACGTGTTTTTTCATTAATAAATGCGCTTTGGACAGACGGAAAAAAAAACAGACTTAAAATTGAGACAGTGAAAGCTTTAACCATTATAAAGACCCATTTTAAGGATTTCTCTTGTGCTGAGTTCTATGTCCAAATATCAGAAGAAAAAAAACTTCTTGAACAGGCCCATAAATCTGATAAATATTCTGATGAATCTGAAATATAAACTTGACTAGGCCTATTGTGTATTTTTTAAAGGTGCGATTTTTCTAATTAAGTATGTTTGTAATTTATAATTCTCTTTTAAAGAGAAGTTGTGTTAGTTAATATACGAGTATCTTATTTTAAGTGCAACATATAATATATAATAGATTTATTTGTGCTTTACCTTAATTTTTAACATGTCCCGTTTTTTTACAAAATGTCCCGGGTTTTTTAGGTAAAAATATGGAAATGTCCCGGTTTTTAAACAAAACATTATGGGAACCCTAATCTAGGGCCTATTGTTTTCAATTCCAAATAGCCTAATATGAACAACTGCCGATATGAGAAAGTGGCATCACATTTGTCAAATCATTGTAAATAGGCCTAGGGAAAATCAAAATTACCACTTATGCTTAGGCTTCATGAAGTTCCAAAGCCAAGGCTCAAGAAGTGTACACAGAAGCAAAGAAGTAAAAAGAAGTATCAAAAGAGACAAGAGGAAGTATATTGAGGAGTTGGCAAGAGAGGCAGAAGATGCTGCAGCCAAAGGAAATATGAGAGAACTTTATAGCAGCACAAAGAAGCTAACAGGGAAATACAAGCAAACAAGTTGCCTCATAAAAGACAAGAATGGGAAACTGCTCAGCAATATACAAGAGCAAATGAAGAGATGGACAGAATATTTTGGGGACCTTCTCAATAGACCAGCTCCACAAAAACCGCCGGACATCCAGCCAGCAGAAGAAGAGCTACAAATTAACGGTGAAAGACCAACGAAGGAAGAAATAAAGAAAGCCATAAAGCTTCTAAGAGATGGAAAAGCGTCTGGACCTGATGGCATTCCAGCAGAGGCCATCAAAGCAGATATCGACACGGCTACAGAGATGTTATATAAATTACTTGGTAAAGTCTGGGAAAAGGAAGAGATACCAGCAGAATGGAAGGAAGGATATCTGGTTAAGTTGCCTAAGAAGGGAAATTTACAAGAGTGCACAAATTATAGAGGAATAATGTTACTATCAGTGCCAGGAAAAGTATTAAAAAGGATTATCCTTGAGAGATTAAAAGAGTCCATAGACAAGAAACTGAGAGATGAACAAGCAGGTTTTCGACAAAACAGATCATGTACAGACCAGATAGCCACTTTGAGAATAATAGTTGAACAAAGTCTGGAATGGAATTCACCACTATACATCGGATTTGTGGACTACGAAAAGGCATTTGACAGTGTAGACAGAGAATCACTTTGGAAATTGTTGAGGCATTATGGAGTTCCCTGAAGATCATTAATTTAATAAAGAAAACATATGAAGACATGACATGCAGAGTTCTTCACGAAGGACAGCTTACAGAACCGTTTGGGATAAGAACAGGAGTGCGACAGGGATGCCTCTTGTCTCCATTTCTTTTCTTGCTGGCAATAGATTGGGTTATGAGATCATCGGCAACACACAACAGAAATGGAATCCAGTGGACTCTGACTAAGCAGTTGGATGATCTGGATTTTGCTGATGACTTGGCTCTTCTGTCCCATAGCCGTAATCAGATGCAGGACAAATTAAAACACTCGATGAGAGGTCACAGCAATTGGGTCTGAAAATACACAGGGAAAAGACAAAAATAATGCGAATAAATGCAGGTAATGATAACAGGGTTGAACTTGAAGAAACACCAATACAAGATGTAGAATCATACACATATCTTGGCAGTAATATAGACAAAGTTGGAGGGACAGACAGCGATATCAAAATAAGAATACAAAAGGCAAGAGGGGCTTTCATTGCATTGGGAAATATATGGAGATCAAGAGAAATAGGATCCAACACGAAAACAAGAATCTTCAACTCAAATGTGAAGTCAGTCCTATTGTATGGCTCAGAGACATGGAGAACAACAAAGACAACAACCAAAAAGCTACAGACTTTCATAAATGGGTGCTTGCGTAGAATAGAGGGATTAAAATGGTATGACAAGGTTACCAACGTGGAACTGATGACAAGAACTAGACAAGTGCCAGTGGAACAAGAAATGAGAAGAAGACGATGGCGATGGATAGGACACACACTGAGGAAACCTGTTGATTGCATTACAAGGCAGTCCTTGTTCTGGAACCCCCAGGGCAAGAGAGGCAGAGGAAGACCAAGAAGTACATGGAGAAGAGAGTTGGAGACAGAGGTGAAAATGATGAGAACATGGAAAGAACTTGAGATGATGGCACGTGACAGGAGGACTTGGCATGTGTTTGTTGAAGGCCTATGCTCCTTTGGGAGTGGAGGGTTATGAATTAGGCTTCATGTTTTAAAAAAACGAACAAAATCAAGCAGACACTCTGAACAAGAATAATATTAAGGTGGAGGGTTGTAAAGGCCTGGTGGTTCCAGTTAGGCTATATAACTGACTTTAACAGATATTTAATTGACTTTCAACTGTTAGCCTAAGTCATATGCAATGTAAGAACAGCATCAGACCTTCACATTCCCAACCACTAGCCTAGGCTATATATTAGCCTAACCTTTGTTAGTTTGATTAGGCCTAGGCCTATTATACAGACCTAGGGAACTGCTTAGCCTAATTAGCCTATTCTTCTATCCTTTAATCATAACACTGTGGGCCTACTCACCATTTTCGAACAGAAACCAGCGTGAAAACACCAATCGGCCTTGTATTTGCACTTCTCGAAACCAACCTGTCGTGTTGAAAAAAACAAAATACACAATCTATTATTTTTGTTTTTTTAAATACACTAATGGAAACCCTAAATACAACAACACATTTCACGCGCCAAAATTATTAAAACAGGTTGCTGCTGGGTTACTACATCATTGCCAGATTTCACTTATCAGATCATGGGTCACACAAACAAATGTCACGACTTTTCGATAACAAGTAGGCCTATAACGCTTACAATAGATTAATGATGATAATACAGAAGAAGGGACGCGTGGCCTGATATTATTGGAATTCACCCAGTGCACTAAATTAAAAAAATTCAGTATGAAAACCATTGACCAACACTTGGATCTTGAAATGCTTTAATTAAGAAAATAAAATATTTCAACTGATAATAATAATCCTGGCAATGTTTGCTGCCACACGGTCAATGTTGCCAGTTACGCAGTTTTCTTGCCAAATTGGTCCTAGTTCATCAACATCAGCTGTCATCTGCACATCGAAGGTCGGCTTCAATTGATCTCCAACGTTTTCTTTCTCTTGTCTTTTCTTAATTTATGAACATTAAGATATTTGGAAATTTCCTATCTTTCGTACCTTTTTGCTCCGCAGTGAATATGTATAGTCAAGAGTTGTTTCGCAGCGCTTAGAGTTAGGATTAGGGTTAGGAATAGGGTTAGGATTAGGGTTTGTGTTAGGGTTAGTACACCTCACGGTAGAAGGGGAACGACTAAGTAAGTAAGTTAGGGTTAGTGTTAACTATAATACTAATTCTAACCCTAATCCTAAGCGCTACGAAACAACACCTAACTACATATATTCACTGCGGAGCAAACAGGTACGAAAGATATTTAGTGTGGCTAATTCAATAAAATTTGCCTCGTTTTGGCGAAGCGCGTCCCGTTTAAAAATATTCGGGTATATTAGGGCGCATGTCCAAATATAAGTTCAAAATAATAATTGTGCATATCTCTTGGTGTTATCTTACCATTTACAGTGCCGTCTTCCTCTTCCAAGTTTGCCGTAAGGTAATTAATATCATTTTTAGATTATCTATGACCTCTTTATTTGTTTTCTTCCCTTTTTGTGATAACTCTTCTACAGCCCACATCTAAAGGGTCTCAATTCTTTCATCAAATTGCTTCTTCAATGCAGACGTGAACCGACCCCCACACTGAAAGCTAAGTAGCCTAAAATCGCAACCAACCAACAATTCCTAATTTGTCATAAATTCCATCAACATATAAATCATCTGTTGATGATAAATATCATGGCTTCCTTTTTTTGGTAAGCAACTTTATTTATTTATTTTGTGTGTGTGTGTGTGCCTTATTAAACTATAAGTGATTGACAACCCTGTTTATCTGCAACTTTAAAGTTATAGTTGGATTAATCCCCCTTCACTGAATTCTATGTCAGAACGCTCGTAGTATTGTGGGGTAATTGCGAAGATGATCCAGCATCTGTTAAGACCCGTCTGCTGTTGGTGTCTAGCTTTGACTGAAGGCCACTTATATCACTCACTAGTTCCACAGATAGCACCACTTATTGGTACCAGCGACTTCTTCTTCTTCTTCTTCCGTCCTTAGCCACCGACCGTCAAAGCAGTCAGTGGCCAGTACGCCTAGTGGCGTCTTAGGGCAACAGCAGATTGGTTTGCTTTGCCATTGTTTCCCATCACGCCTAATGACGTCTTTAGGGCAACGGCAAATTAATCCATTTGCTGTTGTTTCCGTAATCGAAGTGACTGGCAAACGGGTGATCAGCCCGTTGTGAACCAGCGACTAGTATCACGAAATTAGAGTGAAACAAATACCCTGCTGTGTATAAGGTTTCCTGACTCAAAATCAGGACGTCCCCACCCCCCTTTTTTTCATTCCACCATCCCATTTGCCACGAACTTTTCCCTCTCTGAGCATTAATTTTAATCCTAGTGAGCGGACAACATCCATTGCATATATATTGAACATGTTTACATTTACATATGTACTCGTTGAAACGATTAATGTACGTATGTACATTACTTTTGTCATGAAGCATGTCACAGGAGCCGTGACATACGGACAATATGACGAAATAAAAAGGAATAATGGATCGACTGTAGAGAGAAGAAAAAAGTACTCTCGATGCGGATGTCAGAAAAGAAAAGGGATTCGAGAGAAAAAAATAAAAACGCGTCATACAGAACAACAATGACGACACAAGGTGAGAAGGAGTCCACTGAACAAGATGGAAGAGAAAATGAAGGTTACAACCTGAAGGCTGAACCAGTAAGTAGTTCCATCGGGCTGAGAAGAAAAGACCAAGAATAATGAAAGGGCTGAGAAAAAAGAACTAGATGCAAATCAACTCTGTATTAGCCGCTTGTTCACGAATGAAATACCCCATCTTTAACAATTGGTAAGTGCGTTTAATGATCGAAGAGCGTCTGTGTCGAAGAAAGGAGCAATTAAAATGACCTGTGGGTCAACCCAAAGGTTTAAATCGTACATTGTCCAGAGGAATCTCGGGGAAGGGCGACCCTTATGAATTGAATGACTGTCAAGAAGGGAAAAATAATATGTCAGATTTCGAAGCAACATAAATTATGGCTGGGCTAATTAAAGGAACTATGAACTTTTCAAGTGACTGTGTCTTATTGTGTACCTCTAAGTGGGGTTATAATTTTGATTAACTGTTATATAACTTGAAGTTGGAAAGATTAATTTCACCACTCACCCAGAACTGTCCACCACTCACCCACCACTCACCCACCACTCACCCACCACTGTCCAACACAACATAAAACCATACTACGATCACAACCGACCACTATACGATCACACCACGCCATGGGCCGACAAGGGGAGCAGTTCCTTCAGGGCAGAGTAAATCGGCGAGCGCCGTAAAATGGTATGACGATGGCAGAATCTCATACCGAAAGGGGACTGTGACAGGTGATTCTGAACTTGCTGGGGTTGCTGCGGCAAACCCTAAGGCATCAAGGTAACGATATATAATATAGAGCACCAGTCGCGCCGTGACAAGCACTCCCTGCACCATGTTGAACATGGGACTACCTCTGCATTTGGTTCTCTATGAGAAACCCGCATAAAGCAGTCACTAACTCTTGCACTGGTGGTTCATTAAAGTTGCCAGCCTCATATGACTTGGACACGTACTAGCAATTTTAACATGTTAATAAGTGCAAAATATGAATTACAACACGTATAACTCACCCAAAATATCTTTGGGAACATCGAATTCTGGCTTAGAAAAATAGTTAAGGCAACTTGATTAAGATGCCTTGTACACGTGGTCTGGGGTGTTATTTAAGATGCTCAAACATGTTGTCCAGTCCTTTAAAATTAAATCCTGATCCTATTCATAACTCTGGCTTCTCTGGCTGTCTTCTTGACGAGTTGAAATTTAGAGTGCTGAAAACTCAAAAGGCGCTAAATTATGTCGAAACATTTGGCACTCATCCAGATCGCTACTATATGACAAGGCACCAATCAAAAATGTTGTATTATTCCATCTTAAAGCCAAGACAATAGCATGAAATTGCGTATATTTTGGTGGAGTATATCCCCACTACCTCTCAAGGAATAATGCTGCATGACATCAGGGATGCTAGAGTGTGGAGGGGGCCAGAGATTGGAAGTGACCACTACTTGTTCCTCAAGATTCCCAGACAGCTTTGTGTGGATGTGCGTTTCTGTGGGCCAATGTTCAGTCCGCAATTGCCTAAACATGTAGGACCCTTAAGAGTAATAGGTCGCCTGATGCTCCCATGTACTTAACCATTTTTGGTGTTATACCATCATGCCCCGCTGCTTTGCCCATCTGGATTTTCTCCAGTGCTGCCTTCAGTTCTTCCATCTTCGTCATCTTCATCACCATTGGTTTTCTCTTCTGTGCTAGTGGATATCATTTATGATGCTTTACCTTGCTCACCATCAAGGAGTTCTGAGAAATATTCTTTCCATTAATTATTTTGGGGCATTAATCGATTTGCCTTGCTTGTCCTTTATAAATTTGAGAGGGCATTGTTTTTCCTTCCTTGTGTTCTTTAGAGTCTTACAGAACAATTTCTGGTTTTCTTGCGCATATTTTTCTAGCTTTTCTCCAATTTCTTCTCAATACCTTAGTTTTGCAGCTAGGACCTTGTTTTTATCTTCTGTTCTGAGTATCACATATTCTCTATATTTCTCTATTTGTCCTGTTGTGTTTTAGCTCCTAAGTATTGTTTCCATGCCATTTCTTCTATCTTATTTTCTTTTCGACTTCCACTGTGCACCAAGGTGTCCTCTTGCTCTTGTTCCCGAGTCGGATTTCACCACATCTTTCTTCAGCTACTGTCTTTATGATGTCCTGGAATTTAAGCCATAGGGTTCCCAATTCATGAGGTAGTTTTTCTGTGTTTCTCACCGCTGTAGCAATAAGCCCCTGATATCTGGTCTTAGTTTCTGGCTCTCTCAGCTTGTAGAACTTAATGCTCATTTCTCCCTGTCGTTTACATTGTTTCTTGCATGCTGTTGGGCAGTTCCTAGGCTGTGCAACTTTCAGTTGTTCTTTTGATTGTAATCAGGTAGTGATTGTCGTAATATCAATCTGTATGGACAACACGCGCAAATATTTTCTCTCTCAATTCCCCCAAATTAAAACTAGTAGAACGCCCGTGTTTATTGCGCATCATTGTCACCCACGCCTGGAATTGAAAAGTATTAATATTAAGGAAATGATAGCCTATAAAACTGTCGCTCCGTTTGCGCAGTAGGGACTAAACATGAGACAGTTTGCGGGCGGCAAATATTGGGTTTCGTCTATATGAGTGAGAGAAGAAATAAACAACTGCATTCTAGGAAGATCAAGGTCACTACAGTATTGTATGGTACCCCGTCGCTTAGTAACCGAGGTTTGAAATTTGTGCGATCTTGCGTGGGAAAATCACCCCAACGTTCCGCTCCACTTCGTTTAGGCTAGACACGCAGTTAACTACGATTCAAAAATACATTATTGAAGGGGAAGCGAGGGAAAACGATGTTTAAAGGAGAACTTATTATAACTTTCAAAATAAACTAAAAAAATGGTTATAAGGATAAAATTGATAATATTATCTATAAAATCTTCCATGGTCATTAAAAATAACTTAGAGCAATCTTGGAAGAATATATTTTAGTAAAATTTGTGTTTTAGCAAAAGAAAACCCAAAAGGACAAAAATGCTAACGACACACGAGGCTAACATAAAACTTATATAGATTGATAGAGCTTAGTCTTCTGGTCAATAATATGTTTCTAGATCAAAAATCGCCCAATTAATAACTAAGATATTGTAAAAATACTATATATTTTTGAACAGGGTAGCAGACGAACTGACATCCTTACTCATGCTAAATATTACCTTTTTCTTAGACGCGATTTTGAAAAGAGGGATTCAATCTGATTGGCCCGTACTAGGGGAAAGGGAGAGGTGCATTGACTATTATTAGCCCAAAACCGATACATAGTTTTACATTGGGGTAGAAAAGGCGGACTGACCAACGGACTGTGAAACACATCGCCTGTTTGGAATATTGTTATTCAAATTCAAAGGTAGCTGTTAGAGGCCGGATTTCATTGGTCAGTCTACCTGATACTAGCAAAAGCTTACAAGATTCTTGGCCATTCTTATAAAAATATTCCTTACCAATCTGGCAGTCTGGACAAGAGGCAAAGCTAAATTTATGCCAGTCATCGTTACTTGTGTAATTATTTCATTGAATTGTGGTAAGAAAGAATTTATTAAAATCTTTATCAATATTTGATGTGTGAGATACTTCTTTCTTGGGAATGTTTTACGACTAAGAACAGGTCCCTAGCAGACTTATGCAGGGCCGTTGGTGTTGCTAAAACGTAATAGAAATATATGGGTGGAATAATAAACAACGATGTCCAAAGTTATCAGGGGAAGTATAACCCACCTTATTATATGGAGGAAAATCACTGTTATAGTGACAGAGGCGTTTTAGCTATTAGGGGAGAGGAATAGGAACACTGGTATAACTTGTTACATCAGACTAAAATGGTTGAAATGGGTTGTCAACAAGATCTAACCTTTTTCTTTTGTTTGAAATGTATATGTATTATTTGTGGAAGATTAGTGTGGATATGTTATAAAGAAAAGAACCATAACCTTGTTTCAGGGTTTTTACTGTCACTAATGCAGTGACAGAATCCTGGTGGCCTGAACAGAGTGAGAAGGAAAATTGTTGTCGATTGGTACACGCTCCCTTCCACAACCACCACAAATAGATTGTACTGGTACACGCTCTCTACCATACTACTGTGATGGGGTCGAAAAGGAGACGCCCGCCCCCTTCCTGTTTTTGGGCAGATTTATCGTTCATATATTTTCGATATGCGCGCAGCATTCTGGGATGTGAAAAGTCTTCATGAAAATATATTCATCATCTCAGCCCGTAACCCGTCATGGGTCGTAGGGGTGTCATGGTGGAAGCATCAGCAGACAGGGTCCTCCACTGCTCTCTATTCTCAGCAATGCGTACAAGTGTGGAAAAACCGTGTCCTGCCCATTCTTTGATGTTATCAACCCAGGATTTTCTCTGCCTTCCTCTTCTCCGTTTACCTTCGACTGTTCCCTGAAGGATCGTTTTCGAAAGGGAGTCATGACGAGTTACATGCCCAAACCAGGCAAGCTTTCGACGTTTCACTATTGACAAAAGTGGTTCTTGGTGGCCTGCATAGGTGTTTATCTTCTCTCTAACATAGACATTTGTTTTGTGCTCTTTATAGCAAATGCGCAAATTCTTCTATAACATTTATGCTCGAAAGCCTGAATCCTTCGCTCCGTATCTGCAGTGAGTGTCCAGCCCTCACACCCATACAAGAGAATAGATAATACAAGTGATTTGTATAATTTGATCTTCACAGGAAAACTGATGTTACTTTTCCAGATCACATTCAACCTTGTCATGGCCGCTGAGGCCATCTCAAGTCTTGTCTTGATTTCTTTACTTGATCTTCCATCACTACATATAGTAGACCCGAGATATTTAAAGGTGTTAACTTCTTCTAACGTTTGCCCATTTAACGTAATGTTGGTCGGAACATGTTTCTTATGGCTATTCACCAATATCTTGCTTTTTTTTATATTAATTTCCATCCCATACGTTCTTGTTACTTTCTCCAGTCTAGAGGTAAGGTCTTGAAGTTCTGATTCTGATCCAGCTATCAGATCAATATCATCAGCAAAACGTAGGTTGCACAGAGGTCGGCCTCCAATCGATATGGTTGATTTATAATCGTAGAGAGCCTCCTGCATAATATGTTCTAGATATATATTAAAGAGCACTGGTGACAGGATACATCCCTGGCGAACTCCTACTGTTGTTTTGAAAAATTCTCCAATGTCGTTGCTTGCAAAAACAGCACTGCTTGCGTCCTTGTATAGTGCTTCAATGATATCTATGATGTTGGTATCGAATATATTACTTAGGCCATAATAACGCCTAAAAATTAGTTTTGGTGCATAGTTGTGTGTTATATTTGATAGTGGTGTTTTCGCTTTAGAAATAGTTTTGTATATTTGTGTTTTCGTGCCTAAAAAAAGCAAATATCGCGAGTGTTATTGAAGTGGCTAAATTAATCCGCGCAGCGCGGACTAAGTTGAGTGTTTAGGCTTAGCGGTTTATATAAAGAAATAGCGAGTATCAAACCGGCCTATTTGAAGATTCAGTCCGGAAGAGAGAGAAACGAAGTTAGGCTAGCCCTGTGTCGGTAGCAGAAGAACAAAGACATGGCACGTGAGTCAATTTAAATTAGCATTGGTGTTCTGTAATTCTGAAATTATATTCAGCATTAGTCTGTTTTAATGTTTAGTGAATTAGGTCTAAATAGATAGATAGATGTGAAAGTTTAAGAGCGAGTATTTTATTTATCAGAAAGGCAAATATGGTATGAAGCTATTTCACGTGAATTTAGATAATATCAACCTGGTAGCAAAAATATCAAGATGGCAGCCACGTGGGTGAAAGTAGGTTAAATGTAATTTTCCCCAGTATAGAAGAGAGAGTTGTCGTGTTAAATTTCCTTTGAGTGATGTATTTAATTCCAGTTTTGTTAAAGTTAAGAATAATTTTATTTTATTCTTTGATGTAAAAGTAATTGAGTGTGTTTCACGATTATTGATTATTCTACTGTATATCTTTGGTGGGTTACTTTGAGGTGAGAATATATATTTAGATTTCTGGAGAGCGTGCGTAAGGCGTAAGGCACGTTGAGACAGGTGTTTCTCTGTTTGCTCCCGGCGGAGCATGGAAACACCAATGCAGCTGGTGTCCATTGCAGGCCCACAATAAGCATTTTGATGCTATTGCTGTGGTTGTTTCGGTGACGGTAACGATGTGTTTCATGTGATGAGTTCCCAATCTCATCAGGGGTCGTATACGACACGCTTGTTACCAGGCGCACCAGTCGTCACTTACGACATGTTCAGAGGGCAGTGACGAATATTGAGATGGATCAGTTCGAGGTGGTGGTTTACTCTTATTATTGAGAGTATTTGATGTACATGTAGTTGAAGAATATTATTTTATGTCCATTTTATTATTATTTAATTATGGTTATGTGAAGAATGGTTTGTGAGAGCACGTGTGCTCACTTGAAGATATATATTTCTCTTCTCCGCTCCTGAGGGAGCATGGGGCCACCAGTGTGGTTTCATCCGTATGAAGCATTCAAATGCTCGTGCAGTAGTGGTTTTGGTAGTAATCTGTGTTACACGGTGAGGTTGCCAGCCTCATGCACAACACCATACTAGTCTCATTGGACGACATGTATGAGTGTGTGTGTGTGATAGTTGAGTGTGCTCTTGCAGTAGTGGTTTCGGTAGCAATCTGTGTTACATGGTGAGATTGCCAGCCTCATGCACAACACCATACTAGTCTTATCGACGACATGCATGAGTATGTGTGTGTGATAGTTGAGTGTGCCCTTGCAGTAGTGGTTTCGGTAGCAATCTGTGTTACACGGTGAGATTGCCAGCCTCATGTACATCACCTTACTAGTCGCATTGGATGACACGCATGAGTGCGTGCGTGTGTGATAGTTGAGGGTGTCAGGTAGTACACGTGGAAGGACTGTTTGGCAGGTGAGAGTATCATTATTTAACTATGATTTTAATCAGTCGTTGCTTTGTTTGCATCTTCAGATTAGCAATCGGGCACATGCTGGGTGTTTTGTTATGTTCGTTGGTTTATTTGTTTAATGTTTGCTTAGTCACTGAATGGGTTGTAAAAATAAATACAGCCCCTGCCTCTAGAATCAAGAGTTTTATTGTTGTTCGGGTCGGTGCGAGTGTGAAAAGAGAGTGATCACATATCACAATATATCATCATCATCATCTCGCCCACCCTATCACACTACAACAGGACGTGAGAGAGACTGGCCAGCGGTCAAAACTCGACTGAATACTTTGTTATTTCCATTCACAGATAAGTGCCTTTGTGTTGGCACTGAGAAGTTTGATCCACTATACTATATTATAAAACATTATATTATTAAAATATTTGAGATTGGAATAAATCTTCCACAAAAGAAAAATTAAAAAGAAAAATTGAAAAGAAGGAAAAGAGAGGGGATGATGAAAAACCCCAACCCACCATTTAATACCAGTGTTAACAGTAGTTAGATAGATACAACTACATACTTAGATTCAAAATTTATTATATAATATGGACAGAAGATCCATTGTGTCATTTGACTTGTTGTAAATAAAACTCTTGATTTCAAATTTTGGTTGTCAGTCCTGATTCAGAAAAATTAGAATCAGGACAATAAATTGTAATACAGGGTGTCCATAAAGTCTCTTTACAATTTAACAACCTTATTACAAAGGCAATTGATGAGATATTTTAATCAGATTTGTTCTATGTACTCAGGGGTTATCAAAGTTTTTAATCACATACCATAATGTGAGAATCTGGGAATCAGAACACCCCAATGTGACTAGGGAACGTCACCGAGATAGTCCAAAGGTGAATGTGTGGTGTGGGATCATGTGCAATCGAATCATTGGTCCATTTTTCTTCAACGAGACATCAATTACTGCAAATGTTTACCTTGACCTTTTGACTGAATATGTGGCACCACAACTAGATGACCTTCAACCAACCATCATTTTCCAGCAAGATGGTGCACCACCACATTGGGGACTGCATGTTCGTGGGTTCCTAAATCAAACATTTCCAGACCGGTGGATTGGAAGGGATGGCTAAATTCCCTGGCCATCTCGTTCACCAGATATCACTACCCTGGACTTCTTTCTATGGGGTTATGTTAAAGATATCGTGTATCAAACAAAGATACGGGACATCACTGACCTAAAGCAAAAGATCACTGATACCATTGCCACCCTTGATGAGGCTATGCTACAGCGAACATGGCAAGAAATCGAGTACCGTCTTGATGTGCTTCGTGCAACTAATGATGCCCATATAGAGGTGTATTAAATGAGGCAAAAAAAAAAAAACTTCAATGTCTACTTCTCATTTTGTAATAATTTCCACATATTTGTCTTTTCATTTGCCTTTGTAATAAATTTGTTAAATTGTAAAGAGACTTTATGGACACCCTGTATATCCATTACCTAAAATTTAGCCAAAGACTTATATAAGTTATATCATAGAGTGTAGTTTGTTTGTGGTTGTAGTAACACTGTCTTGTTAATTGTTTATTTGAACAACACAGCATACACCCGCATTACCCTAGACATCAAGTCATTTTAAAATAAATTGAAATAAAATAACCTCAGAGTGAGATCACCTGGTGGTAGCAGATAGAAACCCCGAGAAGTCATCACCAACTCAACAATTAGACTCAGGGATTTACATAGCTTGACCTCGCTCTGTTGACAAATAAGAACACATAACAACAATAACACCAAACCCACCACAATAATTACTTGGTGCACACTTTTATGTCCACAGTTCGGGTTTGACTCTAATCTCCATGCACCCTAAAGGGTTAAGCAGACAGTGGCGGGACAACACCTAATTGAATGGGGGTTGACCAGCTTGAAGCGGGCGGTAGCTGTTCAGTGAGATCCTAGAACCTCTCCCACTAATAGAAGTAGCCCCTGGCGCCATGCTCTAAGCTAATTGGGCAAAATGCTTATAACTGGTAACTGCTACTTCCCGTGTTTTGCCGACACCTATAGAATGAAGCTGGACAATCTTCTCCAGGTCGCGAGCTTGGGCATAGTTATACGGAGATCAAGCTGTTGATCCAAATACGAACAATGCAAACTATCCCGTTTCCATCCAAACTCTACAGCTTCCCTTGGATCCTCCACTACATCCCTTACTCGGGTTGTCTACATTTTTCATGATCTTCCACTCTCTGACGGTAAGCTCTCTGTCCTCAGCAAGGGCCTTCACTTTGTTCCTCTTTGTCCTACCTTAGACCATTATAATCTAGTCCAGGATGTTCATCAGTTTCACTGACAGATGCGACAGAAGCTTTTGCTTCAAAAATGAGGATGACACCGAGCAATCTCAGGCCGAATCTCATGCCGTCTTCATACGTTTAGCTGTTCCTCCTCTAAACCTTCTCCCGGGCTTCTCACATCTTTAATCTGTACACCCAGAACACCATTCTCGATTTCAACAGCTCTGACCTAGGAGACTGCAATATTTCAAACTGACATCTGTAGAGTCCCGTGATTTCTTCTTACTTCTCCGTAGAAATACATCGTCACCAAGCCACCTGATATATGAGGAGCCATTGTTGTCTGGCAAAAGGACCCGAGCCTGAGAAAAAGGTTTAATCATCTGACCAGTGGATCTTACCACAGATCTAAGACTAAAATGCCACGGTCTGTAACAATCGCCATTTACACAACACCATCAAGCAGTTTATCACCAATAAGTCTTTACCCTCCAGCGCATCTCTTCTTCAGATTCAGGAAAGTGCTTTGGGTACGCCTGTATTCTACATGCTTCCCAAAATCCATAACTCTGAAAATCCCGGCAGACTCATAGACTTGGCTTATGTGTGGCCCACTGAACACATCTCCGACTTCCTAGATAGCATTTTCTAGCCAATCGTTGAGAACACGAACCATGCTCTCGTAATCTTCTCATCTGTCTGACTCTCAGCGGACCGTACGTTTCGTTTCTTTTTGCTAGACATGTGTTCTTTGTATACCTCCGTTCCCCACTGTAATGTGTTACATGCTTTTTGATTTTTTCTCGACCAGCGCACGGATCACTTCATAGCCACAGACACTCTTATCTGTCTTGCAGAACTGGATCTTGAACTTAATTCATTCCAATTTAATAGTCATTTCTTCAACCACATCAGTGGTGTTGCTGTGGGTTCTAAGATGGGTCCAGGTTATGTCTGCCTTTTCAAGGAGCATTTAGAGCATCATAATTAGCAACAGTACTCTGGTCTTTTCCCCATGATGTATCGCTTATATATCCACGATAGCATAGGCTTCAATGATATGTCTGAAGCTGACTTATCTTTCTTTATTGAATTTGTTAAACACTTTCATCCTACCATCAAGTTCGGCTCCGTTATCTCCACTGTTTGTGTTAACTTTCTTGACATTACTATTTTCATCTCGCCCCTTTGCCTCAATATCTCAGTGTACTACAAATCTACTGATGCAAAAAGCAACTTTTTTTATATTTCTTTCCATTCGCAGGCTTGTCGTGAGTCCGTAACATTTATTCCCACTTCTCTGCCTCCATTGTTTATGCTGAAACTATGAAGACTTCCACTGCCGAGCTAATGAGGTTTTGGATTTCTTTCACGATAGACTTTATACAAAATACTTCCTTACCTTTGCTATACAACGTGTTTTCCTAGTCTACCACCAGGTTGCCCTTAACTGCATCCACATCCGACAGAGTCAAATAAATCTTTACCTATCACCCACACAGCACTGCAGTCAACGACTTGGAGACATATTCTGCCTGCATCTCCCAGGAGGAATCCACACCAGTTGCCATTAATTTCAATTGCTGGATCACCACTGTCCCATGGACATACAGGTGACTGCGATCAGATCCTACTCCCCTGACACTGCTAATCGAGTCAATATTGAACAATGCCTCATTCATAGAATGGGATTCCTCAAACAATAGGGTCTTAATACCCAACATTAATTTGTCTGTACCTACCTTTTCCACTTTAATCTATGACCCCTCGTCGAGTTAGTACTGATTTACTCCGTCCTCACTTTTGGCCTAAATTGACCAAGGTCATGAATCGACCTCATGTAGTTTACTCTATTATCTTACACAATGTCATACGGTTAACAGTTTGGATCCTCATATAATATTTCCTTTTAATGTGACTCTTTCTTCTTTTCAACTACTTTCCCAAAAACATTGAACGAACCCCCCGCCCCCTCCCCCCCAAAAAAATCAATAAAAAAAAATCAAGTACTTGAATGGCACATACAGCCAAAAAAACAAAACAAAAAAACAAGCCTCAAAAGTCCTACATTTTAAACGTTGTACTTCAATTACCATGCAAGCAATTTTCTATAATTATGATGAGAAGCTTGAGGAATATGTTTTAAAAACAGTATGCTTCTGTTTTTCATCAAACTCTCAGCAGTCGATCATGTACAATTTTTCAGCTGTCCAAAACACTGTGATTTTTCGCACGAAGCTGTAGTGAGAACAGTCTTTGAGCCATGGTATATTTTACTGTGTAATTTTAATTTACCTGACAATTTATCACAACAAAACAGCTAAGAAAGTGAACACAGCTTGTACTTAATATACAGCACAGCTGATGCGTCCTTAAAGTAATTGGGACTCGGGGCGGATCCTACATTTGGCACCCACCATCATAAAGAAATACACTTGCAAGTATGTTTTTAGCAGTAAGTAGGCCTACCTTTATAACAGTTTATGATGGTACCTTCTAGGCTGTCACCAGGTGCAGACCGTCCCCTCGCACCCACCTTAGTACGCCACTAGTTCTCGGATACGTCATTAATACGGGTATTATGGCGAAAAAGGATTAAAGTGACTATTCTGTTTAAAAACCGTGTACAAAACAATATGCCACTCTGGACACGTTCATTTTCGAAGGACATGTTGGTACTAGTTGTCAGAAACTGACCAACATGGAGAAAGATACAGATGTGCGGTACATTTTTTTGTACAATTTGATGGGAGATGTTTAACACATTTACTGAGGCAAGTGGGGGCATATTACTCGTAGAAAACCTTTTTTTTCAAAATGACATGTGAAATGTATTAAGAAATAAAGTAATTATCAATTATGCAATCGATTGTTATAGTTAGAAAAAAAACCTTATTGGAAAACTGTACCTTCTGATTCCAAACTAAATTACTGTTAACGTAATTTGCTTTAAACTAAAGTGCCATATTACGCTACTCATAAAATCGATATGAATGTATTTTTGACAGTTTATTGGCGACATTCATTTTTAAATCACTGTTTTACTAAAAATAAAAAAGTTGGCAACACTGACAACTACAATACCTTTACGTAGGGCTCCAAGAATCCTTGTGTAAGTTATGAAAATTGTCATTATTTATAAACAGATACGAAAAATATATAACCTACCTTTGTCATCTTCAAGTACCGTGCTCGCTGGCGTAGGTGACCATGATCTTTCACAATTTATTTCGCTCGATGCTGTTTATCAATTTCGCTGTTAAAGGACAGTGTTATTAGGGGTCTCCATATTGGATTTATAATTTTATTTTCAAAGCGACCTCAGTGTTTGTCGACGTTATTATTTTTTGGCAAAGCTCGAAACAGTAGGCCTATTGGCGATAGATTCACTCTTTCTATCCTGTGAGATTGTATATAGTCTTGACATATGGATGCGAGTCGTGGGCAATGACTACAACCCACAAAAGCCAGATCCAAACCTCAGAAATGAGGTATCTGAGGAAAGTGGTTGAAGTAACAAGAAGAGACATGGTCCGCAACCAGACGATCCGTCAAGGCCTAAAATCCCATCCGCTGCAGACCCAAATAGAACAGTCCCAACTAAGATGGTTTGGCCATGTCTGCAGAATGGGAGAAGATCGGCTACCACGACAAGCATGGGAAACAAAGAGCCAGGGATCCAGACCTCCAGGACGACCCAGAGTCCGCTGGGAGGACAACATTAGACAATCTTTGAAGGACCGAGGACTAGAATGGAACCAGGCCAGGAAGAAGACAGCTGATAGAATGGTCTGGCGCTCTCTCTTCCAAACCTCTACACCTCACGGTAGAAGGGGAACGACTAAGTAAGTAAGTAAGAGATTGTTTATTTGACTCATTCACCAAAATGTATAGGCTACAGTTTTATGAAATTTGAAATCGTTGTTTCTTCTCTTATTAAGCCAGTTTGCTGAACACTAAGGAGGTGCGGGAAGCTTTGGCCACGGCTGTTTGCCAGCGATCTTTTAGTTATTTCCCCTTTTAACCCGACCGCGCTATTTATAGCCCACTTGACAGATGTCACGTGGTCAACTTCCTTATGGGAAAAACATGTGGCGATGTTTACTTTTGATAGGGCTTAATTAATGCTTTTAGGCTACTTTATTATTATAAATACCGGCTTTAATTTTGCGTAAAGCTAGACTAGAAATGTTAGAGTAAATTTTAGAACAAGAACAAACATTTTATCACAATTAGAACAGAAGATATAATAGTCTGAAATAGTGTAAAATTTACGTTTTTTTAATATTTTGTTATGGTTTGTTTATAATGCAATTTTCACTAAATCGGTCACAATCAACATGCATAACAAATTACAGAAATCAAAAGTAGAAAACCTGCAGAAAATGGATATCAAAGTTTTGTTTTGGTTTCATGCGTCAAACATTAATTATTGAAAATTAAATTGCAAGTCCACATTTATTACCTTAAAATAACACACCCAATTGTCCCCAAAAACATGAGAGCTAACAATTATCTCAATCATACATCACGATGGTCATGTAAAAATGAGTATGGTCATGAGTAAAACGAAATGTTCAATTTAATAGATAAATAGGTGTATTTAATAATAATACATCTATTAAATGATTTCCACACTCTGTTAATTCTGTCAATCTCAAGCAACAACTGCCATAATTTGCTCTAGCCCCAAAATTTCGCTCAATTATCATTCACACTTCCTTTTTTTATAGGATGAATCTGTACATTCACAGATGGAGAAATTTGTAACAAATGAGTTTCCATTATAAATTTTAATTGTGAAGTTATATTTTTAATACCGCTGGCGCATCTTTCAATTTTCAATCTTCTCTGTTTTCTCTCCTGTGCCCACGTAAGACCTACTGTTTCCTTCATGGCTATTGCTAATTATTTGGAGATTCTAACTCTACTTTCAATGCCTGCTTTCCTGCAAATTTCCTGACGTGACGTTTCTGAACAGATTTGCAGTTCATGTGCCTGCTGCAGGTCTAATGAATCAGTTGATGTTCCAGCAATATGTTTTCTAACAGTGTGGAGCAATTGAGATCGCTTACGTTTTGTTGGCGTTCTGGTGACTGATGTTTCTCTTCTATGTTTAATTAGTTTTTGTAGTACAATAGGCTGTCCTCTGGTTTTGCATTTTATGATATTACTTTTTGCTGTTTCTAGTTTTTTTCTAACAATGGATGTGAATAGGGGTTCTTCCTTTTGTGTTAGTGGTTGTGAAGGTGGCTTAGCAAGTAACTGTTGTACTGTGATGTCGCTTTTGAAGACAAGCGAGGTTGATGTACTTGTCGTATGTATAACTGACTTGGTAGGTGTAAATGTGGCAACAAAAACTGGCATGCTAGGGTGAGTAGTGTTATCCACCTCCAAATGAATAATGGTATCGCCTTTAATGTGAGCTGGCACATCAACCTCCAGTTGAACAATATCATCACTAATGTGGGCAGGCACATCAACCTCCTACTGTACAGAGCTATCCTGACTACAGCTAATTGACTGACTACAAACTAACTGACTGACTACAGCTAAATGACTGACTAGACATGGAGGGGTCAGAAAGAACATCACAGGGAATAGAGCAGCTTTTTGTTTTTAAAACACCAAAAGATGTCTTTGCAACATAATTGCACAGTTGACATTCACTTATAGTTAAATTATGGTTTTAGTCTTTCCAGATGTGCTGACTGTTTTCCGATAGTAACTTGGCTGTTTCAAGACACTTCTCATTATGCCTCCTTTTTGAGTTTTGTATTCGTAAGTAACACTTCTTACAAAATATAGTCGAATGCTGTGCGGGTTTATCATCTGATACGTTAATTCCAAACACAAAGAACAGATCATTAACGTAATTAGAACAGTTCAGTGCTTTCTGAATTGAACGTGTTGTTTTGGAAGTTAATGCTCTCTTGCCACAGGCTCTGCACAGTGCACTGGCACAATTCATATGATGCAACAAAGTATGTTCCATTTCGTTGTTATGTAGTATAGTTTACTTGTGTATGTATAAAGATAGAGGAATATTTGGGACTATCAAGTCTAACACCAGGATGTAGAATGCTTTATCTGTGAGTGAAAGAAGATATACAAACAGTTACTTAGAATTCTTTGGCAGCCGTCGTGTGCACAGGATTGTCTACCAAAGAACACTAATGGAACAGACCTTATCTCACACACAATAAAAAAAAAATTCATATTATAAATACAAGATTAACAAGACTTGAAAGATAGAACAAAGTATGTGGAAGTAATCTATCTATAGATTTACATGTTTTCTGACGCTTATATACGTAGCTAAATATCATTATAAATGAATGAAAATGCAAAAACAGATGGTGCTTTACAAAAAGTTATTTTTGTACAACCTTATTTAAGATTTGTGAGTATCAGGAATGCATTTACAGTAATTTAAATGCTATAAAATCTGGTGACAATATGCTTGTTCTTGTAATGCCAAACTCACAAAATTGAATACCACACATTCTCAAGATATGAAACCAAAAAAAAAAGTATGTGGAAATAATCTTTAGCTTCCCTTCGAGAAGTCTTTATAATTATAAACTCAAACGAATGGGCCGATTTTTTAGATATTAAATTAATAAAAAGATTACTTATTTTATGAATTTCCTCAAATGATGACGCTGTTTTCAAAAGTCTGTAACTTCGTCAAAACTAATTTCAAACAAATAAAAATGCAATCAAAAATAGAACAGAGAACAAAGTTATAGTACACAAAAGAAATTTAGCGGTGTGTTTATCCAGAACGAGTGTGTAATGATTTATATTTTACAGATTTTACACACACAACAGCTGATTTTCCCCGCCAAAAACTTAAATAGTCTTTTACGGTGAACACGAAAATTTTATACCCGGTGTCAGAATTCCGGTCACCGAAACTAAAAGAGCGCTCTGGTATAGGGCACAAACAGCCGTGTGGCGCAGCTAGCAGTCATTTTCAGGGCTGAATCATGCTAGCAGATATATAATATTAGTTCTTTCTAGGTTGAAAGTAACATGCCTTGCCGTTAGAAGGCAAAACCTTAAACAACAACTATATTATTTCAGTAAGTAGTATATGTTATACATAAAAACATGAGAAATTGGCTGAGGGTTCTTGTGAAATGCTATAAATTTGTTTAGGGATTTTTTAGGCCGCAAACAGCTCCTGGGTCGACCCAGCCCCAATTGGGTACCAGAGCAACTCTGGGAAGGTTAAGGCGGCCGGCGTGATGCTGACCACATCACCCCTAGTGTGCCGATGGTCAAGAAAATATGGGCCTAACACCATATTCCCAATATGCTTCAATGGGCATGTAAGGGGTCCTTTTTCCTTTGCCTTTAAAAAATTAGGCCCTAACTGTCAAGTCTTGTAAAGTGTAGACCTGACACACACACACCAAAAAAAAAGTAGAATTGCAAACTTATACATATATAATGCAATAAAATGTTCAGAATATCAGTGCACATTTAATATGAAACTTATCTACACATTATTATTATCACAGTCAGTTCAAAGATGTAATTTTATTATTATTTTGTTTTAACTACATATTTATGTAAAAACAGGCACCCAAAATTGGTGCACAATTTCTCTTCAGGTGATGTTTTAAAAACAGGCAGTAAAAGGAAAAGGATCCAATTACATGCCCATTGAGGCATAGCCCTAGTGGGATATTTTCGTGACCATCAACAGGCTAGGGGTGATGTGGTCAGCATCACGCCAGCTGCCTTAACCTTCCCATAGTTGCTTTGGTACCCAATTCATGAGGCAGGGTCGACCCCAGAGCCATAAGCGGTGTAAAATCCCACTTCAGCTGGGGATCAAACCTTGGACCACTAGGCTAGAAAAGCCAGTGCACTAACCACTTAGCTACTGCAACACAAAAAACAGGCAGTAGATTTATATATTATTTCAGCAGATGCTTTTGGTATATATAAAAAATATAGGAAATTGAATGAAATATCTTATGAAATGCTTTAAATCATAATTTGCTATGAAAGTATGTGTTGTTTGCAGATGTGATAAAAAATAATAAAATAAAATAAAATTGTGTCCTTCACTTAAATATTTCAGCTCCAATTTAATCTATGGCCATAAAATAGTCAGAATATCAATAAACATCTAGTTTGAAACATATCTACATATTTGTATCATTATCACTTCACAGATATTGACACCTACAGAGATATACAAACTACTTGGGAAAGTCTGGGAGAGAGAAGAAAAACCAACTGAATGAAAGGAAGGTTATCTGGTCAAGTTGCCTAAGAAGGAAAATTTACAAGAGAGTACAAATTGCAGAGGAATAATGTTCTATCAGTGCCAGGAAAAATATTAAACAGGATCATTCTTGAGCTCTTGAGAGTTTTAAAGAGACCATAGATATACAACTGATAAATGAACATGCAGGTTTTTAACATAACAGACCCTGCACATTGAGAATATAGTCTAGAATTTAACTCACTTTTGTACATCCATTTTGTGGGTTATGAAAAGGCAAAAGCCAGTATAGACATAGAATAACTTTGGAAATGGATGACACATTATGGAGTCCCCAGAAGATCATTAACTTAATCAAGAAAACTTATGAAGACATGAAATACAGAGGTCATCATGAAGGACAACTTACAAAACAGTTTAGGATAAAAACTGGAGTGAAACAATGATACCTCTTTCTCCATTTTCTTCTCTTACTAGCAGTAGTTTGGGTTTGTAACATTGACATCACACAACATCTGGGGGATCTCATTAAACAGGAAAATGGTAGAATCATACACACATCATGGCAGGAATATAGGCAGACGGACAGACAATGACATCTCACAACATGTGTGATCTCATTAAACAGGAAATAGGTTATGATAATACAAATAATTGCAATAAATTATAGCACGGTTGAACTTGATGAACCATTACTATTCTAGGTAGAATCATACACACATGGCAGGAATATAGGCAGAGGGACAGACAATGACATCACTATAAGAAAATGAAAAAACAAGAGGAGATTTCATTGCATTAGAAAACATTTGGATATCAAGTCCAACACAAATAATAAAATACCTGAGATACATGGAGAACAACTAAAAAAAAAAAAAGAAATTACAGACATTCATAAATGGGTACTTGTGTAAAATAGACAAAGTGAAATAGTAAGACAAGGTCTCTAATGTGGAACTGATAACAAGAACCAGACAAGAGCTAGTGGAACACGATATTAGAGTAACTAGCTGACAATGTCACTAACATGGAACTGATAACAATAACCAGACAAGCTAGTGGAACAAGATATTAGAGTTACAAGCTGACAATGTCACTAACATGGAACTGATAATAATAACCAGACAAGTGCTGGTGGAACAAGATATTAGAGTAACTAGCTGACAATGTCACCAACATAGAACTGATATCTAGAAACAGACAATTGCTAGTGGAACAAGATATTAGAGTAACAAGCTGACAATGTCACTAACATGGAACTGATAACAAGAACCAGACAAGTGCTAGTGGAACAAGATTTTAGAGTAACTAGCTGACAATGTCACTAACATTGAACAGTTTACAAGAACCAGACAAGTGCTAGTGGAACAAGATATTAGAGTAACAAGCTTACAATGTCACCAACATGGAACTGATAATGAAAACCAGACAAGTGCTAGTGGAACAATATATTATAATGACAAGCTGACAATGGATAAGACACACATTGAGCAAACCTGTTGATAGCATTATAAGGCAGTCCTTATTCTGGAATCTCTATGTAAAGAGAGGCAGAGGTAGTCCAACAAACACATGGAGAAGAAAAATTGAGACTGAAGTGAAAATAGTGAAGAAGATGTGGAAACAACAGGCACTGATGGCACATGAAAGGAATACTTGGCATGTGTTTGTTGAAGGCTTTTACTCCTTGGGGAGTTAAAGGTCATTGATAACTAAACTTAACTCAGCTACTGCTGACACTAATCACAACACTACAACCAAGCTAAATGGTTTCACACTGATAACTAAACTAAACTTAACTCAGCTATTGCTCACAATAATCACACCACTACAGCCAAGCTAAATGGCTTCACATTGATAACAAACTAAACTAAACTTAACTCGGCTACTGCTCACATTAATCACACCACTACAGCCAAGCTAAATGGCTTCACATTGATAACAAATTAAACTCAACTTAACTCGGCTACTGCTCACATTAATCCCACCACTACAGCCAAGCTAAATGGCTTCACATTGATAACAAACTAAACTCAACTTAACTCGGCTACTGCTCACATTAATCCCACCACTACAGCCAAGCTAAATGGGTTCACATTGATAATAAACTAAACTTAACTCAGCTACTGCTCACATTAATCACACCACTACAGCCAAGCTAAATGGCTTAACATTGATAACAAACTAAACTCAACTTAACTCGGCTACTGCTCACATTAATCCCACCACTACAGCCAAGCTAAATGGGTTCACATTGATAACAAACTAAACTAAACTTAACTCAGCTACGGCTCACATTAATCACACCACTGCAGCCAAGCTAAATGGCTTTACACTGAAAACAAACTAAACTTAAAAACCTTTAGGACGCTGCATTAGAAATTTTGGAAATTTGCCCTGCCGCTGAATTCTTTTTCACAAGGCCCCCTGTTTTATAGTGGGTGACGTGTAACGTCTATAGTTTCTTTGTTTCTTGGTCAATTGCTATAATTTTTGGAATGTATATAAATAAATAAATGATGAATCTGATGATATAAGTTTTGTTGGTGTATATGTTCGATGTGATAGGAAGAGAGGAACGAAAAGATGAAAAAAAAAACAAAATAAAAAACGGAAAAAAAAACAAAAACAAACAAACGAAGAGACTGTACTGCATAAGGCTGGTCCTACCTTTGAAAGCTATCATACTCTCATCAACACTAAGATCTTTAGAGGGTATTTAATGGCTTTGCCATAGAGGGAGAAGAGTGTCGACGAACAATTTGATTTTGAAAGGGTTAGGTTTAGGGTGCCCTCGTAGTGCTGCAGTTGTATTGACGGGGCCCTAGGAATATCAACTTCATCAAAATCGTCGTCCAAAAATGCTAGGCATACTACTGTCATCCCCATCTCTGATATCACCCATATTCTGAGAACTGATCTCAGCGCTAGTAACACCAACAAACTCCTTGTCATCGGAGTCAGAATCCATGAAAATTTCAGCAAAAATGGCAGGGTGCCTTCGTAGTGCTGCAGTTGTATTGACGGGGCCCTAGGAATATCAACTTCATCAAAATCGTCGTCCAAAAATGCTAGGCATACTACTGTCATCCCCATCTCCGATATCACCCATATTCTGAGAACCGATCTCAGCGCTAGTAACACCAACAAACTCCTTGTCATCGGAGTCAGAATTCATGAAAATTTCAGGGAAAATGGCAGCTTGTTCCATGCCGATTGATTTCGATTTTTAAAATTCACAGAAAATAAATGCGAATACACCCGTCACTAAATATTGATTGGAAATGGAAGTTAACTCTATCGCAAATAAGATTAAAACTTAACATCTGAGGGTGATATGACATGTACACATCTTATATGGAAGGAAACCGACTATATCCGAAAGTAGCAACAATGCGCCTGCAGCTGACAGAATGATAGAGTACCTCTGGCGCAAATTTGCGACCGCAGCATGCTAAAGGTTTAACCCAGCTACTGATAACACTAATCAAAAAGACTACAGCCATGTAAAAATGACTTCACACTGATAAGAAACTTAACTCAGCTACTGCTCATACAAACCACAACACTTCAGCTAAGCAAGCTGGCTTCCTACTTTGTGACTTTCATATTTATTTCATATAACAAAGAACATTGAGTGATGCATCTCATGGTAGCAGTATCTCATTTCACCAAGATGTTACTGATTGTGTTCAGCTTTTGCATATACCACTAATTTTTCTTTGCAGACTGCTGGAGATGGACAAGAAGTTCAGAATCCTGGATCAGAAAATAAAACAGGAAATAAAAATAGATTTTGAAGTGAGTTTTCTTATTAATTCTTGATCAGAATACTAATACAGCAAAAACTATTGACAGAAATGTAGTAAAACATTTCATATGTAACATATATTTATAGTAAGGTTTTTGTTTTGTTTTATGTATATATATATATATATATATATATATATATATATATATATATATATGTATATATATATATATATATATATATATATATATATATGTCGGCGTCTGTGGCCTAATGGATATGAACGCAGTTTCATAATCCAGATATACCAGGTTCAAAACCTGCTGCAGGCGGTTTGGTAGCAGATCGCTTTGTGTGGATTTTTAACAATGGTATAAGCGCCGTACCGTTCAGAAAGCAATGGCAAACTACTGAATGAAAAAAATTGCCTAGAAAAATCACAAACAGCCAATAAAAGCTGGGGTTGATTGCTACGTCCTGTAAAGGATAAGCAACTAACTTTTATATGTATATATATATATATATATATATATATATATATATATATATATATATATATATATACATACATACATATATATATATATATATATATATATGTATGTATATATGATAATTGGTAGTTTGGGACATGTGCATGCAAAGTGTGTGAGTGGATTAATGTCACTGGGGCTGTGGAAAATTGAAGCAAAAGTTTTATGTAAATATGTTGGCATCAGGGCAATTATAGGTTCTTACATAATATGGAAACTTCGATGTAAAAATCACCCATTTTAAATTGCTGGAGATGTATTTTGCACTTTTGTTAAATCTAATCTCAATTGTGCTCTGTTTATTATACCAAACTACTATTATATTTGATGCTATATTTAGTATCCCACTTCACTACCTGTCAATGTATTTTATAGCAAACAAGGATTCTGATAGAACCCCCGTGTAAAAAATACCCATTTTTGATCGACATGAAAGATATTCCACATACATTTTTAAAATTTTGAAACTACTTCTTTTGGTATGTTGTACCATAACATTACATGCCAATGTCTTTCAGAAAGCTTAAAGATTGTTATATATGTGTAACACACATTTGATGTAAAAACACCCACATAGAATAGTTATTGTCAAGAACATATTAATAAAACTGTAGAGGAAAGAAAGTAATCTCCGTTTTCTTCTACTTTGTAGACTTTGAGAAGTCAACTTGAATATGTTCAAAGACAGCAGTAGCCAGCTTGAGGTTGTTGATTACTCTGTAGAGTTTTTTTTACAGAAATGGTATAAACGTTTTAATCTCAGATCTCAGACCTAAGGGTCTTTTGTATTTGGACATGCACCCGATTATAACCGACTAGGTTGAACGGGACGTGCCTCGCCAAAACGAGGCAAAACTGTATTTTAAAAAAATACAGAAATGGTATTGATGAGGGCCATATGTAGGGCCTTTTAGAGGTCAAGAGAGGCTCAGGCCAGTTATATTATTGGAGCCCTCCCCCACTAGATTTAAAAAATGCCAAACAGACATTATTAAAGCTGATTTAAATAATCAGATATCCCAAAATATAAGTTTTAAACGTTTTATATTTAAAAAATAGTAATAGAACACAAGAACAAAATATTGATTAGTTAATATTCAAAGTAGAAGAGTTTAATACACATGATATTAAAATGCTTTAGTTTAACAAATTTGAATATTGACATATGTGGCTATGTAGTTAGGTACTGCTCCAATAATTACAAACATTTACAAATGTTCCTTTGTTTTTTTAAAAAGCCTTTCTAGCTTTTTTATGCACAAGTGAATCAATTATCGTTGAAAAATTTAGTTTCTTTGAAATATCGTGGTTGGTGTTTAGGGTAGCTAGGCCATTCAAATGATCTTGTCCCATAGTTGATTGGTAGTAGGTTTTTATTTCTTTCAGCACATTTAAAGTGCAGTCGCTTGAAGTCACTGACTCTATCAAGATCTTAGGACAGAAGTTAATGTCATAGGGATACAGAAAACTCTTAGTTGTTTATTAGAAACCTCTGTCTACTGGAGAGCATTCACCTTCTCTTCTTGTCTTTATCTTGACAAGATCTCTTCTTTTCTTAATGAGCCAATTTCTAGAGATCTTCTTGACAACATTCCATAAGCCAACCACATCATACTGTAGTGGTACAGCAATTGGTACCCCACCCAATATAACTGTATGACACCAACCTACAGAAATGGAAATGTTAAATATTTTGAGAAGCCAAAATACTGCCATAAGATTATCACTGTCATCATAGAAGTCTCTAGGATAAGAAAGAAAGACTACCAGACCTCACCCCAACTAAAAAACTTTGGCCCAGGAGATGACTGATGACAAATAGAACCCCATGGAATGTACACACTTTTATACAGATGGATCTGTAGATGGGTATTAAAGAATAGAGGAGTTGGCCTCTTTATTTGATTAAACAATGTGAAAATCATCTGTACCAACCAACTTCAAGGCAGAATCTATCGCACTGCTGCATGTTCTGAGAATACTTATCAGATCAGAACAGCAACCATTAGCTGAGATGGGGATCTTTAGCGACTACAGATCACTACTGGCCTCAGTGCAGAACACCAAAATAGAACATGCTGCATGAGATCAGATCAGAGATCAACATCATTCAAAGATCATCAGCTGTTGCTCTCCTGTAGTAACCCTTCTGGTCTGAAATCATGGATACTGAGAGAGCTGATGCTTTTATCTAGTGGAGCTATTCAGTCACCCACTGCCCTATCAAGATTTCAGAACCATCATATCCACAACAATACAACTGCCAATGGAAGAATTAAGTCAATATAGATGATAGATCTAACCCAATACTGCAGTTCATACACACCAGCAGACAATCCTTTTCTGTCTCCCAACTGGCCACTACAGATTATTGGTCCACTTCTGTCACTACATAATATCTCATACTAATGAGTGTCAATGTAGAACTGAAATCAAGTCCCCTGAACACATTCTCCACAACTGCCCATTCCACAATGACTATGATGCCAGACCTGGTATGAGTGTGCTGAGCTCAGGCAAAAACTATGGGCTGCTGTACAGGACTGTAAAAGACTGGGATTCATCCTAGTGACAGGCCTTCAAATTTTGCCATGCGTAAAAACTAAACTCGGTAGGAGAATGTTAACATAACTGTCAAGCTTTACTTTCATGACTTTTGTTTTCTTTCAGATATAACTTGTTATAAAAAAATCATATACTTACCATGTGGATATAAGCTATCTTAACTAAGATGAGGAGTCCATTAATGTTAATTAATAAATTTATATTACGGTTATCAAATTGTGGCCATGTTTAAAATTGAAATGGTTTGTCTTAAACTTGAGTGTACAATATTTTGTTGCCAGGTAAACACAGTGAAGACAGAGAGACAAGATGAGAAGGAAGATGATGTTTCTCCAGTGAGGGAGGGTAAGAAGATCAGTTTGACATTTGTTTGTCCTTCTGGGGACAGTTTATTTGGTAAGATCAGTTTGACATTTGTTTGTCCTTCTGGGGACAGTTTATTTGGTAAGATCAGTTTGACATTTGTTTGTCCTTCTGGGGACAGTTTATTTGGTAAGATCAGTTTGACATTTGTTTGTCCTTCTGGGGACAGTTTATTTGGTAAGATCAGTTTGACATTTGTTTGTCCTTCTGGGGACAGTTTATTTGGTAAGATCAGTTTGACATTTGTTTGTCCTTCTGGGGACAGTTTATTTGGTAAGATCAGTTTGACATTTGTTTGTCCTTCTGGGGATAGTTTATTTGGTAAGATCAGTTTGACATTTGTTTGTCCTTCTGGGGACAGTTTATTTGGTAAGATCAGTTTGACATTTGTTTGTCCTACTGGGGACAGTTTATTTGGTAAGATCAGTTTGACATTTGTTTGTCCTACTGGGGACAGTTTATTTGGTAAGATCAGTTTGACATTTGTTTGTCCTTCTGGGGACAGTTTATTTGGTAAGATCAGTTTGACATTTGTTTGTCCTTCTGGGGACAGTTTATTTGGTAAGATCAGTTTGACATTTGTTTGTCCTACTGGGGACAGTTTATTTGGTAAGATCAGTTTGACATTTGTTTGTCCTTCTGGGGACAGTTTATTTGGTAAGATCAGTTTGACATTTGTTTGTCCTTCTGGGGACAGTTTATTTGGTAAGATCAGTTTGACATTTGTTTGTCCTTCTGGGGACAGTTTATTTGGTAAGATCAGTTTGACATTTGTTTGTCCTTCTGGGGACAGTTTATTTGGTAAGATCAGTTTGACATTTGTTTGTCCTACTGGGGACAGTTTATTTGGTAAGATCAGTTTGACATTTGTTTGTCCTTCTGGTGACAGTTTATTTGGTAAGATCAGTTTGACATTTGTTTGTCCTTCTGGGGACAGTTTATTTGGTAAGATCAGTTTGACATTTGTTTGTCCTTCTGGGGACAGTTTATTTGGTAAGATCAGTTTGACATTTGTTTGTCCTTCTGGGGACAGTTTATTTGGTAAGATCAGTTTGACATTTGTTTGTCCTTCTGGGGACAGTTTATTTGGTAAGATCAGTTTGACATTTGTTTGTCCTTCTGGGACAGTTTATTTGGTAAGATCAGTTTGACATTTGTTTGTCCTTCTGGGGACAGTTTATTTGGTAAGATCAGTTTGACATTTGTTTGTCCTTTTGGGGACAGTTTATTTGGTAAGATCAGTTTGACATTTGTTTGTCCTTCTGGGGACAGTTTATTTGGTAAGATCAGTTTGACATTTGTTTGTCCTTCTGGGGACAGTTTATTTGGTAAGATCAGTTTGACATTTGTTTGTCCTTCTGGTGACAGTTTATTTGGTAAGATCAGTTTGACATTTGTTTGTCCTTCTGGGGACAGTTTATTTGGTAAGATCAGTTTGACATTTGTTTGTCCTTCTGGGGACAGTTTATTTGGTAAGATCAGTTTGACATTTGTTTGTCCTTCTGGGGACAGTTTATTTGGTAAGATCAGTTTGACATTTGTTTGTCCTTCTGGGGACAGTTTATTTGGTAAGATCAGTTTGACATTTGTTTGTCCTACTGGCGACAGTTTATTTGGTAAGAGATCAGTTTGACATTTGTTTGTCCTACCGGGGACAGTTTATTTGGTAAGATCAGTTTGACATTTGTTTGTCCTTCTGGGGACAGTTTATTTGGTAAGATCAGTTTGACATTTGTTTGTCCTTCTGGGGACAGTTTATTTGGTAAGATCAGTTTGACATTTGTTTGTCCTTCTGGGGACAGTTTATTTGGTAAGATCAGTTTGACATTTGTTTGTCCTTCTGGGGACAGTTTATTTGGTAAGATCAGTTTTTGTTTGTCCTTCTGGGGACATTTGTTTGTCCTACTGAGGACAGTTTATTTGGTAAGATCAGTTTGACATTTGTTTGTCCTTCTGGGGACAGTTTATTTGGTAAGATCAGTTTGACATTTGTTTGTCCTTCTGGGGACAGTTTATTTGGTAAGATCAGTTTGACATTTGTTTGTCCTACCGGGGACAGTTTATTTGGTAAGATCAGTTTGACATTTGTTTGTCCTTCTGGGGACAGTTTATTTGGTAAGATCAGTTTGACATTTGTAAGATCAGTTTGACATTTGTTTGTCCTTCTGGGGACAGTTTATTTGGTAAGATCAGTTTGACATTTGTTTGTCCTTCTGGGGACAGTTTATTTGGTAAGATCAGTTTGACATTTGTTTGTCCTTCTGGGGACAGTTTATTTGGTAAGATCAGTTTGACATTTGTTTGTCCTACCGGGGACAGTTTATTTGGTAAGATCAGTTTGACATTTGTTTGTCCTACCGGGGACAGTTTATTTGGTAAGATCAGTTTGACATTTGTTTGTCCTTCTGGGGACAGTTTATTTGGTAAGATCAGTTTGACATTTGTTTGTCCTTCTGGGGACAGTTTATTTGGTAAGATCAGTTTGACATTTGTTTGTCCTTCTGGGGACAGTTTATTTGGTAAGATCAGTTTGACATTTGTTTGTCCTTCTGGGGACAGTTTATTTGGTAAGATCAGTTTGACATTTGTTTGTCCTTCTGGGGACAGTTTATTTGGTAAGATCAGTTTGACATTTGTTTGTCATACCGGGGACAGTTTATTTGGTAAGATCAGTTTGACATTTGTTTGTCCTTCTGGGGACAGTTTATTTGGTAAGATCAGTTTGACATTTGTTTGTCCTTCTGGGGACAGTTTATTTGGTAAGATCAGTTTGACATTTGTTTGTCCTTCTGGGGACAGTTTATTTGGTAAGATCAGTTTGACATTTGTTTGTCCTTCTGGGGACAGTTTATTTGGTAAGATCAGTTTGACATTTGTTTGTCCTTCTGGGGACAGTTTATTTGGTAAGATCAGTTTGACATTTGTTTGTCCTACCGGGGACAGTTTATTTGGTAAGATCAGATTGACATTTGTTTGTCCTTCTGGGGACAGTTTATTTGGTAAAATCAGTTTGACATTTGTTTGTCCTTCTGGGGACAGTTTATTTGGTAAGATCAGTTTGACATTTGTTTGTCCTTCTGGGGACAGTTTATTTGGTAAGATCAGTTTGACATTTGTTTGTCCTTCTGGGGACAGTTTACTTGGTAAGATCAGTTTGACATTTGTTTGTCCTACTGGGGACAGTTTACTTGGTAAGATCAGTTTGACATTTGTTTGTCCTTCTGGGGACAGTTTATTTGGTAAGATCAGTTTGACATTTGTTTGTCCTTCTGGGGACAGTTTATTTGGTAAGATCAGTTTGACATTTGTTTGTCCTTCTGGGGACAGTTTATTTGGTAAGATCAGTTTGACATTTGTTTGTCCTACTGGGGACAGTTTATTTGGTAAGATCAGTTTGACATTTGTTTGTCCTTCTGGGGACAGTTTACTTGGTAAGATCAGTTTGACATTTGTTTGTCCTTCTGGGGACAGTTTATTTGGTAAGATCAGTTTGACATTCGTTTATCCTTCTGGGGACAGTTTATTTGGTAAGATCAGTTTGACATTTGTTTGTCCTACTGGGGAAAGATTACTTGGTAATGTTTCACTGCTTTTTTTTTTTTTTAAACAAATGCTACTATATATTGTTGGTACACACTTATTTAACCCTTTCCAGTCTAATTTGCCTAAAATTGTACCAGCCAATTTACATAAAAGTGCTCCGCAACAGGTTGCTTATTTCATTGCTAAGCGACAATGGAAGTCCCACAGGTACGAGATTTTGCATGTTTCTGGCAGATAGAGGCCATTTTGAAGTTTGTTTTGAAATCAAGTGCACGTTTTAATGTTTGGTGGTTGATTTTTGTGTGATTTTTTTGAAATTATACTTCATAAAATGACATTTTAAGTGACCAAAAAGATGTTGAGTGAGCTGAGAGGGGATTGGTTACTCTCCAGTGTATACCAGGACACACAGACATACCAGACAATGATAAAGCAGACAGACTAAAAAAACTAGGAGCATGCATGGTTCAAACAAACACTCCAGCAAACATGCAGACAGCTAATTGAATACTCCTAAATAACTTCAAAGAAGAATGGCTAAACCGATGGGCAAAAAGGTCTACAGGACATGCCTTGCATAAAGAAATGGCTTAACCCAACAAAAATGACAACATTAATAACTTACAGCATGTTGAGCAGAGCACAATCTTCACAACCAAGAACAGAACACACCAGACTTAACAAGCACATAAACAAATTAAACCCCACACATGAGCCTAATTGCTGAACCCATCCGTATGAAACTGTTCAGCATGTGCTGCTCACTTGCCCAGGACTCTTCACAGAAAGACAAAAGCTATTGCCTGGCTCCCCAACAATCACAAACATTGTGTACAGCACCACTCAGTAGCTACAGAACACATGCAAATTCTTCATCTTGGTATTGACAGCTAAAGAGTGACAAGCTCAGCAGCCCTAAGTTAATCAACAACAACACCCAAGATGGAAGGTATTGAGCCTTCTGTCTTGCTTAGCATAGGTTGTCCATGTCTTGTTGCCATATAGAAGTTTGCTGGTGATGCAGGTGTTGTCTCCTGCAGCTTTGATCTGCATTGTCAGTTTGGAGTTTCCCCAAAAACGTTTTGTGAGGCAGGCAAAAGTGGTGCAATTTTGCCTATTCAGCTTTCAATTTATGTGTCCCACTAGAGGTTGTTGTAGATGGTAGACCCCAGGTATGTGAAGTTGTGCCCCACTGCTAATTCATAATTACACTGACAAACAACATTTTTCTTTCTTATATAAGAATAAGTGTTCTTAGGTCAGTTTCTTGCGCTGATTTCAAATCTGAAATCCGTTTATCTCTATCACGTCGGGTTCTTAAGATATTTGTGAATAAATATATTTTTGGGAAACCGTTATTTGCTCCGTTTCATTTTTACTATATAACTTATTAAAAATTAATAAAAAGCAACATAATTCTACTTTTTATACTGCTAAAAGATGCATGACATATGTTACGCGATTTTTCAAATAGTTACTGTATTTTGAAATAATTCTGAGCAAAATATGGCTTCTAGAAGTTGTAGAAATTCGGCTGATCTGTTCTGTTACGTGTGCGGATATTTTACCGATCGTGTTGACCAGAAAAACTTTACACCATTACTAAAGATAGCATATGAACTTTATTTCGATTCGAAAGTTGATGATGCAAATAAATCTTGGAAGCCAAATGCTTTTTGTTCGATACATTGGCAGGTTGGTTGCGAAAATCGCCGAAGCATAAGTCGATGCCTTTTGGCGTGCCAGTAATATGGCGTGAACATACAAATCACACTACTGATTGTTACTTCTGCTTGACAAATATCCATGGTTTCACTTTTAAAACTAGAAAGTCTGTGGTTTATCCAAATATTGAATCGGTTTCGAAACCAGTGCCTCATGATCCAATCACGTATCCGATCCAAGTACCACCAGAACAGTATCCGTTGGACGTAAATGAACCATCAGAAAGTGATAGTTTACCTGCTTTAGAAACTAATTCTGACTCAGATTACATACCGGTGAATGATGGTGTTTACTTAATTAACCATTCATAACTTTCAGATCTAATACGTGATCTCGCTCTTACCAAAGGACAAGCGGAATTACTCGGTTCGCGACTCAAAGAATGGAATCTTTTAGCGCCCAATACTCCGATATCTAAATTTCGTCATAGACACAGAGAACTTGTTCAATACTTTGAGATGGATGATGACATTTGCTATTGCAAAGATGTAAACGGTCATGAGCACATAGTCAACGAATGGCGATTTTTCATCGATTCTTCCAAGATTAGTCTAAAAACCGTGTTATTGCATAACATAAATTTTTTTTTCAACAATTCCAGTCGCCTACTCTGTTCATATGAAAGAAACTTATGACAATATGGCTATACGTTTGGAAAAAATAAAGTACAATGACTACCAATGGCGGATTTGTGGAGACCTAAAGGTCATTGCAATTCTCACGGGCATGCAGACTGGGTATACTAAATTTTGTTGCTTCCGATGTGAATGGGACAGCCGCAACAGACAGGAACATTATGCAAGAAAGGTGTGGCCTATCCGGGATCGTATGCAGCTCGGGCATAAAAATGTAATACGCGAGCCATTAATTAACAAAGACACCTTCATTTTACCACTGTTACATATAAAGTTGGGGCTCATGAAGAATTTTGTAAAAGCGTTAGATAAAACGAGCAAAGCTTTCACTTATCTTCGAGAAAAGTTTCCGCAAGTTAGCGATGCAAAGATAAAGGAAGGTATCTTTGTAGGACCTCATATTAGGAAAGTTATTGCAGACAAACAATTCGAGAACTTGTTACATGGTAGGGAACTTCGCGCATGGATGGCATTCAAATCGATCGTCGATAACTTTCTGGAAAATCACAAATCTGTCAACTATGTTGCATATTGTTAAGCAATGCATAGATGCATACATAATTATGGGCTGTAACATGTCCCTCAAAATCCATTTGCTCGATTCGCATCTTGACTTTTTCCCTGACAACATTGGCGAAGTCACCGATGAACATGGAGAATGATTCCATCAAGATATCGCCGTAATGGAGTCACGTTATCAAGGACGGTGGAGTGTGACCATGCTTGCCGATTATTGTTGGATGCTTCATCGCGATGTACCACATGCCATTCACCGACGAAAGTCGACTGCAAAGAAATTCAAGCCTACATAACTGTTATACTTCTTGTAGGAATGATGTTGTAATACTGTATGCGTTGTTAAAAAACTTCAATTGCGTATTTCTAGAGATCCCGACCTGATAGAGAAAAACGGTTTGCAGATTTAAAAACAGCGCATTAAAATTGACCAGAAAAACATAGAAATGTTAGAGAAAGAAAAAAAAAGTTTTTTTTTGTTAGTCAGTGTTATCAATAGGGATAGCTGGTGGAACATTCACATCCTGACTTATCACATTTATTTTCTAGACAATGTGAGCTCAAAGTTTATCTGTCTAAACTGTCAAAGTGTTTATCTGTCTAAACTGTCAAAGTGTTTCATTGTCAAAGTGTTCGTGTGTCTAAACTGTCAAAGTGTTCATGTGTCTAAACTGTTAAAGTGTTCATGTGTCTAAACTGTCAAATTGTTCATCTGTCTAAACTGTCATATTGTATATGTGTCTAAACTGTCAAAGTGTTTATATTTCTAAACTGTCAAAGTGTTTATCTGTCTAAACTGTCAAAGTGTTTATCTGTCTAAACTGTCAAAGTGTTTCATTGTCAAAGTGTTCATGTGTCTAAACTGTCAAAGTGTTCATGTGTCTAAACTGTTAAAGTGTTCATGTGTCTAAACTGTCAAATTGTTCATCTGTCTAAACTGTCATAGTTATTATCTGTCTAAACTGTCAAAGTGTTTATCTGTCTAAACTGTCAATGTGTTCATGTGTCTAAACTGTCAAAGTGTTTATGTGTCTAAACTGTCAAAGTGTTCATGTGTCTAAACTGTCAAAGTGTTTATCTGTCTAAACTGTCAAAGTGTTTATCTGTCTAAACTGTCAAATTGTTTATGTATCTAAACTGTCAAAGTGTTTATGTGTCTAAACTGTCAAAGTGTTCATGTGTCTAAACTGTCAAAGTGTTCATGTGTCTAAACTGTCAAAGTGATTATGTGTCTAAACTATCAGTGTTATCTGTCTAAACTGTCAAAGTGTTCATGTGTCCAAACTGTCAAAGTCTTCATGTGTCTAAACTGTCAATGTATTTATGTATCAAAGCTGTCAAAGCCTTTATCTGTCTAAACCAGTGGTTCCCAAAGTGGACAGTACCTCCCCCCTGGGGGCTTTGGAAGGTTCCAAGGGGGCGATATGGAAAAAAGGGGCCAGAGGGGGGCGTTCAGTAGTAAACAGTGGGCATTTAGTAGTAAGGGGGGTTCAGGATTTGACAAGCTAAATTCAGTACGTGCGGGGGAGAAAGAAATTGCGGATTACTAGGATCATTAAGAGGCATAGTCCCAGGGTTCGAACCCCGTACCTTCCGTACAACAACTCCGCCTAGCTATCAAGCGAATCACACTGACCCCACGGCCAGCTAGGCATCCCCAAAAAAAGGATGCTTTGCTGACTATTTATCAGTACGAAACACACAAGATAACACCGGAAGTATACAGTGGGCAACTCAGCCCTTTAATGACGCAATCACTTCTGTTGTTCCCCTATTAACAGTATGTGTCAGTCCAAACAAGACAAAGACCTTGATACTGGGTCCAGTAAATAGTAGAAGACTTAAGGACATTAGTATAGAACAGAGGGTAGGTTTCTGGTATTGTATAAACATAAATAACACATAAGGAAGGGAAACCCGAGGCCTGTAAACAGTAAATTAATATTAGACAAACATAAAGGTATGTTTTCAGGCACTCGTAAGAAATAAAGAAGTAGAACACTTGGACAACAGAAAAACAACAGACGTGAGTGGCTTACCCAGGGTTCGAACCCCGTACCTTCCGTACGACAACTCCGCCTAGCTATCAAGCGAATCACACTGACCCCACGGCCAGCTAGGCATCCCCAAAAAAAGGATGCTTTGCTGACTATTTATCAGTACGAAACACACAAGATAACACCGGAAGTATACAGTGGGCAACTCAGCCCTTAAATGACGCAATCACTTCTGTTGTTCCCCTATTAACAGTATGTGTCAGTCCAAACAAGACAAAGACCTTGATACTGGGTCCAGTAAATAGTAGAAGACTTAAGGACATTAATATAGAACAGAGGGTAGGTTTCTGGTACTGTATAAACATAAATAACACATAAGGAAGGGAAACCCGAGGCCTGTAAACAGTAAATTAATATTAGACAAACATAAAGGTATGTTTTCAGGCACTCGTAAGAAATAAAGAAGTAGAACACTTGGACAACAGAAAAACAACAGACGTGAGTGGCTTACCCAGGGTTCGAACCCCGTACCTTCCGTACGACAACTCCGCCTAGCTATCAAGCGAATCACACTGACCCCACGGCCAGCTAGGCATCCCCAAAAAGGATGCTTTGCTGACTATTTATCAGTACGAAACACACAAGATAACACCGGAAGTATACAGTGGGCAACTCAGCCCTTAAATGACGCAATCACTTCTGTTGTTCCCCTATTAACAGCATGTGTCAGTCCAAACAAGACAAAGACCTTGATACTGGGTCCAGTAAATAGTAGAAGACTTAAGGACATTAGTATAGAACAGAGGGTAGGTTTCTGGTATTGTATAAACATAAATAACACATAAGGAAGGGAAACCCGAGGCCTGTAAACAGTAAATTAATATTAGACAAACATAAAGGTATGTTTTCAGGCACTCGTAAGAAATAAAGAAGTAGAACACTTGGACAACAGAAAAACAACAGACGTGAGTGGCTTACCCAGGGTTCGAACCCCGTACCTTCCGTACGACAACTCCGCCTAGCTATCAAGCGAATCACACTGACCCCACGGCCAGCTAGGCATCCCCAAAAAAAAGATGCTTTGCTGACTATTTATCAGTACGAAACACACAAGATAACACCGGAAGTATACAGTGGGCAACTCAGCCCTTAAATGACGCAATCACTTCTGTTGTTCCCCTATTAACAGTATGTGTCAGTCCAAACAAGACAAAGACCTTGATACTGGGTCCAGTAAATAGTAGAAGACTTAAGGACATTAGTATAGAACAGAGGGTAGGTTTCTGGTATTGTATAAACATAAATAACACATAAGGAAGGGAAACCCGAGGCCTGTAAACAGTAAATTAATATTAGACAAACATAAAGGTATGTTTTCAGGCACTCGTAAGAAATAAAGAAGTAGAACACTTGGACAACAGAAAAACAACAGACGTGAGTGGCTTACCCAGGGTTCGAACCCCGTACCTTCCGTACGACAACTCCGCCTAGCTATCAAGCGAATCACACTGACCCCACGGCCAGCTAGGCATCCCCAAAAAAAGGATGCTTTGCTGACTATTTATCAGTACGAAACACACAAGATAACACCGGAAGTATACAGTGGGCAACTCAGCCCTTAAATGACGCAATCACTTCTGTTGTTCCCCTATTAACAGTATGTGTCAGTCCAAACAAGACAAAGACCTTGATACTGGGTCCAGTAAATAGTAGAAGACTTAAGGACATTAGTATAGAACAGAGGGTAGGTTTCTGGTATTGTATAAACATAAATAACACATAAGGAAGGGAAACCCGAGGCCTGTAAACAGTAAATTAATATTAGACAAACATAAAGGTATGTTTTCAGGCACTCGTAAGAAATAAAGAAGTAGAACACTTGGACAACAGAAAAACAACAGACGTGAGTGGCTTACCCAGGGTTCGAACCCCGTACCTTCCTACGACAACTCCGCCTAGCTATCAAGCGAATCACACTGACCCCACGGCCAGCTAGGCATCCCCAAAAAGGATGCTTTGCTGACTATTTATCAGTACGAAACACACAAGATAACACCGGAAGTATACAGTGGGCAACTCAGCCCTTAAATGACGCAATCACTTCTGTTGTTTCCCTATTAACAGTATGTGTCAGTCCAAACAAGACAAAGACCTTGATACTGGGTCCAGTAAATAGTAGAAGACTTAAGGACATTAGTATAGAACAGAGGGTAGGTTTCTGGTATTGTATAAACATAAATAACACATAAGGAAGGGAAACCCGAGGCCTGTAAACAGTAAATTAATATTAGACAAACATAAAGGTATGTTTTCAGGCACTCGTAAGAAATAAAGAAGTAGAACACTTGGACAACAGAAAAACAACAGACGTGAGTGGCTTACCCAGGGTTCGAACCCCGTACCTTCCGTACGACAACTCCGCCTAGCTATCAAGCGAATCACACTGACCCCACGGCCAGCTAGGCATCCCCAAAAAAGGATGCTTTGCTGACTATTTATCAGTACGAAACACACAAGATAACACCGGAAGTATACAGTGGGCAACTCAGCCCTTAAATGACGCAATCACTTCTGTTGTTCCCCTATTAACAGTATGTGTCAGTCCAAACAAGACAAAGACCTTGATACTGGGTCCAGTAAATAGTAGAAGACTTAAGGACATTAGTATAGAACAGAGGGTAGGTTTCTGGTATTGTATAAACATAAATAACACATAAGGAAGGGAAACCCGAGGCCTGTAAACAGTAAATTAATATTAGACAAACATAAAGGTATGTTTTCAGGCACTCGTAAGAAATAAAGAAGTAGAACACTTGGACAACAGAAAAACAACAGACGTGAGTGGCTTACCCAGGGTTCGAACCCCGTACCTTCCGTACGACAACTCCGCCTAGCTATCAAGCGAATCACACTGACCCCACGGCCAGCTAGGCATCCCCAAAAAAAAGGATGCTTTGCTGACTATTTATCAGTACGAAACACACAAGATAACACCGGAAGTATACAGTGGGCAACTCAGCCCTTAAATGACGCAATCACTTCTGTTGTTCCCCTATTAACAGTATGTGTCAGTCCAAACAAGACAAAGACCTTGATACTGGGTCCAGTAAATAGTAGAAGACTTAAGGACATTAGTATAGAACAGAGGGTAGGTTTCTGGTATTGTATAAACATAAATAACACATAAGGAAGGGAAACCCGAGGCCTGTAAACAGTAAATTAATATTAGACAAACATAAAGGTATGTTTTCAGGCACTCGTAAGAAATAAAGAAGTAGAACACTTGGACAACAGAAAAAACAACAGACGTGAGTGGCTTACCCAGGGTTCGAACCCCGTACCTTCCGTACGACAACTCCGCCTAGCTATCAAGCGAATCACACTGACCCCACGGCCAGCTAGGCATCCCCAAAAAAAGGATGCTTTGCTGACTATTTATCAGTACGAAACACACAAGATAACACCGGAAGTATACAGTGGGCAACTCAGCCCTTAAATGACGCAATCACTTCTGTTGTTCCCCTATTAACAGTATGTGTCAGTCCAAACAAGACAAAGACCTTGATACTGGGTCCAGTAAATAGTAGAAGACTTAAGGACAGTAGTATAGAACAGAGGGTAGGTTTCTGGTATTGTATAAACATAAATAACACATAAGGAAGGGAAACCCGAGGCCTGTAACAGTAAATTAATATTAGACAAAAATAAAGGTATGTTTTCAGGCACTCGTAAGAAATAAAGAAGTAGAACACTTGGACAACAGAAAAACAACAGACGTGAGTGGCTTACCCAGGGTTCGAACCCCGTACCTTCCGTACGACAACTCCGCCTAGCTATCAAGCGAATCACACTGACCCCACGGCCAGCTAGGCATCCCCAAAAAAAGGATGCTTTGCTGACTATTTATCAGTACGAAACACACAAGATAACACCGGAAGTATACAGTGGGCAACTCAGCCCTTAAATGACGCAATCACTTCTGTTGTTCCCCTATTAACAGTATGTGTCAGTCCAAACAAGACAAAGACCTTGATACTGGGTCCAGTAAATAGTAGAAGACTTAAGGACATTAGTATAGAACAGAGGGTAGGTTTCTGGTATTGTATAAACATAAATAACACATAAGGAAGGGAAACCCGAGGCCTGTAAACAGTAAATTAATATTAGACAAACATAAAGGTATGTTTTTCAGGCACTCGTAAGAAATAAAGAAGTAGAACACTTGGACAACAGAAAAACAACAGACGTGAGTGGCTTACCCAGGGTTCGAACCCCGTACCTTCCGTACGACAACTCCGCCTAGCTATCAAGCGAATCACACTGACCCCACGGCCAGCTAGGCATCCCCAAAAAAAGGATGCTTTGCTGACTATTTATCAGTACGAAACACACAAGATAACACCGGAAGTATACAGTGGGCAACTCAGCCCTTAAATGACGCAATCACTTCTGTTGTTCCCCTATTAACAGTATGTGTCAGTCCAAACAAGACAAAGACCTTGATACTGGGTCCAGTAAATAGTAGAAGACTTAAGGACATTAGTATAGAACAGAGGGTAGGTTTCTGGTATTGTATAAACATAAATAACACATAAGGAAGGGAAACCCGAGGCCTGTAAACAGTAAATTAATATTAGACAAACATAAAGGTATGTTTTCAGGCACTCGTAAGAAATAAAGAAGTAGAACACTTGGACAACAGAAAAACAACAGACGTGAGTGGCTTACCCAGGGTTCGAACCCCGTACCTTCCGTACGACAACTCCGCCTAGCTATCAAGCGAATCACACTGACCCCACGGCCAGCTAGGCATCCCCAAAAAAGGATGCTTTGCTGACTATTTATCAGTACGAAACACACAAGATAACACCGGAAGTATACAGTGGGCAACTCAGCCCTTAAATGACGCAATCACTTCTGTTGTTCCCCTATTAACAGTATGTGTCAGTCCAAACAAGACAAAGACCTTGATACTGGGTCCAGTAAATAGTAGAAGACTTAAGGACATTAGTATAGAACAGAGGGTAGGTTTCTGGTATTGTATAAACATAAATAACACATAAGGAAGGGAAACCCGAGGCCTGTAAACAGTAAATTAATATTAGACAAACATAAAGGTATTTTTTCAGGCACTCGTAAGAAATAAAGAAGTAGAACACTTGGACAACAGAAAAACAACAGACGTGAGTGGCTTACCCAGGGTTCGAACCCCGTACCTTCCGTACGACAACTCCGCCTAGCTATCAAGCGAATCACACTGACCCCACGGCCAGCTAGGCATCCCCAAAAAAAAAAGATGCTTTGCTGACTATTTATCAGTACGAAACACACAAGATAACACCGGAAGTATACAGTGGGCAACTCAGCCCTTAAATGACGCAATCACTTCTGTTGTTCCCCTATTAACAGTATGTGTCAGTCCAAACAAGACAAAGACCTTGATACTGGGTCCAGTAAATAGTAGAAGACTTAAGGACATTAGTATAGAACAGAGGGTAGGTTTCTGGTATTGTATAAACATAAATAACACATAAGGAAGGGAAACCCGAGGCCTGTAAACAGTAAATTAATATTAGACAAACATAAAGGTATGTTTTCAGGCACTCGTAAGAAATAAAGAAGTAGAACACTTGGACAACAGAAAAACAACAGACGTGAGTGGCTTACCCAGGGTTCGAACCCCGTACCTTCCGTACGACAACTCCGCCTAGCTATCAAGCGAATCACACTGACCCCACGGCCAGCTAGGCATCCCCAAAAAAAGGATGCTTTACTGACTATTTATCAGTACGAAACACACAAGATAACACCGGAAGTATACAGTGGGCAACTCAGCCCTTTAATGACGCAATCACTTCTGTTGTTCCCCTATTAACAGTATGTGTCAGTCCAAACAAGACAAAGACCTTGATACTGGGTCCAGTAAATAGTAGAAGACTTAAGGACAGTAGTATAGAACAGAGGGTAGGTTTCTGGTATTGTATAAAACATAAATAAACACATAAGGAAGGGAAACCCGAGGCCTGTAAACAGTAAATTAATATTAGACAAACATAAAGGTATGTTTTCAGGCACTCGTAAGAAATAAAGAAGTAGAACACTTGGACAACAGAAAAACAACAGACGTGAGTGGCTTACCCAGGGTTCGAACCCCGTACCTTCCGTACGACAACTCCGCCTAGCTATCAAGCGAATCACACTGACCCCACGGCCAGCTAGGCATCCCCAAAAAAAAGGATGCTTTGCTGACTATTTATCAGTACGAAACACACAAGATAACACCGGAAGTATACAGTGGGCAACTCAGCCCTTTAATGACGCAATCACTTCTGTTGTTCCCCTATTAACAGTATGTGTCAGTCCAAACAAGACAAAGACCTTGATACTGGGTCCAGTAAATAGTAGAAGACTTAAGGACAGTAGTATAGAACAGAGGGTAGGTTTCTGGTATTGTATAAACATAAATAACACATAAGGAAGGGAAACCCGAGGCCTGTAAACAGTAAATTAATATTAGACAAACATAAAGGTATGTTTTCAGGCACTCGTAAGAAATAAAGAAGTAGAACACTTGGACAACAGAAAAACAACAGACGTGAGTGGCTTACCCAGGGTTCGAACCCCGTACCTTCCGTACGACAACTCCGCCTAGCTATCAAGCGAATCACACTGACCCCACGGCCAGCTAGGCATCCCCAAAAAAGGATGCTTTGCTGACTATTTATCAGTACGAAACACACAAGATAACACCGGAAGTATACAGTGGGCAACTCAGCCCTTAAATGACGCAATCACTTCTGTTGTTCCCCTATTAACAGTATGTGTCAGTCCAAACAAGACAAAGACCTTGATACTGGGTCCAGTAAATAGTAGAAGACTTAAGGACATTAGTATAGAACAGAGGGTAGGTTTCTGGTATTGTATAAACATAAATAACACATAAGGAAGGGAAACCCGAGGCCTGTAAACAGTAAATTAATATTAGACAAACATAAAGGTATGTTTTCAGGCACTCGTAAGAAATAAAGAAGTAGAACACTTGGACAACAGAAAAACAACAGACGTGAGTGGCTTACCCAGGGTTCGAACCCCGTACCTTCCGTACGACAACTCCGCCTAGCTATCAAGCGAATCACACTGACCCCACGGCCAGCTAGGCATCCCCAAAAAAAGGATGCTTTGCTGACTATTTATCAGTACGAAACACACAAGATAACACCGGAAGTATACAGTGGGCAACTCAGCCCTTAAATGACGCAATCACTTCTGTTGTTCCCCTATTAACAGTATGTGTCAGTCCAAACAAGACAAAGACCTTGATACTGGGTCCAGTAAATAGTAGAAGACTTAAGGACATTAGTATAGAACAGAGGGTAGGTTTCTGGTATTGTATAAACATAAATAACACATAAGGAAGGGAAACCCGAGGCCTGTAAACAGTAAATTAATATTAGACAAACATAAAGGTATGTTTTCAGGCACTCGTAAGAAATAAAGAAGTAGAACACTTGGACAACAGAAAAACAACAGACGTGAGTGGCTTACCCAGGGTTCGAACCCCGTACCTTCCGTACGACAACTCCGCCTAGCTATCAAGCGAATCACACTGACCCCACGGCCAGCTAGGCATCCCCAAAAAAAGGATGCTTTGCTGACTATTTATCAGTACGAAACACACAAGATAACACCGGAAGTATACAGTGGGCAACTCAGCCCTTAAATGACGCAATCACTTCTGTTGTTCCCCTATTAACAGTATGTGTCAGTCCAAACAAGACAAAGACCTTGATACTGGGTCCAGTAAATAGTAGAAGACTTAAGGACATTAGTATAGAACAGAGGGTAGGTTTCTGGTATTGTATAAACATAAATAACACATAAGGAAGGGAAACCCGAGGCCTGTAAACAGTAAATTAATATTAGACAAACATAAAGGTATGTTTTCAGGCACTCGTAAGAAATAAAGAAGTAGAACACTTGGACAACAGAAAAACAACAGACGTGAGTGGCTTACCCAGGGTTCGAACCCCGTACCTTCCGTACGACAACTCCGCCTAGCTATCAAGCGAATCACACTGACCCCACGGCCAGCTAGGCATCCCCAAAAAAAGGATGCTTTGCTGACTATTTATCAGTACGAAACACACAAGATAACACCGGAAGTATACAGTGGGCAACTCAGCCCTTAAATGACGCAATCACTTCTGTTGTTCCCCTATTAACAGTATGTGTCAGTCCAAACAAGAGCCACTCACGTCTGTTGTTTTTCTGTTGTCCAAGTGTTCTACTTCTTTATTTCTTACGAATGCCTGAAAACATACCTTTATGTTTGTCTAATATTAATTTACTGTTTACAGGCCTCGGGTTTCCCTTCCTTATGTGTTATTTATGTTTATACAATACCAGAAACCTACCCTCTGTTCTATACTACTGTCCTTAAGTCTTCTACTATTTACTGGACCCAGTATCAAGGTCTTTGTCTTGTTTGGACTGACACATACTGTTAATAGGGGAACAACAGAAGTGATTGCGTCATTAAAGGGCTGAGTTGCCCACTGTATACTTCCGGTGTTATCTTGTGTGTTTCGTACTGATAAATAGTCAGCAAAGCATCCTTTTTTGGGGATGCCTAGCTGGCCGTGGGGTCAGTGTGATTCGCTTGATAGCTAGGCGGAGTTGTCGTACGGAAGGTACGGGGTTCGAACCCTGGGTAAGCCACTCACGTCTGTTGTTTTTCTGTTGTCCAAGTGTTCTACTTCTTTATTTCTTACGAGTGCCTGAAAACATACCTTTATGTTTGTCTAATATTAATTTACTGTTTACAGGCCTCGGGTTTCCCTTCCTTATGTGTTATTTATGTTTATACAATACCAGAAACCTACCCTCTGTTCTATACTACTGTCCTTAAGTCTTCTACTATTTACTGGACCCAGTATCAAGGTCTTTGTCTTGTTTGGACTGACACATACTGTTAATAGGAGAACAACAGAAGTGATTGCGTCATTAAGGGGCTGAGTTGCCCACTGTATACTTCCGGTGTTATCTTGTGTGTTTTGTACTGATAAATAGCCAGCAAAG
>JAMPIV010018254.1:790000-1117920 GCA_024509875.1 Oreohelix idahoensis | reverse complement strand
TTCATGGCCATTACCAGAACTTGCGTACAGACCGAGAAATACTGCTTGGGGAAATAAAATGCACTCTTTAGAAACAACGTGCATTTTTTACAACATCTTTTTCATGGTTGATATTTTATAAATATTCAAAGAGACGACCTATTTAATTTTTTCCCCTAGGTCAACATTCGGAATGTCTACCATGTATTTAAATACCTTACGGGTTAATGTTGACGATAATAAGTAGGCACCCATCACATACATGTATTTTATATTCTGGATGAGAGGAAGAGAATTTTTTTAAAAATTTTAATCTTGATTATGAGAAAAACTATCCTGTTAAACCATGACGGTTTAATAATTAGGATATAATAGCAATTTTTTTTTTTCCAAAGGTTTTCCCCAAATTTAATATGTACAATTGCCGATGTGCTACAATAAATGGTATCTCGGATCCTCAGTGTAAATTCTGCTAATCAATATTTATTATCAATTATGTGGGGTGTTATTGTGTATGTTTAAAAAAAATAACAAAAAACAAACAACAAAACAAATAAAAACCTTAATTAAAATAAAAACATCAAAACAAAAACAAGAAACTGGTGGAGGATGTTGTATAGGGTCTCTGGGATACTAAGTTTGAACATTTAAATCAACTTTCCATTTGTACCAAAGGTAAATAATATGTTTATAAGTACTCCATACACACGAGGACTCTTTACCACCTACCATTTTGTCAGTTTACCCACCAATTACAATAATATTAACTTTGTTCTCAGTTAAATAATCTGGTTAAACTAATTTATAATGCAAGATCTCTGGGTCTGTCAATGTCCTATCTTAACACGCTCGGTCTATATTTATGGGATGAATTTGTAGCCAGGCCCATTAATAATCAATAATCTAATATTGAGATTCTCTGTTTGTTCTTTACACTTTTACATTTAAACAAGAAATTGTTCTATATTATTTGTCTTGGAAAACATTCTGCACCAGTATAACCAGTATAAAGGAATCATTGCTAAACATAGATGGAAGCTTCTATGCTTTCGTTACCACTCTATCCGTGTGATATTGATTTACTTCTGAAGGAAAATGGGATATGAACGATTACTACCACATGTTTAGGTGCCGTCATCGAGACATTGCAGAAGACAGAGCAAAAACGATAATTACTTCTCTCCATGTATTTGACTGGGGGTCACAGTGCTTGTTGTAAACAACTATTTATGTTGATTGATCTTACAAATTATTTACCTAGTTCACATTTTATTTTGTATATACATCTTTCGAGCGCTACGAATCATACCAATCATGGCAGAGCTTAGCTTTGAGAAAGTTGGGCGTTATGTGCCCGTTACTCGAGGATGACGATAAGAAACTGAACTGATACGCGTTCTTTCAGTGACAAGCGTGCACGGTTAGGCTCAGTCGATAGAGCATCAGACCTTTTAATCTGAGGGTCAAGGTTCAAGTCCTTATCGGGCGTAATTTTTGTTTTTTATTTCTGTCCACCTATGAATGTTGAATCTCTGTTTTTATTGTGAGCAGCATATTTTTAAAAAACCTTTCTAGTTTTCAGTCTCAGTGTATACGTCACCAGCTCTCACCAACTTTGCAATCTTTTCATAGGTGCATTAACGAGAACTTGCGGGACAGACCGAGGTATTACGGCTTGGGGCAAATGAATTGCACGTCCTATAGATACAACGCGCAATTTTACACACCCTTTTTTCATGGTTGATATTTTATAAATATTCAAAGGAGACTACCTATTTCCCCCCCCCCCCCCCCCTTAGGGCAACATTTTTTGAATTTCTACCATGTATTTAAATACCCACGGGTAAGTACGAATAAGTAGGCACCCATCTCAGACTTGTATTTATACTCAGGAAGAGAATTTTTTTTTATTTGACTTGATTATGAGAAATATCCCGTTCAACCATGAAGGCTTATAATTAGGATATATAGCATTTTCAAGTCCAAATAATATGTACAATTGCCGATGTGCAAAACTGATATCTCGTATCCTCAGTGTAAATTCGGCTAATCAATATTATCGAATTATGTGAGTGTATGTCAAAAAACAACAACAACACACAAACAAAACCATAAAATAAAAACATCAAACAAAAACAATAAATGGGGGGGGGGGGGGGGGGGAGGGGGGGTGGGGGGGGCGGGGGGTGTAAAGGTCTGGGATCCTTAGTCTGACATTTAATCAACTTTCATTTGTCAAAGGTAATATTCTTCTTCTTCTTGCGATCGCATCTTTGATGATTACACCGTCAGACGAGTTCTCATGATGAATTCGACTGTTGTCAAAGGTAATATGTTTTATAAGAACACCAATAGACCTTGACACTACCTGTCATTTACCCACCAATTACTATATATTAACTTTTGTTCTAGTTAAATACTGGTTAACTATATAATACAGTTCTCTGGGTCTGTCAATATCCTACCTTAACACCTGGTCTATATTTATGGATGAATGTGTAGCCAGCATAATAATCTAATATTGAGATTCTCTGTTGTTCTTTACCTTTTACATTTTAACAAGAAATGTTCTATATTATTGTCTTGAAAACATTCTGCACAGTATACCAGTATAAAGCACCATTGCTAAACATAGATGAAGTGTCACCGTTCACTTTGCTAGGAGCGTTATAAAATGCTCAAGCTGGAATTATAAGCGGTGATTTGGTTTTGGTTAAGAGGGAAGGTATGAAAAAATGGTTTAAGAAATAAGAATAAATTTGAATAAAGACTATTTGTCTTGCTAAAAGGGAAATAAGATGAGTGAAATCATGCTTTGATCAAAGGGAGAAGACTCTAATTATTAAAGTCAGGGGAGGAAAGTGCTTAATTACACATAAGTAGATTTGGTGAGTTGGTAATTATGGTTTAGAAAATGTACATATAAGAATTGTATAGCAAGCTTTAGAGAAGATAATATAAGGTTAAGTCAAATATGCAAAGGGAGACAATGGTTAATTACCTCCCTTATATGATTAAGTGAGTTGAGAAAAAAAATATGCACGTGAAAAGTTTACCAGGACAACGGATGACACTTCACTGAGTTGTTTACACAGCGGATAAGCGTGAACATTTTTCAGCTGAGCGAAGAATAGGAGGAACCAATGAATTTACAGTAAACAAGGACAGATGAGCTAGTAATGATTTTATAGAGGAGAACACACTTTGACGCGTTGTTGAGCGGTCGCATTTTTCGGAGGAAGCAGTCCTGGTTAAGGACGTAGAGTGGCAGGAATGTGTTTTCTGCCAGGCTCAAGTTACATTTCTGTGAGAAACAGAATGAATACTTCTGAAGAATCCTATAGACCTAGTTAGAGTAGTAGAATCTATTCACTTATGAAAGACAGAACTGTGTTTAAAATATAAGTTTAGTGATAAGGGGTGATAGTAAGAAAAATGAGTGTTGTGAGGATTCGGTGCAACCAAAGTAAGTAGGTAATTTGACTCATAACTTTTGATAGACATTGAATAGAATTATTTCAGAAGTTCTCTCCACATGTAAGCCTACCTTGCCGTGGTTGGAGAGCTTGAGCGCCTCAATGATCCCGGGAGCTATGCCGGCGGGAGTTTTACTCCTGGCAGGGTCACCCAAGCCGGACAGGTCCTGGGTGAGGGGCCAGACTAAATGGGCTGAGGAGTGGGTGGAACCCTATAGGTGTAGATGCAGAACCCACCGGCGAGTGGTACATGCTCTGGTCTGCACCAATCCACCCCCACTTCATGGGTTAAATGCTTTCTTGCCTCATTCTTCACTGTTTGTCGTCTATCACGCCCATGGCGACCGTTGCCTCAATTGGCTGTGTGTGGTGTACCCGGAAACGGGGCCTCCCAGTACTGAGGCAAAGTTAAGTCCCCGATGTCACTTATCGGTGCAGAATTGAGAGAGATGGCTGAGCATCACAATCCCTCCTGTGTTGCAGCATGATGAGAACCCAGCATTGCACACTGAGCTTGGGGGGATCACTTGGGCACCAGACTTAATACTGGCTCTTGACTGGATGGCCGCATGCAGGAGATTTCTACAATGGAGGGTTGGCAGGTGGTGGGTATCGGGAAGTGGCTCTGTGCAGGACGTGAGGATTCCTTGGGAGAGCCCAGAACCAGAGCACAGCATTGTGCAAGCTCTGCATAGTTGGAGAGCCCCCTGGATGACGGGGAATGCACAGTGTGCTACCCCACCTATCCCCAACTGCTAACTTAGAACCAGAAGTGGGGTCCTCTGTATGCGTGCCAGGCCAGGATAAAATGCCTGGGAAAGAGACTGGAGCTCAGAACTCCCTAACTCAAAGTTGCAGGAATGGCAGAAAAGCCACGGGAAAAGACAGGGCTATTTTGAAGATAACGCAACCATATTTTCACCATACGAGCTCGGACGCCGCCTCGGTAAACAAGGTCCGCGCAGAGCAGTGACACCCCCAGGCTGCTTGCGAATAGTCTACTACTGGGAACATAAACAGATTAGGGATGAGCCCACTCTCCCGTTGAACAGGTGCTAAAGTCGTAGATACTGGGCCAGAAGGCGCACCGGAAACCACAGTATCATGCAACTCGCTTTTTTTTCCTATGGAGAGTACACCGTCAAATAAATCTCGTTCTGGTGCTCGCCCTGTGGAGCTCCACCAGGCAGGTGCAGTGCCGGGCTCTGAGCCTCGACAGAGCCCACCCTCAGCTACTGGAGGACCCTCTAGACCGTCTTGTGGAGTCAACAGACGGCGGAGGAGAACTACTGACCAAAACAAAACAGAAAAAGAGAAACCCAGAGTGCCACTTGTCATGATGCACTGGAATGCAGAGGGAGTGAACAGCAAGCAGGCTGGATACAGCAAAAAGACAGAGCTGGAAAACATCTTGTATGAGAAGCAAGTCAGTGTTTGCTGTATCCAAGAGACTCACTTGAAAGCAGATCAAACCTTTAAAATAAGGGGATATCAATGCTTCAGATCCGACAGACAAGATAGACGAAAAGGAGGAGTACTTACTCTTGTAAGGAATAACATTCCTGCACACGAAAGGAAAACCTTCATGGATGGAGCAGAATATCAGCTGCTGCAGATAAAGGTAGACAAGATGGAATAGAACTCCTGAACTATTACTGTCCGAACAACAAACCCCTGAGTCTCAGCTCTATACAGGTACCAGCCACCAACTTTATAGCAGTTGGAGACTATAATAGCCACTCCCAGAGCTGGGGCTATAACCATCTGGATCACAGAGGTGAAGAGGTTGAAACTTGGCAAGATGATCACTCCCTAATCCTAGTCAATAATGCCACAGATACTCCTACCTTCTACTCCAGAGGATGGCACACAACCTCAACACCAGATCTTGCCTTCTCCACACCAGATATAGCTGGATCTATTAGTAGAGAAGTAGGAGACCAACTAGGGGGAAGCGACCATCGCCCAATCTTTCTTACTGTCCAGAGTGCAACTCTCAGTACAGGCCCAGCCATTACAAGATGGAACTACAAAAAAAGCCAACTGGGGTTTATTCAGGCATCAGGTGAACACGCTGCTGTCTACCCTCAAGGTACAGAACAGAGACATTAATGAAGTGGTAAAAGACTTCAACAGATGCATACTACAAGCTGCAAAAGAAACCATTCCCAAAGGATGCCGGCGTAACTACATACCATACTGGTCCAGCACACTCCAAGAACGTCAGGAAGCTATGGACAAGGCTAGAAAGGACGCAGAGTCTCAGCCTTCACTTGAAACTCACAACAAATGGAAAAAGGCTGTAGCAGAGTTTCAGAGAACAAAGCTAGAAGAAAAGCGGAAAAGCTGGAGAACTAAAACGGCATCGCTGAACCTTGAGAAAGACGGCAGGAAACTTTGGAGATTAGTCAAGTCTCTAAATGAAGAGCATTCCTCACCAAGGCAGACTATCACATTGGATGAAGGTGGCAAACTTTTCAGAGGAAAACAAGCTGCAGACTTGTTTGCTAGAAGATACAGTTCAGAAAGCAACTTACCCATTAACATAGACCATCAGAGAGAGATAAGAAAAGAAATACTGGCAACCATGGGACAGACAGATACTCCTGCCCCAATGAGGGAACCCATCACACTAGGAGAACTACAGAAGGCTATTTCCAAGCTTAAGTTTCAAAAGTCACCCGGCCCAGACAAAATCAGCAACGAAATGCTAGTAAATCTGAGCTCAGCAGCAAAGACAAAACTGCTTGAGATATTCAACCACAGCTGGTTGAAAGGAACGGTACCCCAAGTATGGAGAGAAGCCATCACAATACCCATACTAAAGAAAGGGAAATGTAAGACCGAGGCTGCAAGTTACCGGCCAATCAGTCTCACAAGCTGTGTTGGGAAGACTATGGAGCGAATAGTCAACCACAGATTGAAATGGTATTTAGAGTCTGAGCAGATCCTGGTGCCGGAACAAGCTGGATTTAGAGAATGCTACAGTATAGAAGACCAAGTTACTTACTTGTCTCAAGCAATAGAAGATGCCTTCCAGGAGAAGAAAAAGGTCCTAACGATCTGGGTCGACTTCAAGCAGGCCTTTGACAAGGTGTGGAAAGATGGCCTCATTGCAAAACTTAGGAGAAGTGGAATCCAAGGCAACATGATGAAATGGATCCAGTCATACTTGCATAACAGGAGAACTAGAGTCACTCTTGACGGTCTGCAGAGCAGAAAAGTGTTGCTCCATCAGGGGGTACCTCAAGGAGGAGTAATTTCCCCAACACTCTTCCTTGTTTACATCAATGACCTGGTGAAAGATCTCCCTGCAGGAGTTAAAGCTGCCTTAATGCAGATGACCTAGTACTCTGGTGCGCTGATGAAAAATGTCACCACAGCAAATTATAGAATGCAGCGGGCAGCAGACATGCTAGTGTCCATGGGCAGAGAAATGGCTTATCACAATAAACACAGACAAAACCTCCACAACACTGTTCTCCCTCGCCCCCAAGGACAAATCAGCTAACATACACCTAGGGACAACCGTGATCAAGGAAGAAAGCTACCCCACCTATCTTGGGGTGACATTTGACCAAAGGCTTACATGGAATAAGCATATTGAAAAATGCAGAAGGAAAGGCCCGAAGACGACTAGGCATACTCAGAAAATTAGCAGGTACCAACTGGGGAGCAAATGAACGAAATCTAAAGAAGATTTATAATGGAGTAATAAGACCACACTTAGAGTTTAGCTCAGCAGCATGGTCATCAGCTGCTAACTCACATCTGCAGTCTTTGGACAAGGTGCAAAAATCAAGCTCTCAGGCTCATTACAGGAGCCATGAAAACTACACCAATAACAGAGATGCAGAAGGTTGCTGGATTACAGACATTGTCCCATAGAAGAGACACAAAAACCATGATCCAGATGGAAAAGTACAACAGTATGCCAATGCACCCAATGAAGGCAAGACTAGATGATCTGGCATTGGGACGTCTAAAGCGTAGCAGCTTTGTGCATCGGGGGAAAAGACTTATAAGACAGCATCAAGAAGACCTATCCATGAAGACAACACCACTGAAGCCCACCCTATACCCTGTACCATGGGAGCAGGCCAGCAGTGCCCTCCAAATTAATACAACAGTCAGTGGTCTCACAAGTGGATGTGAGTATAATGATCTGCAAAAACGAACTGCTACATTGAGTATGATCCAAGAAAGCTATCCCGATCAATCATGGATACATGCCTATACAGATGGATCAGCAACTAATGCTGTTAGGAATGGAGGTGCCGGTATCTTTATCTCATATCCTGACAACCACTATGAGACTAGGCACATTCCCACTGGTAAATTCTGTTCCAACTATACAGCTGAGGTTCAAGCTCTAGAGCAAGCTGCAAACATGATTTATAACACCAACTCTGACTGCCACCAGGTAGTCATCCTCACAGATGCACTGTCTGTCCTGCAAGCTCTCAAGGGTGGTAAACTCCCGCATCTGAGAAATGAACTAAACAAGGTAGCTGCCAAAAAGAGAACCATACTTCAGTGGGTACCATCTCATTGTGGTGTACCCGGAAATGAAAAGGCAGATAAACTTGCAAAAAAGGGAGGAGAATGTGAACAAGAAGATAATGAAGTCACATACTTTGAGAAAAAAGAGAGCTATCCAGACTATCAGAAGAGAACAGAACCAACCCAAAGACGACTATCACACTCTCGACCGGCAGGGACAGACAACTATTTTTCGACTCAGGACAGGGCATAACAAACTGAATAAACACATGCACAAGCTACGATTGTCTGCTTCACCACTGTGCACATGTGGATTAAACGAACAAACTGCTGAGCATGTTCTACAGGACTGTCCTCTGTATGACCAGTTAAGAAAGATATACTGGCCCAATGACTCAACACTAAACTCAAAGCTATATGGAGTTAAAGAGGAACTTCAAACAACAGTCGAATTCATCATGAGAACTCGTCTGACGGTGTAATCATCAAAGATGCGATCGCAAGAAGAAGAAGAAGAAGAATTTCAGAAGTTGAAATAAGGTATTACAAGGTTAACGACGCTTACAACTAAGTGAGCGCAGAATAAGGAGAAACGAAGCTGAAGCTACAAAATTGACTATGATGTGAATAAACTGAGACTAAGTCAGCAGCTGAGAAGTTTTACAGAAGAACATGGATTTAATAGCCGTGTTGGGCTATTGTATAATGAATTTTGCAACATCAACTGCTACAAGTAAGATGAGTAAGCAATTGAAGTTTGATTGTATTTACAGGATGAAACATGAGCTCTCTAGCAGGTATAAGTATGAGAATACCGCAACAGGTGTACCCAATGTATTAATTTGCATATATGAGTTTTAAGATGATGGTATTTGAGTAAATTGAGTCAAATCTGACAGGATTAGTAGATGAAGGAAACCAACTCAGGAAAGAGTTGATGAAAGGCTTGGGAAAAGCCAGAATAAATATAAAAACCTTAAGGGAAGAAAATAGGTATAAACCATATCTGTTGGTGTTCTCAGGTAGAGAGCTATATACATATATATATATATATATATATACAGGTACATGGATATATACCCAGGAGGAATGGGATCTACAAGAGATAGTTAGGAAATGTTTGTACCTGGAATTAGTACCACATGCCTCTGTTATGATGAACTTATATGATGTAAATAAACTGTTTGTTTTGATGGAAAGTTGCTCAAGTTGGGTTCAGTCTCTAAAAGGTTGTTGAGTGCTAGAGTAAACAAGATACTGGACATAAAGAAACTAACTACTATACGAAGCTGTCACTTAAGTAACATCATAAGAAGGGATGGAACGAGTTTAGGTTGGAAGTTTTGAGAGAATATCATCCAGGAATCAATAACTCTGGCGGTGAGGGCCAGTATTAAGATATACTCTTACTTGGAAGATAGGTCAATGGATCAAATTGACAAATAGAAGGTAGACAACTAGGTCTGCCCCAGTCACCTAGTTTACTATAATAAGAAGAGATAGCACTGTCACATTTAGTTTAATTGGTATCGTGACCAGTCCCAAGACATATAAAGGGACCACTGGGACACATATAGTTTAATTGGTGCCTTCTTGGACCAGTCTTTAAAACACCCAGTCCAGCGGTGACAGAAGCTTCTATGCTTTCGTACCACTCTATCCGTGATATTGATTTACTTCTGAAGGAAAATGGGAATGAACGATACAACCACAGGAGTGCCGTCATCGAGACATGCAGAAGACAGAGCAAAACATAATTACTTCTCTCCATGTTTTGACTGGGTCACGTGCTCGTGTCGTAAATTTATTTTGAGAGAAAGAGTCTTAGAAATAGTGGTCCGGTTTAGAGTGTAGAATGGTGGTGAAAAGCTCAGTGATAGAAAATGTAGAGAGTAAATAGTTGCTTCACAGAGTGCTGGGGAGAGTAAAGACAGACTTATTTACGACAAATCGTTTCTCTCAATCTTCTCTTCAGACTCTCCTGGTCAAACAATTATTTGCCAGTTTCCAGACACACATCTGCGCTCACACCGATTTGGTGCTTCAAACACACAGACGCACGTGTATACAAGCTATATTAAACAAATAGGGGAAATGTTGGGCTTTGGGTATTACCAACACAGTACTAACTAGGTTTATGATGTTTATTAAGCTTAAAAAAAATCAAATCACAAACAAATATCAAGTGTTACATACAATTATCATAAGTACAAAAAATACAAATAACAAGGTGGGGGAGGGGGGGGGGAAGAAGATTGGTATCGACTAAGCCCTTCCCGCTTGTATTAGACAAAGATAAACCCAGTCCAAAGATAGATAGTTATCAGGACAATAGGTAATGTAACCTAACAGTGAAGTAAATTAATATGAAAGAGGGGTTACAAATCTTAGGTATGGGTGGTAGAAAAAATCCTGTTATCCCAATTGTTCTTCCCTTTACTAAGGAAATGAAAGGGGGGGGGGGGGGGTAAACAGCGTTAACAAAATATCCCAATTAAAGGAACAATGCAGGGTATACTGAAAATGTATTACCCGGTAGGCAAATTAACAAATGGTTTTTCAAACAAATTAAAATCTCCTGTCATTCATGCACGCGCGTGAGGATCCACACTCATATATTCACTCACACTTACCGATTGCAGCATCAGACAATCCATAGAATTATATAAACAACAATTACACTCTTGACATGTGAAACTGTCTAGTACTTCGATGTCCCGCTTCAGATGTTGCGAGGTTTGCTGACAGCAAATATTCCCACTTATCGCCGGACTTGAAGCCTAAGAGTTCTTGTGTTTTATTATTTAAAAAAAAGAGTCTATAGGATGGCACTGACACAGTTCGACACAGGGGTGAAAATGAAATGGTGGTAAAATTCCTTCAATGCGTGATGATAGCAACTGACCGGTAAAGTTTTTAATCCAGTGAGGAAAAACTAGGCTCAGTCACAGTCAGGTAAATCGGTATTCTCTCACAGTAGAGCAGTAAATAAAATATCGCTACTGGCACTGTTCATCTTCCAGTTTATCTCACAGATTGAAATTTAATTTGATGATTTATTTAAATGTTTTTGGGTAGGCTTTCTTTCATGTAATTATGATAGCTAGGTCGCATCGGACCGCCACAAGATTAAATTTAAAAATGTTTCATCAATATGTCTGGAAGTTTAAGAACCGAGTCTGAAACTCTCTGTATGATTTCTTTATGCTGGGATTGCAAAGGTGATCATTCTATAGAAAAAGATAGAAAACCCATGACAACATAATCATACCTAAAAAATCAAATAATATTCTAACGCGCGATAAATTTACCGTTACGGCTATTATATACACTCGCGTATTTAATTATGTATTTAAGAAAACACGTCACGAGTCTAATGGTTAAAATACACATCTATATATATAGGGCTTAACTAAATTTATTAATTATAAATTCCTTCGCGACTTTACAAGTTACTTTAACATTAAAGCATCTATTATTTTTGGAAATATTATAATAGATATATCATTAAATTTACCACTGGAACTTTTGGGATGAGTTTAATTTAATAGATTTAAATAACACAAAATCCAGTGAAATAAAATGAAAGCACTAGACCACTGATCACTTTAACAAATATATTATACCGTGCACAGAAACAGAAATCACTCCTAATGTAGCCACCAATTCAGATGGAAATCTAGCAGAATTTCTACTATAGCTAGTGAATCTTAAATCTCTGGCGACCGAATGATAACATGGCTTTCTACGTGGTCTGTATATATCTAGCTGAAATGTAAGATGAGTGGGACATGAGAAAATTGACACCTTTTTAGATCTCAGGAGACTTTTGGGGATCTGACCGCCAGACTAAAGAGAGAAGCCGCCCCTGATCTGACGTATCTCCGCTCGCTGCCTGCGCGTCGGCTTTCCCGTTCGCTCCCACTGCGATCGGTTTCGTGTTTAACACCGAGATGCGAAATACCGGCAGGAAACTTGCGTCGCTCGTTTCAGGGACCAATACTGCCTCTTTGATAGCGCCGATAGTCTTTCCTGAGATCCCCCCAGTCTGTTTGATCGTGCCGCTACTATCTGTTTGATTCTGGCACCGCCCCCACTGGGCCAAGTTAATGAAAATACTGCATATGATTGCTCAAGAGATGTCCGTGGGCGTGATTTAATCTCTCCTTAAATCAATGCGATGACCAGAATGAACGGTAGATAAACTGTCCACATATTAATCAGCAAACGGTTGACTATCTGCGTGGAACGGTTGCATTGCTAATGAGTCCAGGTGAAAAAAATCCCGTTTGACGAAGAGTTACCACAATATTCGGGGGCACTGATGCTATACGAAGGGGTCGTTACAAAGGGTCGTACCATATCATCCAACACTTCAGGGGTACCGATGTTATGAGAGGGTTCTTACCATCATTCTAACAAATTCAGGGACGGCTAAGTTGTCTGTCACAATCGTCCCCTCTTTTGAGACATGAAAACCTGTTTTCATGTTTGATTTATGACAATGAAGCTGCCCTGATCGGTAGCTTTAGGATGATTGGTATCTTCAACTTCCTCCTCTTCCTCTGTAGTCCAGTTTCTACTCAGGAAATCTGCCCCGATATTCTGTCTTCCCGGAATGTATTCCACTTTAAAAGAATAAACGCTTAAAAGAAGGGCCCAACGCATGATCCTTGCGTTAAATTCTTTATTGGCACAGAGAAAGGCTAACGGAGCGTGTATTACAAATAAGGGAGGGAAACCCGAGGCCTGTAAACAGTAAATTAATATGAAACAAATATAAAGGTATGTTATCAGGCACTCGCAGGAAATAAAGAAGTAGAACACCAGACAACAGAAAAACAACAGACATGAGTGGCTTACCCAGGATTTGAACACTGGACCTTCCGTGCGACAACCCCGCCTAGCCATGCAAGCGAATCACACTATCCGCTCTGCCATCTACGCATCATCAAAAATGATGTTTCAATGGCAGGTCAATAGTGCGAACCACAATACACGACACCAGAAGTCCTCCATGGGCAGTTCAGCCTATTAATGACGCAATCACTTCTGTTGTATTTCTATCAAACAGTATAGGCCGAATCCAACAAGACCCTTAGGACCTTAATACTGTGTCCAGTAAATGATAGTAGACTAGAACAGTGAGAACAGGATAGTGGGTAGGTTTGGTATTGCACAAACATTTATTACAAATAAGGGAGGGAAACCCGAGGCCTGTAAACAGTAAATTAATATGAAATTAATATGAAACAAATATAAAGGTATGTTATCAGGCACTCGCAGGAAATAAAGAAGTAGAACACCAGACAACAGAAAAACAACAGACATGAGTGGCTTACCCATACTGTTTGATAGAAATACAACAGAAGTGATTGCGTCATTAATAGGCTGAACTGCCCATGGAGGACTTCTGGTGTCGTGTATTGTGGTTCGCACTATTGACCTGCCATTGAAACATCATTTTTGATGATGCGTAGATGGCAGAGCGGATAGTGTGATTCGCTTGCATGGCTAGGCGGGGTTGTCACACGGAAGGTCCAGTGTTCAAATCCTGGGTAAGCCACTCATATCTGTTGTTTTTCTGTTGTCTGGTGTTCTACTTCTTTATTTCCTGCGAGTGCCTGATAACATACCTTTATATTTGTTTCATATTAATTTCATATTAATTTACTAACGGAGCGTGGTTTGTTTGCACCGTGAAAGATGTACCATAGAGAAACTCATGATGGCGTCTGATACCGTCATTCAGAGCGAGGCATTCTCTTTCGACTACGCTGTAGTTCCGTTCAGCTTTATTTAGTTTCCGACTGCCATAGGCAACTGGAAATAGCATGTTCGGGTTACTGTCATCGGCTTGAAGCAGTGTTGACCTGATGCCCTGACCTGACGCGTCGACCCGCAGTACAAAAGGTTTCTTGAGGTCAGGCAACCTCAAAATGGGGTATGCAGACAACTGTCCTTTCAAAGTGCTGTACGCGTGTTCGCACTTTTGATCCCATATGACCTTATCAGGACAACCTTTCTTTGTGAGGTCAGTCAGAGGTGCCGTCAGTCCGTTGAAGTTCTGGATGTACTTCTGATAGTATGCACATAGTGATAGGAAGGAACGTACGTCTTTCTTCGTTCGGGGTCTTTTGGCTGCAGCTATTTTCTCCACGTTCTTAAGAACAGGCCAAAAATAGCCGTGAGAAATAGTATGCCCCAGGAAGTCTAATTGTTCAAACCCGATGAGACATTTGCTAGGTCTGGCTGTGAGACCGGTTTCCTGTAGTCTCCTGAGGAGCATAGCAACCGTAGAAATATGTTCTTCGCAGGTTTCCAATGCAATTAATATGTCATCCATGAAATTATGGATATGGGGACTTTGCAAAGGTTCTAGAAGCTTCCTCATCATTCTGGTGAACACTCTTGGTGCGTTATGCAATCCGAACGGCATCACATTAAATGTGTAATGTCCTTCACTAGTGCTGAAAGCTAACAAAGGTTTAATTTCCTCCTTGACTGGTATTTGATAATAACCTTTACTGAGGTCAATCTTGGAGAAAATCTTTGCCTTGCTGAGCTTGGTGAACAACTCAGGAACCGTTTGGAGAGGTTCGGGCTGGAATTCCGTTACAGCGTTTAGCAGCCGGTAATCTATACACAGCCGAACTTCCTTATTGGGCTTCTGCAACAGCACTACACTCGAACTGTAAGGAGATGTAGACTCGCTGATAATTCCTGCCTGACGCAGCTTGTCTATTTCTCCGCGAAGTGCATCAGCTTTAGCGTACGGGATGGGGTAAACTCTGGTTCGAACAGGGGTCTCGTTTGTTAATTTCATATCAAATTCAATGAGATTTGTTCGACCAGGTACATCCGTTAAGACTGCACTGTACTGTTTTAGTAGAGCCCTGGTTTCTGTTTGTTGTTCTGGTGAGAGATTGTCGCCGAACTTGACATCTTTAAAGGATTCTGTGGGTTGCAATGGGTACTCCATGCAACCATCATCATCTTCCTCGTCTTCCGTTGCTATGGCGACAGCCAGGAGATGCTCGGAGGATGGCACCGGTCTTTCCAAATATTTCTTAAGCAGATTTATTTGGAAGACCTTCTCCTTTCCTTTGATGGAGATCTTGTAATTGGTACGTGAGATCTTTTTAAGGACGGTAAACGGCCCTTGCCATCCGATGCGAAGTTTATTGCTTCCGGTTGGAAGTAGCAACAAAACTTTCTCCCCTGGTTGTAGTTCTCTCTCTCTTTTGCAGCTTTGTTGTATCTTTTAGCATGTTTAGCGCGGGCTTTCTTAAGGTTGGTAGTAGCTAGATCCCATCCTAGCTTTAACCTTTCCTTGAGCTCAGATACATACTTGCTTGCAGAGACGACTGTCTCGTCAGCCTTTTGGTCTGTCAGGGACCGAAGTAAGGCTTCTAGTGGCCCCTTTATAGGTCTGCCAAATAAAAGTGTAGCAGGCGGGAATCCCGTAGACGCTTGGGGAACCTCTCGGTAGGCGAATAAGGCAGCCGATATATATAGGTCCCAGTCTTCCGGTTTCTCCTGACCCAGCTTACGTAACATGGTGGTGAGGCTGCCATTAAAACGTTCCACGAGCCCATTTCCGGCCGGATGGTAGGGACTTGTGTGGATATGTTTGGCCCTCAAGATCTTAAAGATCTCCTCCATTAACAGGCTACGGAATTGGGATCCATTGTCCGTCAAAACTTGTTGAGGGAATCCCAACCGTGTAAAGATTTGCACGAGGGCTTCTGCGACATGCTTGGAATCTATGCATGTTAGCGGTACAGCTTCGGCCCACATAGTGCAAGTGTCGACTAAGGTCAGGATGAACCTGTTCCTTCTTTTGGTCCTTTCCAGGGTCCAATGATGTCGACAGCAACCCGTTCAAATGGAGTCCCTACTATTGGCATTTGCCCCATGGGTACTGGGGGTGTCAAGTGCTTGGGTGCTACCCGTTGGCACTGGGCGCAGGATTTCACGTACCTGATAATGTCAGAGTTCATTCCTGGCCACCAATAGTGGGTTTTTATTCGCTGAATAGTGGCGTTTTGTCCCATATGTCCGCTAAAGGGAAGAGAGTGCCCCATTTCTAAGATCTGGCTTCTGTACTGCGTCGGTACTAGGAGCTGGTTATTCCCCGTGTCCGGGTTGCCCGTTCTACGATACAATACGCCATCCTTAGAAAAGATGTCTCCGTTGTGTCTGGGGTCCTTAGCCATGGGCAGTTTTCTAAAGCAGAGCTCCAGAGTAGGGTCCTTTTGTTGCGCCTCCTTCAGTTCATTCGGCAACAAATTTGGCGCAGGCTCCCTCTCCTTCTTGGCTTGCCCTCTTGTGGTTACCGCTGCCACAATCGGCTCCTTAGGTCTCCCAATAAACACGTATCTACATCCCAGGATAACTGGGTAGATCGGATCATCCATTATGGCCGCTTTAATAACACCTCTGACAAAATCAGAGTGTATCTCTACCAGTGCGATAGGAAGCGTCCTGGGTGCATCACTCCTGAAAACTCTACTAAGTTTGACGGATTCCTCTGTCTCCTGACCTGGTTTGACTAGGTGCCTAGCGACAATACAACTAAAGCTTAATCCAGTGTCAAAGAGACAAGTAGTTGAGGTACCATTCAAAATTACAGTTCCTCGCGTTGAGGGTCGGTCCCCTCAGGTTGAGAATCACTGACATTGACTCTACCTTTCGAGGCTGTATGCAAACATCCGATGCGGTTTGGACCGGTTTGTTTGCCCTGATCAGACGTTCCTGGTGTAGGGGTCTTCCCTTTTCCTTGACCTTGGTAGCCGCGCTGCCACGTAGGCTTGGTGGGTTGATCAGAATTATTATTTGGGGAAAATCGGGTTTTGTAGAATTTCGATTTTTCCTGGGGAGGTCTCTGGGTATTATTTTCTCGTTGGTTATAATTCTGAGAGGAATTAGAGGAATAGGATGACTGCTCTAGATTTTGTTTCCGAGATGGCTCATCTGTGGGTTTACGTTTAGTGCTGGGAAGTTCGGCCATTGCATTGGTATAGCGTTCTGCCTTATTGAGGATGTCCTCAAGCCTGACTGCGCCCTGTTCAGCCAAAAATCTACGGGTTTCGTTTGACAAAGTAGACTTTATCTGTTCCACAAGAACCAGTTCAAGTAGTCCTTCATAGGTAAGAGGTAGGTCAGATAATTCAATGCACTTTGTCAAATAGCCCGTGAGACGTGAAGAAAACTGCGGGAAAGTTTCCGTGCTCTCTTTCCGGCTGTTTCTGAACATTTGCAGAAATTTTCGGGCGGTCATCTCAAATCGTTCTAGCAAGGCCTTCTTCAGCATGTCGTAATCATGTTGGTTGGTTCCCAGCTTTGTGTACACGTCATACGCATTACCTTTCAACGCAGTTGAGAGTTTAAATGCCCAACGGGAACTCTCTAACCCATACAGATTTGCGAGCCTTTCGAATTTCTCTAGGAAGGTGTCTATTTTTTCATTGGGGCTGGGAAAAGACTCTAAAGCAAAAGACATCGCCGTTAATTGGGCAGATTGAGTGCTGGAGAGATCCTTCGACTGAGACTGGGCGAAGACGGCTCTCCGTTATTCGAAGTAGAGGCGCTCCGACTCTCTAAAGCCTTAAGCGCCAGTTCATGCTGTCTTTCCCTGTCTCTCTCTCTCTCTCCCTGCGAGCTTCTATCTCTGCCTCAATTTTCTTCTGCTCCAATTGACGATCGTCCGCTTCTTTCTTCCTAGCTTCTGTTCTCTCTTCCATTTCTTTCTTCCTAGTTTCTGCCTCCTCTTCCGCTTCTTTCCTCTCAGCTTCTGCTCTCTGTTGCTCCGCGTCATATCTTTCAAGTTCCCTGTTGACAAACAGGCTCGCGGCTTCTCCTTCTAATCCTGAGTCCTTCACCTCCTGTCTCAAAATGGATCTTATCCTAATTCTCTCTGCCATGCCAAAGAACTGGATGCTTCTAAGACTAGAGAATAGTAAGGAAAACCAAGGAGGGAAAAAAAAACTCAAAGCCGCTACCAGAAAAAACACAAAGTATAAATTTACTTTTGGTACCTCCTACTCTGTAGTGTGCAAACTTATCGCCGCTATTATTGTCACTTAAGACTCTTAACGCAAGCGACTATGTCACGTTAAAATGGTAAGTTACACTAGAAAAGAATCTACTTTTACTAACAGTAGAGAAAGATTTATATTAAACAATTTAAAAGGAAAAAAAAAATTTCACTAACATTTTAATTCTCCGTCAACAAAACTCCGCCCCTGAAGTCAATTTATGAGAAGAGACGATGTTAACTAGAATTAAAAAGTCAGAACAAGGCGTCTTTAGCTAAGCTCAACTCTTTTTAACTTCAAAAAACCTTTAGTGACTAAAAACAATCACGCAATCCCAGCAAATCCTATAAAGAAAAAATTTAATTTTCTCTGCCAGAGGATAATTTAGCTAACCGAATTTATGATTATCCGTACTTTCTACTGCTGTGGAAAGAAAACAACCTGTAAATATGCTGTGTGGACAACCCAAATACTAAAAGGCGTTATCTAGGGGTGTAATTAATATTTTCCCCCCTAAATCACAGAGACAGATCATTCACACTCTATCTAGTTAGACCCAGACTTAATCAGACTCAAAAATATCTTTATCCCGGCTATGCGATTGCCTCAAATGTAGCTCAAGATCCCAGGACCAGCCCACAAATATTGTCGTAAATTTATTTTGAGAGAAAGAGTCTTAGAAATAGTGGCCCGGTTTAGAGTGGAGAATGGTGGTGGTGAAAAGCTCAGTGATAGAAAATGTAGAGAGTAAATAGTTGCTTCACAGAGTGCTGGGGAGAGTAAAGACAGACTTATTTACGACAAATCGTTTCTCTCAATCTTCTCTTCAGACTCTCCTGGTCAAACAATTATTTGCCAGTTTCCAGACACACATCTGCGCTCACACCGATTTGGTGCTTCAAACACACAGACGCACGTGTATACAAGCTATATTAAACAAATAGGGGAAATGTTGGGCTTTGGGTATTACCAACACAGTACTAACTAGGTTTATGATGTTTATTAAGCTTAAAAAAAATCAAATCACAAACAAATATCAAGTGTTACATAAAATTATCATAAGTACAAAAAAAATGCAAATAACAAGGTGAGGGGGGGGTGAAGAAGATTGGTATCGACTAAGCCCTTCCCGCTTGTATTAAACAAAGATAAACTCAGTCCAAAGATAGATAGTTATCAGGACAATAGGTAATGTAACCTAACAGTGAAGTAAATTACTCTGAAAGAGGGGTTACAAATCTTAGGTATGGGTGGTAGAAAAAATCCTGTTATCCCAATTGTTCTTCCCTTTACTAAGCAAATGAAAAGGGGGGGGGGGGGGAAACAGCGTTAACAAAATATCCCAAATTAAAGGAACAATGCAGGGTATACTGAAAATGTATTACCCGGTAGGCAAATTAACAAATGGTTTTTCAAACAAATTAAAATCTCCTGTCATTCATGCACGCGCGTGAGGATCCACACTTATATATTCACTCACACTTACCGATTGCAGCATCAGACAATCCATAGAATTATATAAACAGCAATTACACTCTTGACATGTGAAACTGTCTAGTACTTCGATGTCCCGCCCCAGATGTTGCGAGGTTTGCTGATAGCAAATATTCCCACTTATCGCCGGACTTGAAGCCTAAGAGTTCTTGTGTTTTATTATTTAAAAAAAAGTCTATGGGATGGCACTGACACAGTTCGACACAGGGGTGAAAATGAAATGGTGGTAAAATTCCTTCAATGCGTGATGATAGCAACTGACCGGTAAAGTTTTTAATCCAGTGAGGAAAAACTAGGCTCAGTCAGTCAGGTAAATCGGTATTCTCTCACAGTAGAGCAGTAAATAAAATATCGCTACTGGCACTGTTCATCTTCCAGTTTATCTCACAGATTGAAATTTAATTTGATGATTTATTTAAATGTTTTTGGGTAGGCTTTCTTTCATATAATTATGATAGCTAGGTCGCATCGGACCGCCACAAGATTAAATTTAAAAATGTTTCATCAATATGTCTGGAAGTTTAAGAACCGAGTCTGAAACTCTCTGTATGATTTCTTTATGCTGGGATTGCAAAGGTGATCATTCTATAGAAAAAGATAGAAAACCTATGACAACATAATCATACCTCAAAAATCAAATAATATTCTAACGCGCGATAAATTTACCGTTAAGGCTATTATATACACTCGCGTATTTAATTATGTATTTAAGAAAACACGTCACGAGTCTAATGGTTAAAATACACATCTATATATATAGGACTTAACTAAATTTATTAATTATAAATTCCTTCGCGACTTTACAAGTTACTTTAACATTAAAGCATCTATTATTTTTGGAAATATTATAATAGATATATCATTAAATTTACCACTGGAACTTTTGGGATGAGTTTAATTTAATAGATTTAAATAACACAAAATCCAGTGAAATAAAATGAAAGCACTAGACCACTGATCACTTTAACAAATATATTATACCGTGCACAGAAACAGAAATCACTCCTAATGTAGCCACCAATTCAGATGGAAATCTAGCAGAATTTCTACTATAGCTAGTGAATCTTAAATCTCTGGCGACCGAATGATAACATGGCTTTCTACGTGGTCTGTATATATCTAGCTGAAATGTAAGATGAGTGGGACATGAGAAAAATGACACCTTTTTAGATCTCAGGAGACTTTTGGGGATCTGACCGCCAGACTAAAGAGAGAAGCCGCCCCTGATCTGACGTATCTCCGCTCGCTGCCTGCGCGTCGGCTTTCCCGTTCGCTCCCACTGCGATCGGTTTCGTGTTTAACACCGAGATGCGAAATACCGGCAGGAAACTTGCGTCGCTCGTTTCAGGGACCAATACTGCCTCTTTGATAGCGCCGATAGTCTTTCCTGAGATCCCCCCAGTCTGTTTGATCGTGCCGCTACTATCTGTTTGATTCTGGCACCGCCCCCACTGGGCCAAGTTAATGAAAATACTGCATATGATTGCTCAAGAGATGTCCGTGGGCGTGATTTAATCTCTCCTTAAATCAATGCGATGACCAGAATGAACGGTAGATAAACTGTCCACATATTAATCAGCAAACGTGTTGACCATCTGCGTGGAACAGTTGCATAGCTAATGAGTCCAGGTGAAAAAAATCCCGTTTGACGAAAAGTTACCACAATATTCGGGGGCATTGATGCTATACGAAGGGGTCGTTACAAAGGGTCGTACCATATCATCCAACACTTCAGGGGTACCGATGTTATGAGAGGGTTCTTACCATCATTCTAACAAATTCATGGACGGCTAAGTTGTCTGTCACAGCTCGTAAACTATATTTTGAACTACAATTATTTACTATTTCAAATGTATTTTGTATACACATCCTTCGGCGCTATGACATACCAATCATGGCAGATTAGAGAGTGGCGTTATGTGCCGTTATTCGAGGATGAGATAACGATTGAACTCCTAATATGTTGTTGCAGCGACGTACTGGCCCGGTTAGCTCCGTCGGTAGAGCATCAGACTTTTAATCTGAGGGTCAAGGGTTCAAGTCCCTTATCGGGCGTAATTTAGATTTTTTTTTTTCTGTTCACCCATGAATGTTGAAGCTCTGTTTTTATCGTGAGCAGCATATTTTTAACCTTCTAGTTTTCAGTCTCAGTATAAAGTCACCAATTCCCACCAACTTGCAATCTTTTCATGGTGCATTTACGGGAACTTGTGGACAGACCGAGCATTACGGCTTGGGGAACATAAATTGCATGTCCATAGAAACAACGCGCATTTTACACATCTTATCATGTTTGATAGTTTAGAAAGTTAGATAGTAGATTGTTTAGAAATCAGGTAGCAGTGTACCATCTCTTCTTGACTGTGCAAATGACTGGAAGATGGTGGTAAACCTACCTGGACGAGGTGCATATCCAGAGAGTATCAGAAAATCTCGAAGACGTCCGGATATAGTGCTGCATTCTTCATCATCGCTGCAGGTTATATTGATTGAACTGACCGTGCCATTTGAATCCAAATTGGACGAGCAACATTCGTTCAAAGCGGCAAAGTATAGTGATCTGGCCGCGGACCTAAGACACGATGGGTTCACTGCAAATGTCATGGCTGTTGAGGTGGGTGCAAGAGGGCTCGTGGCTGCGCCAGTGTATGATTTATTGAAATTGTTGGGGCTGAGGGGACAGTCGAGAACAAGGGCACTGAAGAGGCTTAGTGAAACTGCAGAAAAAGCATCATGCTGGCTATGGAACAACTGCAATGGGCTATGGAACTCGGGACAGTAAAATCTAGCCCACCTGCGGTATAGGAAACACCCTGATATTGAAATTTTTCAAAGTCCGCAATACACTGAGTTTTTCGTTGTATTGGTGAAAGGACGGCGGCTCTACAGGTAACCCGCGGTGTATTATATGAGGTGTCAGGTGGAGTTGGACTTCATTTGCCAGCTCGTAATGGTTTCATGCTTCGTCGGCTTCACGCAGGTGTGTCAATGGTGTGCTGTGGAACAACTGCAATAATTTGTCTTCACTTTGTTACTTCCACAATTGCCTCCGGCTGGCGGAATTGTGGATTTTAAGGCTGCAACCAAGGTGGAATGGGTTCATTTTCTAACACAAGACAACAGGAGGCTGAGACACTTGGGAGTCATGATCCAGGTGGGCCCACCCCCCTTAGAGTGTAAAGGAGAATAAGGGGCCGAAACACTTGATCGACTGGGGGATTACTTCTGATGATTAGATTGCCTCATGTTGTATCGCTCTGAATAGAGTTTCCTATCTTAGAAATATTCATAGGAGACTACCTGTTTTCTTTTTCTTGGTCAACATTTCTGGAATGTCTATCATTTATTTACGTACAGGTAAGTATGAATAAGTAGGCACTCATCTCAGACTTGTATTTATATTCAGTAAATAAATAAATAAAGGTAATTAACAGGTACTCGTTGGACATAAAGGATGCCACTATGGGGTGCAAAATTGGCTCAGCGTCCATTCGCGATATACTGCCACAGCAAGGCGAGGGCGCCGTCTGGTTGGTCCTAGGTTCGATTCCCGGTATATATCACTTATATTTTCTTTTCTGTTGTCTAGTGGCATTCTTTATGTCCAACGAGTACCTGTTAATTACCTTTATTTGCTTATTTATTTACTATCCACAGGACTCAGGTTTCCTTCATTATTTATTTATATTCAGCAAGAGCAATTTTTATTATAGTTATGATTAAAATTCATAACAGGTCTATATTATATAGCGTTAGCTCAGCGTGGCTCTGTGTTTGTTTATTTTTATACGGGTCACTGGAAAAGACGGGTGAGCTACGTTAAGCCATCATGCTTGGCTGGGTCTCGTGAGACAGGTGACTGGTGGGAGAGAAGAAAGGAGAGCAATGGTGTGTTTCATGGCGAGTGGACGTATTGTGTTTGAGCTCCTGAGATTTATATGATTTTGTGATTGATTCCTATATGATACCAACTTCTGTACTTCAAGATCTTTTGTGAGGGGTACTAGATATATGCAGGTGAAAGGAAGTATGTATTTCTTTGAAATGATTAAATAAATATGAGGAAAACTGTCGGGGACAGGGTACTAGCTATTGACGCTACATACCGATACTGAGGACTATATATATATATATATATATATATATATATATATATATATATATATATATATATATATATATATATATATATATATATATATATATATATATTATATATATATATATATATATATATATATATATATATATATATATATATATATATATATATATATATATATATATATATATATATATATATATATATATATATATATATATATATATAATGCCATACGCTATAATGGCTTCCAAGTTGATACCTATGGAGCTGTGTTTATGTTAATAAACGTGGTTTAACTGTCCACTCGACCTTGGTGGTGATCTGGATATTTTTGGTGTATTGCCGTGTGCGTTGTTCAGCTGTATGTCCCTACACTAACATGGCCAGAGTAACTCAAGAATTTACAGATGGTATAATATAAAGAGCAACGCTACAATTATTATTTAACTTGAAGATGAAAAATATCGTGTTCAATGCCGAAGGCTTATAATTAGAATATTTAGCATTTCAAGTTCAAATAATATGTACAATTGCCGATATGCGAAACTGGTATCGTATCCTCAGTTTAAATTCGGTTAATCAAATAATCGAATTGTGTGTGTATGTCAAGAAACGAACACATAAAAAAAAAAATAACAACATCAAACAAGAAATAGGGGGAGGGGGTGTAAAGGTCTGGGATCCTTAGTCTGATATTTAATCAACTTTCATTTGTCAAAGGTAATATGTTTTATAAAAAACCAATTTTTCGTCGACCGGGAATTGGACTGGATTAACTCGAGACCTGGCGAGGACATTTGAAGGAGTGTCGTCGACCAGGGATTGGCGGCTCCTGAGCCGACCCAGCTGCAATGGGTACCTCCGAAATCGGAGAGTATTTGCCTGAATGGCGAGGGACACCTGTCTCTGTACAAGTAAAAAGGGATACTCACGTAAAATCAATGTCAGGTTAGACATAGTAATAACCTGAGATTTCGCCTCGAGTATTAGCGGGCGTACGAAAAAAAAAAAAAAAAAAAAAAAAAAAAAATAAGAAAACCACTAGACCTTGACCCTACCTGTCATTTACCCACCAATTACTATATATTAACTTTTGTTCTAGTTAAATAATGGTTAACTATATAATGCAGTTCTCTGGGTCTGTCAATATCATATCTTAACACCTGGTCTATATTTATGGATGAATTTGTCGCCAGCATAATAATCTAATATTGAGATTCTCTGTTGTTCTTTACCTTTTACATTTTAACAAGAAATGTTCTATATTATTGTCTTGAAAACATTCTGCACAGTATACCAGTATAAAGCATCATTGCTAAACATAGATGAAGCTTCTATGCTTTCGTACCACTCTATCCGTGATATTGATTTACTTCTGAAGGAAAATGGGAATGAACGATACAACCACAGGAGTGCCGTCATCGAGACATGCAGAAGACAGAGCAAAACATAATTACTTCTCTTCATGTTTTGACTGGGTCACGTGCTTGTAAACTATATTTTGATTGAACTACAATTATTTACTATTTCACATTTATTTTGTATATACATCTTTCGGCGCTACGACATACCAATCATGGCAGCTTAGAGAGTGGCGTTATGTGCCGTTACTCGAGGATGAGATAAGGACTGAACTCCTGATACGTTCTTACACTGACATACGGGCCCGGTTAGCTCAGTCGGTAGAGCATCAGACTTTTAATCTGAGGGTCAAGGGTTCAAGTCCCTTATCGGGCGTAATTTGATTTTTTACTTACTTTTTCAAACTAATTTTGCGTACATATCTTTAGGCGTAATGACCAATGACATATAAATCATGGACAGCATAGAAATCGAAACATGTTCCATTGCTCAACGCATAGGCAATATTCATCGACGCATAGGCAATCCTGGCACTCAACAGATCTCTTTGAAGGTCTTTTGATTTTATCCACGTCATGGCCAGCAACTACTACCAGTCAAACTTAGATAAAATAAACAGAATCAAAACTAAACAATAAGAATCATAAGGTGGAAAAGGGGGGGGGGGGGGGGGGCAGGGGAGAGAAGGAAGTCAACATCCATCGAAGAGTTGGAAAGGACTATCCCAGCAACAAGCCGTGAAATTTAGGAGGCTGATAGACCACCCAATGTACTAGAGAATAAATGGTCTTAGAAGGGGAAGACTGAAGCGAAGCAACTTAGTAAGCAACCAAAGCAAAGATGAGAGCAGACCCCATAAATGCAATATCAACAGCTAAGCATACACAGCACACAAGCTACCAGTTTGGAAACAACGGCGTTTCCCTGAAATGATAGAAAACGTTCCAGGTATTGAGAGAAAGAACAGTCAGAATGACACAGAAAGCACAGTCCTAACAACAAAATACATAGAAAAACATTACCCATAGAACACCTGGATTCATGCATCCTGTGGCGGGGTGATTTTAACAAAAATTTAAATTTGGACGGCACAGGCTTCGAGATTCAGTGCAAAATTGTCGTGAGATGCAGAAAGGATGTCGATTCTCTTTGCGTGACATTCAACAACCAAGATAATAGGTTGACATCAATCTTTGTTTTCACCTCCGCTCTTGCTTTGGTTGAAGACGCGCCCTCTAAGTCCTGATTATACAGATAGAGAGGACACAGGAAAACTTAGGAAAACTGCTTGTATGGTATCAATATTTTGTCTTGATTTTATAAATATCTAAATCGTACAAATCAAAGATAAATAACCAGTTCAAACATCTACCATGGTACCGGTATCTAAAAAATACATGCAACAAATCAAAGGAAAAATATTAACTAAGCCAGGAATGGCATCACATATGAAAACAACAATGTGCTTGAGGAAAAAAAACAGTGCAAAGGAAGAAAGTGTAAGAGAAAATATGCAACATGCAGTTACACAGAGTTACGACACTGGACAGGATTAGTGCCCTGGATTTCTATTAGGGCACTAGACAGGATAACACTTCCACATGAGGGACAGGTACATCCGGTTTGTCGGTTGACGTTGGCTGGCATAGTTGGCAGCGCAAGTTGATCTCTTAGAATGTGATAAAGTCAAATTCAAATCCTACTCCGCTGTAACTAATGTCTACGTCGATGCAAGTAACGGATGGATTTAAGGACTCACTTATATACCCAATGTGTTTCCGCAACTATGCTTCTGCAGTAGTCTCGTTGATTGTACAGATGGTCATGAGGAGCGGCAAAAGTAGCTCGTGACAAAGGCGTCAACAACTTCACTGATACCTCGATGCGACAGGCTAAAAGAGTTCCCGTCGCTCAGTTGACGTGGAGATTTCTACGGCGTGGCTGGGCCTCAAAGGGTTGCTCCTAGCGAGCCAACGGATAAAAAAAGCGTTGCGCGACCAGTGGACTTACTGCGTTCGTCGCTTTGAAACGGCCGTAGTGAACACTAGCCAACCGAAATCATAGAATATTTTGTCAGCTAATGCAGAAGAAATAAGAGAACACGCGTGGGCGCGGCTGTCATGATGAGGACTGACAAGCAGAAAATGCACGACAATGCGCTAAAGTGACAAGAAAATTATATAGGGCGTAGACAAAAACAGAGATAGGCAAAGCGCGAGTAGCGACAGCTAGTTGGCTGAATAATTAAAAACAATTCATCACGAACCACCACAGTAAAAGCTGGTGACTGCTTCATGCAATGTCACAAACTATGTCACCAGTTCACAAGAGTTGTGATACAGTGGATCCCACCTCACTCAAACATCCACGGAAATGAAGAGGTTGAGAGATTGGCAAAGGAAGGTGGAAAGCCACCTCAATTTGAAACAAGCATAACTTATGGAGAGGCCAAGAGTTTTATCAAGAGCCGATACACGAGCTAATGGGAAACAGAGCATAAAGGCCACCCAACAAAAAAAATGATGTACAGTAACAGCTGAGCAGAAGTAAACAAGTGGTAATCTTCAGACTTCGCCCAGGTCACAACAGATTGGGATACCATCTATTTAACAAGCTAAAGAAGGAACTACCCAAAAGTATAACTGTGGCACCGATAACATGACAGCTGAACATCTAATTCAAAGGTGCCCGACATATAATAGTACTAGGTACAGAAGTTGTGGTGGTAGTAGTAGTAGTAGTAGTAGTAGCAGCAGCAGCAAGTAATCAGTATTGGCATGTGGTCACTTCCAATGTCTTTCCATTGTAGACTGTAGGTGCATGTGTCTGCAATGTCAGCTGATACTATGATAAGGTCAGGTCTGCCGGCTGTGCAAAAGGTGGGTTCTGACCTTGTGTTCTGTTGCAGGATCAGGTTGCAGAGTTCCTCTACTGTCACGGGATTGCCACCCCAACTCTGCAGTGATGGTCCAACAATGGCCAAACTTTAGAGTATACAATGAGGGTCTTTAAAGGTATCTACCTTTGCTCAAGACTTCTCTTGGCAGAGTTGTAAACAGAAGGATGGTACTTCTATTTAGGGAGTCTTCATAGGATATTTCAGAAATCAAGCACAACGCTGAATTTATCAAGGCTATCGTGAACTTTTCATCTGCCCGTTCCTTTTATGATGGTAAAGATACATTAGCTCGTTTCTGAGTCCCTAACTGAATTATTCAGTAAAACATTACTTTAGTAGCTCTGCTGTATTTATATTTAAGATGATTCATACGTGTGCACTTCGCTCTGTAATAATTAAATCAACTATTAATTTGTAGATTCATATAACAAATTTAATAATTAATTATTGTTTAACATGAGTAAATAAATAAGTGATGTTAGTGAATCTACACTATAGAGTTTTTCCTCATCGAATGAGGGTTTTGAATTGGTGGTGACAATTATTTTGCTTTGGCCAGATTAAAATGACTTAACTGATCAGATGTTGAAATGGTCTGCTGACTGCTCCGTAATCGTCGACTTCTGTGGTGAAGGTTCATCCCAGGCGTAGTTGCAGGGATAACCGCTCCAACGCCAAGGCAAGGATCTTCACAACGGGTCAAAGGCAGGCATCTAACCTAGACCACAAACTCTTGATCCACAGACTCGTATCAGGTTGGTATTACACACTGGTATCTCCAACTTGTACCACAAACTTTAGAAGAAACAAATGTCTAAGTACTGATTTCCTGACACGAATCAGGAGCTTTCCTGCAGTCACTTCAACCACCCCTTTTTTCTCAGTAATTTTACCCTCCCTGAGCATAAATCATAAACCTAGTGGATTGGATGAAAAATCATCGTTACTCTCAGTTCATTTGATTAAACAAAAGTGTAACTGGACAGCGAAAACGATTTTTGATTGGTTTACACATAAACTTATTAAAATGTTAAATAATAAATATGTACACCATGATGTTATCATCATCCATCCCTGCTCCACTTGGAGCCTGGGGGCTACCTCTGCTTTTTGGTTCCGTGTGAGAGAACCGGAATGAAGCAGACACCAGCACAAGCTGTGGTAGTTCACGACTCTTTCAATTTCATACGCTGAGGTTGCTAGCCTCATAAGAACACCAGCGAGTTAAACATTTACTTACTTACTTAGTCGTTCCTCTTCTACCATGAGGTGTAAAGGTTTGTAAGAGAGAGCGCCATACTATTCTATCAGCTGTCTTCCTCCTGGCTTGGTTCCATTCTAATCCTCGGTCCTTCAAAGATTGTCTAATGTTGTCCTCCTAGCGGACTTTGGGTCGTCCTGGAGGTCTGGATCCCTGGCTCTTAGTTTCCCATGCTTGCCGTGGTAGCCGATCTTCTCCCATTCTGCAAACATGGCCAAACCATCTCAGTTGGGATTGTTCTACTTGGATCTACAGGGGTTAGGTTTTTAGGCCTTGACGTATCGTCTGGTTGCGGACCATGTCTCTTCTTGTTACTTCAACCACCTTCGTCAGATACCTCATTTCCGAGGTTTGGATCTGGCTTTTGTGGGTTGTAGTCATTGCCCATGACTCGCATCCATACGTCAAGACTGGGGCACAGGTGGGGCAGTATACAGCCATCTTCGTCTTCTTGCCAACTTCTCTTTTGCTGAGGAATCCTCGATTTATGGCTTGAATAAGTCTCCCAGCTGCTGCTCTTCGGGTAGCCAACTCTTCTTTGATGCCTCCCTTCCGGTCTATGACAGCTCCAAGGTATTTAAAGTGGTCGACCTGCTCCAGGACCTGTTCTCCCAGCTTAATCTGATGTCTTCTTTCCTCTCGTGATATTGTTGCGAGGCTTTATACGATTCACTTCTTTTATTGTTGTTGCGGCCCCGTCTTCTATTTCAGTGGTCGTTGTGGAAAGCCACCGTTCTCATTGATTCAATAAGCTTCTTAGTTCTGGTCATTTGATTCATTCATTCTTGATCGTGCTATTGTTGGAATAGTTACGCGAATGTGAGTTAATACTTTCTGTCTGTCACAAGGTTTGAACTCAGTATCATAATTGTTGAATTTGTAACTTCAATGAACGTGATAAGTCTCTTCTCGAGTCCATACAATTTTTAATATACATTTCAAACAGTAGACAGTCCATGGAGGTTGATTATGAAAACATTATATATTAGAATTGAATCATACATCATAAATGCTATCCATGCATTATAGTCCTGGTCCAATAATATGCAACACTATAGTCAGAACGTCGTAACTATATGTACGCGCGGTTGGGACATCCAACAGCCGACAATGAGATTAGACGTCTGGCGATATAAAACGAATGTGGACCATAATTTCATCCTTCCTTGACTTTAGTTAAAATTACTAACCTCGATACATTCCTCTCTTCATAAGAATATCGGACTGACCCATGTCCGTACTGCAATAACATATGTGCGGCAATATCATGCCTACCACTGGAAGGATTATAGGACACGTCTTATCCGTTTGACGGTCATCTAAGAAAAGGGTGTGGTAACCTAGTCACGGTGCGTGACATACCAACGCATACACGTCATAATCAATCGTGTGTATCGCGTACACTAACTAACAATTATTTACATTATATTAAACGTAGTCACCTATTAATCTTATGCTGTTAACCTCTAGCAGACCATGCCAATAAAATACCTTAACAATTCCCTGTCCACTGGGGGAAAAAAAAAAATCTATTAGATAGATTTTTTTTTTTAACAAAAACCCATCTGAAAAAAAATACCAATATGTTAACAATATCAAAAAAAAAATTTAACGAGATTGCGGCATATGGCCTACGACGTTCTGTCTAGAACCAATGTCGTGGTCATGTCGACTAACCAATAGTCATGTAATATATTCATTATTTATATCATAAATAAATATAAATGGTAATAAGAACTAAAAGAGAATGGTAATGTCGATCTCTAATTAAATAATTAATTAACTTAAAATATGTCGTGATAAAATGTCATGTCAGACTAATTTAAAGTGTTAAAATTAAACTAAATAACTATACTAGGTATGGAATAAGAATAAGTTGTTGAAAATCTAATGTAAGAAAAATGAGAGGATCTGTTAAAGAAAGACATAATAACGAATAAAAAATAAATTAGAGAAAGAAAAAAAATGATGTATAAATTTAACTAAGTTATGTGTGTTGAACATCAAGTAAGTGTAGTATTAAGTTATTAATACCTTTCTAACTAATTTAAACAATAGTATGCAATATAATCATGTAATTCTAAGAATATAATCAAAGAATTATGTGAGTTTTCTTTTCTTTCTTTCATTTTTTTAAGTTTCATTCATTTTTTTAAAATTCAACTCACTTGTCATTTTAATGTGGATTAGTTTTAAAGAATAAATTAAAGTAATTAACATTGGATATGAAGATCCATTCGTAGTCTTGATCCTTGAATTTCCATTAGACAAAATGTTCAAGTATTCTGAATCACGTTATATAACGAATTAGTTCGACTGGAATGTCATTTATTTTCTCCGAAGTGTTTTGAAACAATGTTGTGACAAATGTAAACCAGGAAAGTCCCGGTGTAAAGACGAATATAGTGTCAATTGATTGCAGTCACTTTGCGTATAATTTGCCTATAGAAAGCAGCTGAGTAAATGGTTCATTCATGTGTCAAAAAGCAACGATGGTGCTATGTTCTTTGATTAAGTTTCTCTGTACATAGTATTGTCTTTGCGACAAACAACGTAAATTAGGAATCGACATCATTAGGATTTCGAGATAATGTATCTGCCAAGATGTTGTCGGATCCTGTGATGTACTCGATTGAAAACTCGAAGGGTTGGAGGAGTATAGCAAATCTGGTCAATTTTGGACTCTTGTGATTTGCTCGTTGTAGTGATGCTACGGCCCTTTGATCGGTTTGTACTACAAAAGGGGCTCCCAGTAGGAATTTTTTTAGTTTGGTTATCGCCCACACGACGGCTAAGAGTTCGCGATCAACCGTAGAGTACTTCACTTCTGGTGGTTTCAGTTTTCGTGACACGTACAAGTTTGGATGGAGGATGTCGTCATGGTATTGGAGCAAACATGCGCCAATTCCGTAGTTACTCGCATCTGTACGAAGAATGAACTTTTTAGAAGCATCAATTAATCTCAAAATAGGTGGATTTGAAAATATAGAAATTATTTGCCGAAAAATTCTGTCACATTCGTCAGTCCATGTCACTTTCACTGGCATGTTCTTCTTTAGTAATGAGGACAATACAGCAGTGATGGATGACAAGTTAGGTACGAATCTACTGTAATATTGGACTAGACCTAACAAGCTTCTCACTTGTTTCTTCGTTTGAGGAACGGAAATGTTTAAAATTTTTGAAACTGTACTGGGTAATGTTCGGATATATCCAGCTCCAATAATGTGACCCAAAAAAGTGATCTCATGAAATGCTACCTGTAATTTTGTAGGTTTAGCAGTTAACTTGTACCTTCTCAAGGTATCAAAAACGTATCCAAGACCCAAAAAATGTTCCTCAAAAGATGAACTAAACAAGCATATGTCATCTATATATGTAATAATGTCTGGTCTACCTGAAAAAATGTGTCGCATCATGCGAACAAAGGTAGCTGGAGCGTTAACCAGCCCAAAAGGCATCACGTTCCACTGGTATAGACCTAGCGGAGTTGAAAACGCTGTGTAGTATTTTGCTTTTTCGGTTAGTGGTATCTGCCAATAACCTTTAGTTAAGTCTATCTTAGTAAATATAGTTGCTGTCGATAGACGTGGCAGTAAGTCATCGAGAAGTGGATGTGGTTCGCTATCAACTATCGTTTGTGCATTTAATTTTCTATAGTCGACGCATAGTCTAATGTTATTGTCCTTCTTTCGGACAATAACTAATGGAGAAGAAAATGGGGAATTACTAGTTTCGATAATTCCTAAAGATAACATCTGTTCAAGTTCCTTAGTAGTTTTAGTAAGAAAGTGTATAGGAACAGAATAAGGATGTACCCGAATTGGAGTATCCTCGTTAAGAGTGATGTCATGATTAATGACTGATGTGCGACCTGGAACATCGGTCAACACATCTGGATAAGATTGTAGCAGATCAGCAATCTTTTGATGCTGTTGCGGTGTAACCGACGAAGAGATGGTTACGTCCCGCCAAGATTCGCTAGATTGTACTACAGGTACAGGTAAAGCTAACTGTACCTCAGGAAAAGAAGATTCTTCTTCCTGGATAACGGATAAATTAGAATAGTGACATGTAGGTCTGAAAGTGTCATCTAATTCATGAAAAATAGCTTGTAGATGTTCAGGTCGAGTATGAAATTGCTTGAGCATATTTATGTGAAATATTTTGTGATGTCCCTTAATGTCCAGGACATAATCAACATCAGAAATCTTATTGATAACCTGGTAAGGACCATTCCACGAGATTAGTAGTCTATTATTGTTATGTGGCAATAACACATAAGCTTGATCTCCTGGAAATAATTGACGTAATCGTCTATTACTGTTTTGGAAAGTTCTAGCTTTCTCTTTCGCAGCCTCAGATGAAGCTGTTGCCATTTGACAGGCATCAATAATGTTATTCCGGAGATTAATTACATATTCATAGGATGACTGAGTGTCCTGAGTCATCTCAGAATCGATTAATAAATCTTTTATCAGTCCCATAGGACCTCTTGGAGGAGCGCCAAAGACTAAATGAAACGGAGAGAAGCCAGTTTGTTCATTTGGCACCTCTCGATAAGCGAATAACACCGCTGGTAGCACTCTGTCCCAGTCCTGTGGATGGTTAACTGTAACTTTATGTAGCATTTGTTTGAGTGTACGGTTAAGTCTTTCTACAGCACCATTACTCATTGGGTGATAAATGCTGCTGAGGTTTCTATCTATTTGCCAAGTCTTCATTACCTCCGTCATAGTCTCAGATATAAATTGAGAACCATGATCTGACAAAAGTTTTCTAGGAAAACCTACTCTAGAAAAGATCAAGTGTAGTGCATCAGCTACATCTGTTGTGGTGGTTGTTTTTTAATGGGATGGCTTCTGGCCATCGTGTGCATAAATCGATGCAAGTGAGAACAAACCTATGTCCTCTGGCTGATGGTAAAAGTGGGCCAATGATATCAATGGCCATTTTGTCGAAAGGTCTCACCGATATATCACAAGCCTGAATAGGCGCCGTGTGAAAGGCTCCCCGTGCTTTCACTTCTTGGCATATCGTACAGGAGCGTACGTACTGTGAAATATCTCGTGATACTCCCGGCCAAAAAAAAGAAGATAATACTCGTGAACGTGTACGAGTATAACCCATGTGACCTGCACACTTAGAATCATGTGCATGTTGAAGTATGTACCGCCCTAAAAGCAAAAGGTACCATGACTTGTTGTCTTATCTGAGTTTTATCCATAAAAAAAAGTAAAAATTTTCTTAAAAATGTCCATTTTTAAAAAAAAAGACCCTATGTTCTGTCTATTTTTATTTTTTATATCTTTTGTTTTGCTTGAAACCAGCTGAAAAAATTTTGTTAGATGACCCATTCTGATTCAAATAAAACTGACATAAAACATTTTCCATTAGAAAGATTGTCATAATTTGTTGACCAGCCACGCGTGTAAAAAATTTTGTTAGTGACCTGTCTTCCCTCTGTTTTGCAGCAAATGATACTCGGTCAATAGCAGAATGAATCTCGATATTTTCATGATCATTTGTTTCCTTGTTTTCCGTGTCTATAGTCTCTAATTGTTTTGTATGTGCTCTGGTTATTGCTGCATTTCCGATGTATAGATTATTTTTTTTTTCCCATTGAATAATCTCATCTGGTGTGCAATCTTTACTCCCGTGTATGCATCCCACCATAAGGTCGGCAATTGGGTTTCTTAACATGCATGCTTTAACATTGCCTGTGAAGAAAGGTGTGTCAATGTAAATAATAGCTGTTGGATAATATTCTATGGTTCCCCCCAAAAGTCATGCACCTGACATGTTGTTCTCCAGTTGCACAATTTGGATGAACAAGTGTCTGACGGATTCCGATCGTGGTCGATCCCGAATCTCTTAAGACTGAGACGATGGATCCATTAACTTTTCCTCTGTTGAAGATCAGTGATCCTGTTCCGTCATTGACTGCTAGACTGACTTCTGGTAGAATATGACCGCAGTTCAGAACTGTCTCTTTTGCTTTCTGAAATATAAGATTACATGTTGGGCAACTATTTGCCACGTTATAATTCATTGCAAAACAAGTAGACGATGACTGTATTTTGTTATCAGTAGTTGAACTCTGAACCCTAGGGGTTGTAGCAGTAGTAACAGCTGCCCCTGTATTATGGTTATAAGTTGTCGATCTACGAGAATGAGAACGATGACGAGAATAATTAGATGAATTATCCCGTTGTCCTCTATTGTAACTGTTATCTCGATGTCTCGAGTTATAATTATCGCTATTGTTCCACTTGTAATCATTATTATAGTTATATGATCGATTATAACTTGAGTTACGTGGATTACTGTTATTTCTTGACTGAGGTGAATAGTTTCTGGTTTGTTGTCGTCCTCTATTAAAGTTATTGTTAAAGTTATTCTGTCCCTTATGAAAATTAATGTCATAGTTTCCTTTGAACCTACCCCTGTCTACACTGTGTGTTCTAGGTTTGTTATGATTATGATATGCCATATTGGAGGCTACAGGAAGTGGTTCTCTTATCAATGTGCCAGAAATATTAGCATTCGGATGAGCTGTGCAGTAATTTAAAGAAATTTTTTCTAACTCATCAATAGATTCTGGTTTTCTTTCTTGCAGATAAGCAAAGAATGGTGGGCTGACAGACGATAATACTTTATCCCTCAATAACAAATCGACTAACTTGTCGTAGGATTTGTTGACACCTGCCAGTTCAACCCATCTGTTAAAAGTATTGCGTATGTTAGCAATAAAACCTGTGAAATCTCTATTGTTATCTGGCAACAAACTTTTAAAACGCAATCTACATGCCTCTTCGTTCAAGTGGAAACGACGTAGTAACAACGTCTTAATGGCCTCATAGTCTGTTGATAGTGTTGGATCTATATTTTGTGCTGCACTTGCAGGTTCGCCATCTAGAAATTCCTTAAGTTTCAGTGCCCATGCCGCTTTGTCAAGGTTATTCACCTTACATATGTCCTCAAAGCGCGCGAGCCACGATGAAAGGTCATCTACGTGTAACTTGAATGGAGGCAGCTTAAAGTAATAATTACCTTTAAGTCGTGTGGATGAAGATCCAGATTGAGCAGTATCATTTTGGGTTGCTGCAGCGCCCTGTGAATTAAGTTTTGCTGTTTCTAATTTAAGTCGTTGCAATTCCATTTCTTGCTGCAGTATGATTTCTTGTCGTTTCAATTTATTCTCTTCTTCAATCCGTAGGATTTCATCTCTTGCTATCTTTCTTTCTTCTTCTTGTCTTAATTCTGCCTTCTTTTCCGCCTGTTTTCTTTCAAGTTCTTCCATCTCTGCTTTAGCAATGGCTTTCTTTTCCGCCTGTTTTCTTTCAAGTTCTTCCATCTCTGCTTTAGCAATGGCTTTCTTTTCCTCCTCTTCTGCCTTATATTTTGCAAATTCAGCCAATGCATAAGCCTCGAGAAGTTCTCCTTTTTTCCCAAAATCTTTACCATTTTTAATAAAATAGTCTAAGTTAAGCATCTTGACGTTAATATTGTACGTAATGGTTATGTAATAATCACCAATAAATTTTAAGTAATTATTATACTTATTCAATTTATGAATAGTCGATATAAACAATCATAATATTATTGAACTTAATCTGGGAATGTTCAATTTAATTAATTGTAATATTATCTAACTATTATTTGTAGATTCCATACATAGACATACTATGTTGGGAAAATATTACATATATACTCGTTAATATATCATAAATAGTTATGATATTTATCTATTTCGGGTGCTGAATTACTATCATGCACCTAATAATAAATAGTATTATTCCTCAAGTATTATATCATTCAGTCAGTGATATGTGCTAAGTAAATCATTTAGTAATGGAAAAAATGTACCAAATAATATACACTATGTCCTTTATATGCAGGACAGACTAAAAAGTCAAATTATTTTATAAATATATATTATTATTATATTATGCCTTAATCATGAGCTATAAAGTGCATCGCCCATTTCTTGGACTACCACTGCAAATTGGTGCAAAGTCCCTAATTCTCCTTAAAAGTCATTAAATTTTAATTATATTCATATACACTCTTATTAAGCAAGAAATTATATTATTAGTGTTAAATCATGAACAGATGAAATGAGGACATACGATACGATGGGTAAACCAAGGAGAAACAAACCATATTATCACGAAACAAGACGTTTCTACAATAAAAATTGATATTATGAAACCAAATCTGCAAACCGGAAATATAGAGTAGGGTGAAGGTTAACTGAATATAGAGTTAAATCTGCGTACACAAAAATTAATGACGCAAACATGGACTCATTGACGGTTATACAAAAAAAAAATGAACTGAATAATAGCAAGATCAGAAAGAACAAGATAGATTACTAACATTGTTACCAAACTAAATAGAATTTAAACTGAATACGATAAAATACACCGATTATTTCACCAAACTAGACATCTAACATATACTGTGAATTAAATGCAGTCCCGAACGAAACAAGCCCCGGAAATGTCATCGACGCGTTCTCCGCGAAATGCGATTTAATTCACTACCCTAAAGACCGTTCAGAATGAATATCGGCAATCCGTAGAGCCATAATTTATTCATTCTGAATCTCCACTCCAACCTCCCACAAATTAGGCACAGCACAAACAATGAAAACAAATATAACGTGCATATAAAATATATAGAACGGACATGCCTGCAAAATGTGAATTAGACTCAGTGATGTTTCTTATGAATGACAACAGTCACGAACTGAGACTTATCTTTTAACCCGCCGTCCGATGCGATCTTCACCAACGGCCTAGACTAGAGGATAGGACTGTTTGCTCCTTGTTGGTAAATAATGTCTTTTCAATCCTATGATCTACTGAGAAGTTGTATTCTTGAATGAAACATTAGGTGAGCTGGCATCGTCCTTCGATCGTTGGCTTGTACACGGAATATTGTGACGTCACTGATTTTTGCATAGTTACACAAGCCACGTCATGTTCGGAATCATGTGACTTGAACGTTTTCTTGTAATCGTAAACAGTCCGTGAAAGTATGTAAACAAGAAAAATTTCTTTCTTCCTTCGTTCCCCAGCAATGGCAACCACTCTGTTGCGAGGCTTTATACGATTCACTTCTTTTATTGTTGTTGCGGCCCCGTCTTCTATTTCAGTGGTCGTTGTGGAAAGCCACCGTTCTCATTGATTCAATAAGCTTCTTAGTTCTGGTCATTTGATTCATTCATTCTTGATCGTGCTATTGTTGGAATAGTTACGCGAATGTGAGTTAATACTTTCTGTCTGTCACAAGGTTTGAACTCAGTATCATAATTGTTGAATTTGTAACTTCAATGAACGTGATAAGTCTCTTCTCGAGTCCATACAATTTTTAATATACATTTCAAACAGTAGACAGTCCATGGAGGTTGATTATGAAAACATTATATATTAGAATTGAATCATACATCATAAATGCTATCCATGCATTATAGTCCTGGTCCAATAATATGCAACACTATAGTCAGAACGTCGTAACTATATGTACGCGCGGTTGGGACATCCAACGGCCGACAATGAGATTAGACGTCTGGCGATATAAAACGAATGTGGACCATAATTTCATCCTTCCTTGACTTTAGTTAAAATTACTAACCTCGATACATTCCTCTCTTCATAAGAATATCGGACTGACCCATGTCCGTACTGCAATAACATATGTGCGGCAATATCATGCCTACCACTGGAAGGATTATAGGACACGTCTTATCCGTTTGACGGTCATCTAAGAAAAGGGTGTGGTAACCTAGTCACGGTGCGTGACATACCAACGCATACACGTCATAATCAATCGTGTGTATCGCGTACACTAACTAACAATTATTTACATTATATTAAACGTAGTCACCTATTAATCTTATGCTGTTAACCTCTAGCAGACCATGCCAATAAAATACCTTAACAGATATCACCATGGTTTTTGTTTTCGAGCTGCTTATGGTCATCCCTCTCGTCTCCAGCTCTTCTTTCCAAACATGCAGGTTGGATTGAAGATGTGCCTCTGATTTAGCAATCAGGGCAACATCATCAGCAAATGCCAGCTCTGAAATACAGACCTGTCTCATCTTCCAGTACCCCACTGAATTCTTTCCTGTAATCTCCTTACATGTCTTGATTCATCCATAAATATAAACCAGTTGTTAAGATAGGATATTGACAGACCCAGAGAACTGCATTATATAGTTAACCAGTATTTAACTAGAACAAAAGTTAATATATAGTAATTGGTGGGTAAATGACAGGTAGGGTCAAGGTCTATTGGTGTTCTTATAAAACATATTACCTTTGACAAATGAAAGTTGATTAAATGTCAGACTAAGGATCCCAGACCTTTTCACCCCCCCCCCCCAACCCCATTTCTTGTTTTTGTTTTTATTTTATGGTTTTGTTTGTTTGTTGTTGTTGTTGTTTTTTTTTACATACACTCACATAATTAGATAATATTGATTAGCCGAATTTACACTGAGGATACGAGATACCAGTTTTGCACATCGGCAATTGTACATATTATTTGGAGTTGAAAATGCTATATATCCTAATTATAAGCCTTGATGGTTTAACGGGATATTTCTCATAATCAAGTTAAATAAAAAAAAATTATCTTCCTGAATATAAATACAAGTCTGAGATGGGTGCCTACTTATTCATACTTGCCCGTGGGTATTTAAATACATGGTAGACATTCCAGAAATGTTGACCTAGGGGGAAAAAAAAGGTAGTCTCCTTTGAATATTTATAAAATATCAACCATGAAAAGATGTGTAAAAATGCGCGTTGTTTCTAAAGACGCACTGCACTTTATTTTCCCAAGTCGTAATACTCGGTCTGTCCGCAAGTTCTGGTAAATGCACCATGAAAAGATTGCAAGTTGGTGAGAGCTGGTGACGTTACACTGAGACTGAAAACTAGAAGGTTAAAAATATGCTGCTCACAATAAAAACAGAGATTCAACATTCATAGGTGGACAGAAATAAAACAAAAATTACGCCCGATAAGGGACTTGAACCCTTGACCCTCAGATTAAAAGTCTGATGCTCTACCGACTGAGCTAACCGGGCCCGCATGTCAATGAAAGAACGTATCAGTTCAGTTCTTATCTCATCCTCGAGTAACGGCACATAACGCCACTCTCTAAGCTGCCATGATTGGTATGTCGTCGCGCCGAAAGATGTATATACAAAATAAATGTGAAATAGTAAATAATTGTAGTTCAATCAAAATATAGTTTACAAGCACGTGACCCAGTCAAAACATGGAGAGAAGTAATTATGTTTTGCTCTGTCTTCTGCATGTCTCGATGACGGCACTCATGTGGTTGTATCGTTCATTCCCATTTTCCTTCAGAAGTAAATCAATATCACGGATAGAGTGGTACGAAAGCATAGAAGCTTCATCTATGTTTAGCAATGATGCTTTATACTGGTATACTGTGCAGAATGTTTTCAAGACAATAATATAGAACATTTCTTGTTAAAATGTAAAAGGTAAAGAACAACAGAGAATCTCAATATTAGATTATTATGCTGGCTACAAATTCATCCATAAATATAGACCAGGTGTTAAGATAGGACATTGACAGACCCAGAGAACTGCATTATATAGTTAACCAGTATTTAACTAGAACAAAAGTTAATATACAGTAATTGGTGGGTAAATGACAGGTGGGGTCAAGGTCTAGTGGTGTACTTATAAAACATATTACCTTTGACAAATGAAAGTTGATTAAATGTCAAACTAAGTATCCCAGACCTTTACACATCCTCCACCAGTTTCTTGTTTTTGTTTGATGTTTTTATTTTATGGTTTTATTTGTTTGTTGTTTTTTTTTTTTTTTTTTTTTTTTTTTTAACATACACCCACATAATTCGATAATATTGATTAGCCGAATTTACACTGAGGATACGAGATACCAGTTTCGCACATCGGCAATTGTACATATTATTTGGACTTGAAAATGCTATATATCCTAATTATAAGCCTTGATGGTTGAACGGGATATTTCTCATAATCAAGTTAAATAAATAAAAAAAATTCTCTTCCTGAATATAAATACAAGTCTGAGATGGGTGCCTACTTATTCGTACTTACCCGTGGTATTTAAATACATGGTAGACATTCCAGAAATGTTGACCTAGGGGAAAAAATAATGAGGAGTATGACAAGATAAGGTGACAGAATATCACCTTGTCTTACACCAGTGGTGGTCCTGAATTCTTCTGAATTATGGTTTGCCGTCCTCACATAATTTCTGCAAGACTTGTAGAAGCTCTGTATAGCATGAATCAGAGGTGATGGAATGTTCTTCCTTGCCAAACAGTTCCAGAGTTTGTTCCAGGGGACCTTGTCAAATGCCTTTTCCAGATCTTCTTCTTCTTCTTCTTCGTTCGTCCTGAAAAGGACGGTGGTTGCGTTGTGTCTGTTTGCGCCTAAGCTGTGATATCTGCACCTTTCGGTCGACACATCCGACTTCTGCACGGCATTTTTTAAGGACCGGGTTTGCCTTCCCATTACGATCCATGCTCACTCAGCCAGCCTGCACTGCTGCAGACTGTTTCCAGGACCACCACGTGGAGGTGGAGCACGGTCTTGACCAGCTCTGGTTCGCTGGTCCTGACGCAGGCAGTCAAGCTATGAGTCGCTGACTGCGGTCTCTATTGCTGCGTCTTGAGGTCCCTTTCCAGATCTAAGAAGCAAAGATGGATCTCACTCTTATACTCAAGAACCCTTTCACTCAACTGTCTGAGTGTGAAGATAAGGTCTTGAGTACTTCGATTTGCTCGGAAGCCACACTGGATCTCATCCATTTGTGGCTCAGCTAGGTGTCCGAGTCTCTGCTCCAGGATTCTAGAGTAGATTTTACCAGGGACACTGAGAAGGGATATGCCTCTATGGTTTCCACATTGTCGGTTGTCACCCTTTTTGAAAATCGGTGTTATTATGGCAATCTCCCAATCCTTTGGTATGGTTTTGTTGCACCAAGCAGGACCCTTAGGAATAATAGGTTGCCTGCTGCTCCAATGTACTTAACCATTTCTGGTGTTATGCCATCATGTCCTGCTGCTTTGTCCATCTTCATTTTCTCCAGTGCTGCCTTCAGTTCTTCCATCTTTATCAGCATTGGTTTCCTCTTCTGTGCCAGTGGTTATCATTTCTGATGCATGACCTTGCTCACCATCCAGCAGTTCTAAAAAATATTCTTTCCATTACTTCTTTTGAGGCAGTAAGCAATTTGCCTTGCTTGTCCTTTATAAATTTAAGAGGGCACTGTTTTTCCTTCCTCATATTCTTTAGGGTCTTATAGAACAATTTCTGGTTTTCTTGCGCATCGTTTTTTAGCTTTTCTCCAAATTCTTCCCAGGACTTTTGTTTTGCTGCTAGCACCTTGTTCTTTGCTTCTGTTCTGAGTATCATATATTCTCTTTATTTCTCTGTTTTTAGCTCCTAAGTATTGTTTCCATGCCTTTTTCTTCTCTCTTATTTTCTCTTTAACCTCATCTGTCCACCAAAGTGTCCTCTTTCTCTTGTTCCCAAGTCGAACTTCACTGCATGCTTCTGTTGCAGCTGTCTTTATGATGTCCATGAATGTCAGCCAGAGTGTTTCCAGGTCATCAGGTTGTTGTTCTGTGTTTCTCACTGCTGTCGCAATAAGCCCCTGATATCTGGTCTTCACTTCTGGCTCTCTCAGCTTGTAGGTCTTAATGCTCGTTTCCCCTGTTCATTTACTTAGCTTATTGCGTGATGTTAGGCAGTTCCTAGGCCGAGTAACCCTTTCAGTTGTTCTTTTAATTGTTAACAAGTAGTGGTCACTTCCGATCTCTGGCCACCTCCACACTCTAGCATCCCGGACATGCTTGAATGAGCTCTTCCTAACTATGGCATAGTCGATCACTGACTTCTCATTCTTTGTTGGTTCACACCTAGTGTATACATGTATGAGATTATGGGGGGAACTTTGTGTTTGTAATGATCAGATTCTGCTCAGTGCAGAATCTAAGGAGTTGCTTTCTATTGTCATTAAGAGTATCTTCTCCATATCTTCCGATAACTCCACCCCACTTAGCATGGTCATTTCCAACTCTGGCATTGAAATCTCCGAGCATGATAATTTCATCTAGATATTCGTCCACTGTCCTTTGAAGCAGCTCGAAGAATTCCTCCTTGACCTCTGCTCGCTCATCTTCATTTGGCCCCTACACAATGACAAGGTTGACTATGGTTTCTCCTTCTTTCAGTTTTAGGACCATAATGTGTTCAGAGACAAAGTTCCATCCCTTGATATTATCCCTTTGGTTCTTGGCCACAATACAACCCACGCCCCCTTTAGCTCTTTCAGATGTGGGGACACCACTGTAGAGCAGCGTGTCGCCATCGAGATCCATAACTCCTTGTCATTTTTTCTTTGTTTCTGTTAAAGCCAGGATTTCTAATTTGGCTTTCCTCATCTCTTCCGCCAGCTCCTCTTCCTTCCCATTCATACTTCTTGTGTTCTATGTTCCGTAAGTCGTAGTCCGTTCCAGTTCGTCGCCTTTAGAATCAGTCCGGTTTTCTCTCTTATGTTTCGCGTAATCTAGTTTGTAAGACAAACAGGTGATTGGCCTGTTGTGCCTTTGCATGATGGAGGGCCGCCCTCCTCCTTTGTCAGCTGGGCTTGGGACCGGCCTAGGGGGAGTTGAGTTAAACATGCCAAATGTAAAATTGTATATGTTACAACTCACCCTGTATCGGGTTAATTTACAGATGTCTAGCACAGGAAGACTTCCTAATGATGTCAAGCCACAGCTTTTGCGGCCGTCTTACAGGTAGTCGAGTATTACTTTAATTAAAATCCCACTATTATCCTGTTTATAGGTTCCCGAGGACTTTGTGGTTTCCAGTATTATAAAGTCGAGTTTTCTTGCTGGTTAATTTCAAAAGATAATCAATACTTGGTCCAATCCTCTTGATTGAAATCCTACTTTTCTTCAGTCCTGGCTAGTCTGAAGGTGTCGTCTTGACTCAATGGAACACAGTGCTGGAGTCTTAAAATGTGCTACATTTTATGGGGCCTTTTGCCCACGCTCTCCCAGCTTTCTACGCGGTGAAAGTCACCAATCAAATGTCTTCTAGTTTAATTTATTTTGGTTAGACCACACAAATTTAAACTTTTGACTTCAGTATATATCTTCTCCCCCTTTCCTTCTCATGGCAACCAACAATTTCAGACTTCTCCCATATAAGATATTAACACTATCGCTTTTTAGATGGCTCATGTCTGTAACTCATAACAAACCCTTCAGTTTAATTTGTTATAAATGTTGACAAACACGAGATCCATCTCCTGGAAGTGTTATGTAACTTTCCTTCTGGCAAATTCAAGTTTATCTTCCGATTGTCCTTATAAGAAGAATGGGCTCCCAGCTTGGCATGCGAGAGAGATCCGCCTAGTTTTTTTTTTTAACAAGGTTGGACATTGTTAATCTGTCTGTTCCCAGCTGGGTTTTAATGTTATCTCTACCCAAGATAGATCAGGCAAAATAACAACATGAAACCTGTCATGCATTCAATGAGAGAAAATACGGGTTAGAAAGAAACGAATGGAAAGCACAAGATAGAAAAAAAAAGACAAGTAGAACACTATAAAATGAAAAGCACAATCATTTTGTGACATCTACTTCCCTGCATCTTTTATTGTATGTCTTATATACCAATGATGGTGAATGGGCGTTGTAGTCTCCAGCTATTTTAGTTTTCTGGTATGTGGTGTCTTGAAGGATGATGTCTCCTGCAAATGTTGGGGGCACTAAACATTATAAATGGTGTATTTGTTTCCTTTGAACCAGCAGAAGACTTGCTGTATGCCTATTACACCACTACTGGGGATATTTCATACTTCTGCATGAGTATCATTTCTTATGAATTCTTGGCGAACTCCGCCAATGCCGGTCCCAAGCCGGGATGAAAAAGGAGGAGGGCGGCCTGCATGGAGGCCGTAAGGAGGCAGCCCCTCCACCATGCAAAGGCACAACAGGCCAATCACCTGTTTGCTTTAAATCATGATTACGCGAACTACAAGAGAGAAAACCGGACTGATTCTAAAGGCGACGAACTGGAACGGACTACGGACTACGACTTATGGAACTTGGAACACAAGAAGTATAAATGGGAAGGAAGAGGAGCTGGTGGAAGAGATGAGGAAAGCAAAACTAGAAATCCTGGCTATAACGGAAACGAAGAAAAAAGAACAAGGAGTCATGGATCTCGATGGCAACACGTTGCTCTACAGTGGTGTACCCATATCTGAAAGAGCTAAAGGGGGCGTGGGTTGCATTGTGGCCCAAAATCAAAAAGATAGTATCAAGGGATGGAACTTTGTCTCGGAGCGCATTATGGTTGTAAAACTAAAAGAAGGAGAAACCATAGTCAACCTGGTCATAGTGTATGGGCCAAATGAGGATGAGAGAGCAGAGGTCAAGGAGGAATTCTTCGAGCTGCTTCAAAGGACAGTGGATGACTGCCTAGATGAAGTTATTATGCTCGGAGATTTTAATGCCAGAGTTGGAAATGACCATGCTAGATGGGGTGGAGTTATCGGAAGATATGGAGAAGATACTCTCAATGACAATGGAAAGCGACTCCTTAGATTCTGCAGTGAGCAGAATCTGATCATTACAAACACAAAGTTCCCCCATAAGCGCATACATGCATACACTAGATGTGAACCAACCAAGAATGAGAAGTCAGTGATCGACTATGCCATTGTTCGGAGAAGCTCATTCAAATATGTCCGAGATGCAAGAGTCTGGAGGGGGCCAGAGATTGGAAGTGATCACTACCTGCTAACAATCAAACGAACAACTGAAAGAGTTGCTCAGCCTAGGAACTGCCCAACATCACGCAAGAAACCAAGTAAACGAGCAGGAGAAATGAGCATTAGGACCTACAAGCTGAGAGAGCCAGAAATTAAGACCAGATATCAGGGGCTTATTGCTACAGCAGTGAGCAACACAGAAGAACGACCTGATGACTTGGAAACCCTCTGGAATAAATTCAAGGATATCATAAAGACAGCTGCTGCAGAAGCATGCGGTGAAGTCCGACTTGGGAACAAGAGAAAGAGGACACCTTGGTGGACAGAGGAAGTCAAAGAGAAAATAAGAGAGAAGAAAATGGCATGAAAACAATACTTAGGAGCTAAAAACACAACAGGACAAATGGAAAAATATAGAGAATATGTGACACTCAGAACAGAAGCAAAGAACAAAGTGCTAGCAGCAAAACAGAAGTCCTGGGAAGAATTTGGAGAAAAGCTAGAAAAGATGCACAAGAAAACCAGAAATTGTTCTATAAGACCCTAAAGAACACGAGGAAAGAAAAACAATGCCCTCTCAAATTTATAAAGGACAAGCAAGGCAAATTGCTTACTGCCCCGAAGGAAGTAATGGAAAGATGGAAAGAATATTTCTCAGAACTCCTGGATGGTGAGCATGATGAAGCATCAGAAATGATAACCACTGACATAGAAGAGGAAACCAATGATGGTGAAGATGACATAAAGATGGAAGAACTGAGGGCAGCACTAGAGAAAATCAAGATGGGCAAAGCAGCAGGGCATGATGGTATAACACCAGAAATGGTTAAGTACATGGGAGCATCAGGCGACCTATTACTCTTAAAGGTCCTACAGGCAGCATGGTGCAACAAGACCATACCAAAGGATTGGGAGATTGCCATCATAACACCAATTTTCAAAAAAGGTGACAATCGACAATGTGGAAACCATAGAGGCATATCCCTTCTCAGTGTCCCTGGTAAAATCTACTCTAGAATCCTAGAGCAGAGACTCCGACGCCTAGCTGAGCCACAATTGGATGAGGTCCAGTGCGGATTCCGAGCAAACCGAAGTACTCAAGACCTAATCTTCACACTCAGACAGCTGAGTGAAAAGGCCCTTGAGTATAAGAGTGAGATCCATCTTTGTTTCATAGATCTGGAAAAGGCGTTTGACAGGGTCCCCTGGAGCAAACTTTGGGACTGTTTGGCAAGGAAGAGTATTCCAGCACCTCTGATTCATGCTATACAGAGCTTCTACAAGTCTTGCAGAAATTATGTGAGGACAGCAAACCATAAGTCAGAAGAGTTCAGGACCACCACTGGTGTAAGACAAGGTGATATCCTATCACCTTACCTCTTCATACTCCTTATGGACGATGTCATCAAGGCATGTAAGGAGAGAACAAGAAAGTATTCAGTGGGGTACTGGAAGATGAGACAGGTCTATATTTCGGAGCTGGCATTTGCTGATGATGTTGCCCTGATTGCTAAATCAGAGGCACATCTCCAATCCAACCTGCAAGTCTGGAAGGAAGAGCTGGAGAAGAGAGGGATGGTCATAAGCAGCTCTAAAACAAAATCCATGGTGATATCACGAGGAGAAAGAAAACATCAGATTAAGTTGGGAGAACAGGTCCTGGAGCAGGTCGACCACTTTAAATATCTCGGAGCTATTATAGACCGAAAGGGAGGCATCAAAGAAGAGTTGGCCACTCGGAAAGCAGCGGCTGGGAGACTTTTTCAGGCCATAAATCGTGGATTCCTCAGCAAGAAAGAGGTTGGTAAGAAAACGAAGATGGCTGTATACCGCTCCACCTATGTCCCAGTCTTGACATATGGATGCGAGTCGTGGGCAATGACTACAACCCACAAAAGCCAGATCCAAACCTCAGAAATGAGGTATCTGAGGAAAGTGGTTGAAGTAACAAGAAGAGACATGGTCCGCAACCAGACGATCCGTCAAGGCCTAAAATCCCATCCGCTGCAGACCCAAATAGAACAGTCCCAACTAAGATGGTTTGGCCATGTCTGCAGAATGAGAGAAGATCGGCTACCACGACAAGCATGGGAAACAAAGAGCCAGGGATCCAGACCTCCAGGACGACCCAGAGTCCGCTGGGAGGACAACATTAGACAATCTTTGAAGGACCGAGGACTAGAATGGAACCAGGCCAGGAAGAAGACAGCTGATAGAATGGTCTGGCGCTCTCTCTTCCAAACCTCTACACCTCACGGTAGAAGGGGAACGACTAAGTAAGTAAGTAAGTATGAATTCTTGGCATTTCTTGCAATCACAGTGGTACTGGGTGTATCCAGGGATGTTAATGATTTTTCCGGGTAGTTTGATTTCCTGGAGTACTGCAATATGGATTTTTTAAATATTTAAGGTTTTGAGCATTTCTTCTTTCTTGTTTTGTATGGCTGCAATATTGATTTGTAATATGTTCATGTTCTCAGTAGTAGACTTTTCACAGGCTGACTGGGGTGTTACTGCTCTGCATGGACCTTGTTTACCGAGGCGACTTCAGAGCTCATATAGTTTTGCTCTGCATCATCTATTTAGGTTTTTCCTGTGACTTGTCTGGCTATCCGCATCTTGTTGAGTTGGAGTCTTGAGCTTCAGTTTCTTTCCCAAGCACCTCATCCTAGTTTGGCATGCATTTAGAGGACCCTCATATCTGGTCTTAAGTTAGCAGTGGGGAAAAGATGAGGTGTTATATAGTGCATTCCATGCCATCCAGGGGAGCTTTCCAAATATGAAGAACTAAAGTAACACTCTGTTCAAGGCTTGTGCTGCACAGGTAACTGAAAGATAATAAACACTATATATTTTCTTTTAATCATCATCATTTTGCAACAGACCGACTGGCATAGACAATCATATCTTTTCATTTCTCTTTGTCGCGGTAAATTTGAGTAGATGTGTCACTTTTGTCTCATTCATCATCATTACTTTCTTTTTGCTCCACATGGAGCTATCACTGCTGGAAGCCTGCTGTAAACATTCACATGCTCTTGTAGAAAGTTTCTGTAGCAATCAGTAGTCTTATTCTTTCTCTGTCTCGTAGGAGACCCCGGAAACTACACAGTGTCACTTTTTCTACCATACAGACATTGTTCTTTGTCTTATTTTTTTAACCCTTTCAGCACCAGTATGACGTACGCCGTACGGCATAAATCTTTGCAATATTTGTCGCTATGCCGTACGCCGTACGTCACGGAAGTAGCGCAATTTCTCGTTCCAATTCACCTATAAGACGTACGGCGTACGTCATATTTTAAAAGCACCAGAACTCTTCTGTTTACAACCGTATCGGCAATTGCTGGGCATAATCGGATTCAGCATTGAAAAATCTGGCCACTAAGCTTGAAACGAACAAAATATTTTACTGCTAGCGAATACGGTAGAACTGATAATAGTGATTTTACAAAAGCGAAAGTACAAACATGGACGCTGTCGCACTGCCGAACCATAACATTTTGTGGAAAGAAGAGCACGATAATTCTTGTTTGAGTTGAATTTATTCAACTTGAATGATTCTGACAACTCTTTTTACTGAGATTCTGGTAATATTTACCTTTTGTGCCGTCGAGTATGTTTAATATGTGTATTTTCGTACCATTTAGAGTTAAGGTTGAGGTTAGGGTTACCCTAATTCTAATGCTGACTCAATACACATAATATTATTATTACACATATTATACATATTAGACGGCACTAAATGTAAAGATTACACAGATTCAGGGTCAGAGTTTGTGTGCTCTGGTTCAGAATATACTTTTAATGGGTTTCCTTTTACGATAAACTGTTTACAGTCAAATTAAATATATGACCCCTAAAATTACAATTATCCTGTCGTTCAGGGGAACGAACTAAGCTGAAAATGGTGTTGTCATTTGGAATGAAAAACCTGCGGTGGCGAAGGGGTTTAAAATAGCTGTTGTATACACTTTATATAAGGGTTTGGATCATCTGCCACATAAGGCATGCCATTCTCAACCTTAAGTTATTTCAGTGGTTATACTTGTGTGCATAATGATAGTTCAGCATTTTTTATTCTTAAATTAGTGAATTCCCACTTCTTCTGCCACCCAGTTATTTTCCCCATCTTCTTGTTTCCTATCATTATTGGTTTCTAACAAAAATGGGGAAGGCCAAGAGGCAGATAGATAGACAACATCACAGAAATCCTACAACAACACGGGCTCACAACAGCCAATGTGGCACACTTGGCTCTAGAACACAAACTTCAGCTCCCCACTACACTTCACTGCAAGAGTGGACATGCAAAAGTAAAAAAGGAGTGAAGTAAAAATAAAATTTATGAAATGGTTTTACTTAGCGCACAAAGCATGCCATGTTCAACAAGGCGTTAAAGTTATTTCAATGGTTGAATTGGTGCGCTTGACTATAGATTTGCTTTTTTTTTTTATGCTTAAATTAGAAAAGCATCTTAATGAACTTCAGAGAAATTATGCACGAGAAAATGGGAGAATTCTCCAGGCTTTTTTGTCATCAAATTTTCCTACAATCCTTTTTTTTTTCTCAGTTTATGTATGATAAAGAGGAATTGTTACTCACTAGTTTTATTTTAAGTTATGTCTCAGTAAAGTGAGCTACCATTTCCTAATATTTGCCATATTCTGTCTTATTTCACAGATTATTTTTTAAAAACATACTCAGTAGTTCTTTTGCTCAAAGTATTCTTACAGTTCTTCTTTGATTTCTAGTCCCCAAAGATTTCTTTGTTTTAATTAACCATCTATTTTTTTTTCTTCTCCGTACACTTGAAGACATTAATTTGAATAGGCTTAAAGAAAGTGGTGGTCAGCCAGAGGTTCTTGGTATCTCCATAGAATTTGCCCAGTACCATTGTACTGTTGATGGCTATATGTTGGGCACTTTTGCAGCAGATGTCCAGCAGTTATTTTATCAGTGCAGTAGCTACAATCATCAGCAGTTCTCATTTTTGAAATCTCTTAGCCTCTTTAACAACATGAAACATATACTGACATCTAAACAGTTAACGCACAAATTCAAACTGAGAATCATAAAATGTTATATATATTCTGCACTACTGTATGATGTAGAAACATGGACATTGAATAAGCAATTGGAAGAACGAACTGAGACTCTTGAGATGTGGATGTATAGAAGTATGGGGTGTATCTCATGGAAAGAGAAGAAAACAAATACTGTAATGAGGTCCTACACAATCTAGTTATGAAAAGAACTAATGAGGGAGATCAAAGTTAGGCAGTTAAAATACTTTGGCCACATAAAAAGGCATAACACCTTGCAGAAGACTATAATAGAAGGGCGAGTTGAAGGCAAACGTGCAAGGGGAAGACAGCGCTATAAGTGGGAAGATAACATCAAGAGATGGACAGGAAAGAGTCTATCAGAGTGCACCACCAAGACAAGAGACAGAAGACGTTGGAGATCCATTACAGCCAACCTTCGTTGTGGAGATGGTAGCTGACGATGATGAGCCTCTTCATAAGTTATGCTTGTATCAGGCTGAGGTAGCTTTCCACCTTAATAATCTGTCAGCCTTTTTTTTGCCAGGGATGTTGCACTGAGATGAGATCTACCATATCAAAACTCTATTGAATCTCTAACTTAGTTTGTAGAGTATTGCTCTTATGTCGCTTAGGTCTGCATTATTTTGACTCCACCATGCTGCAACTACTAACAGCACATCTGTGCATAAAGCTACATGTCTCTCAGTGCTTTCCTCTACCACTAAGACTTCTGCTGCATTTTTCAAGGCCTCTGCTTCTGCTCTGAAGTTATTTGAGGATTTTTCTGTTGCCACAGACAACTGTTTTTGTGCACCATTACTTAACTCAAACAAATTCCTCCATCTCCGTTCTCTGTTGCGTTAGTTGCTGAACAAACGGTGTATGCAAGAATCCTGGTGTGGCTTGGGTAATGTTTCTACCATCTGTTTATGATAAGGCTAATACCTTCTTGCCCTCTCTCACACATCTTTTCAAGCTCAGTCGCCAGTTTTAATTGTCAAAGATATTATCATAATTGTTCTTTGAATTCAGTACTTCTGTGACCTCAAAAGATGTCCATATCAGTTTAATTGTCTTTGACTTCACATCTGTATACCGATTTTTAACAGTGCTAACAACAACAATACGTTTCATTATTTATAATAATATATGTAAAAAAACATTATTAACAAACTATAAAATGCAAGACGTGACAACTCTTCGTACAACTACCACAACCATTAACAGTAATTTCATATATATGAGATTTTAATGTAGACAGCAATATCATCTATAGAGATGGTGACAATTTTTAAATTTTGCCAGGGTAGCGGCCTGATAGGCCTACTCTATACGATTTCCAACTGCCGTGGGATTTTTAACGTGTGCAACTTGCACACGGGACCTCCTATTTTTTCACCCTTATCCGACAAGGCTAAGCATCTGATCTCACTACCCAGGAGACCAGGGGGGAGTATGACATAATTAGGATCACTGGTTCTGAAAAAATTTTTCCATAAAATATATTCCCTCAACTGGGAATCGAACCCGGTACCTCTAGAATTCGAGTCGGTCGCCGTACCTCTTAGCCACTCCGACCCCAAGGAAGGATTTCATTAACCTACAAACCAAACTAACCTCCAGGGTAAAAAATTTCAGTAGTTTAACATAATGTTTAAAATTGCAACATTAAAAAAGGTAAAATAGCATTTGCGAGTGACAAATCAAAACAACTCGATGTATCAGCAAATATGTCTTTGTGAGCACACAAAGAAAAAAACATACAGGAACAACATAAGTAACTAAATACCCTATGTCTCTCTCTGTTTTTTTTTTTTAGAACCAATATTTATTTATTGCCAAAATGATAAATGTCCATGATATTCTGACATTATCAGGTGACTGTACACATTTGGCCAATCTTGAGATTTTAAAGAGCATGAAATAAACACATTTTTATACAGAGATCTGGATAATCACACTACTGATTACAAGGCAGTCCATGTTCTGGAACCCTCAGGGTAAGAAACATACAGTGAGACCAAACAAACAAACAAAAAACACATTGAGAAGGAAATTAGACACAGACATGTACAGGATCAGAAGACAAAATAACAAAAATAAATTGAACAGATTGTATACCACAAGAAGGCTGGCACGTATAAGCTGAAGGCTGGCACGTATAAGCTGAAGGCCTTGCTCCATATGGAGATGAAAAGTAATGAATCTGAACCATCAATTAAAATAATTAAATATATTCTCGTAATCATTCTTTGATGGATAATCATACTGACCACCCACTAACAGCCTTAGCTGCCCCTTACTCCACTGGGAGCAAAAAGTGACAGTCCCTCATTTATTTAGGAATAAACAGGACTAAATTAGTAAATTAAGATTGAGACAGTAACTAAGACCCTAACAACAACAAAAATTGGCATCCATTTTGCTGCCTTGGTAAAACTTTAAAACCACCTTGGGCAGATACAGTTCAGATGGGCTAAATAAAAATAAAACCATTAAGAGTTATGGCAACAAAACTAAGATGGTCTCAAAGAGCTGTGGACATCAAGAACAAAGAGAAATGGAGAAATAGTCTAGCCTTTTGGCAGAGAACCTCATGGTTCAGTAATTTTCTTAGTTGTAAGATAATTCTTGTGTAGACCTGCCTGAGGTAGTGAGGTCTTGGTCAGTCACTTGTCATGCTTCATCAAATTAGTGTCACCTGGTTTTTTCTGACCTAATCAGTTCCTTGAGCAAAGATATCAAGTGACTGCCTGGGAATATAAAGAAAATAATATATTAAGAATTTATTTTATTGAATTATTATTAATGTTATGGTTATCTAGTTTCTGACCAAATTTAAATTCAGCTGTACTACAACTCAACTCATTACCTTTTAGCTCTCTATGAAGCACAGGCCATCAAATAATAGACACCAAGACTTCCTGCCCTGTGCTATCTATTCAAGGCTTTCCATGTTTTCTTTATCCCCTTCTCATGTTTATTTCTAATCACCTTCTCATGTCTATGTCTAATCACCTCATGTCTGTCTAATCACCTTCTCATGTCTATGTCTAATCACCTTCTCATGTCTAATCACTTTCTCATGTCTATGTCTAATCACCTTCTCATGTCTATGTCTAATCACCTTCTCCATGTGTTTTTTTTATCTCCCTGTTTCTCTTACCCTGGGGATTCCAGAACAAGGGCTGCCTTGTAATGCCGTCAACTAGTTTTCTCAATTCATGTCCTATCTGATGCCAGAAACATCTCCTCCCATATTGCTCTACTGACATTTGTCTGATTCTTTCCATTACTGCCACTTAAGTGATCTGGTCATACAATTTCAACCCATCAATTCTCAGTAAGTACTCATTTATGAAAGTCTGTAATATAATATAATAGGCTCAACGTAATACAGCACTTTTCCAGCAAATATAATCTATTTTAAAATAAGGTTGTGGTTTGTAAGCAATGTTTTTCTTAACCCTATCGAAGCTGCTCACTGGCTACTGTGTGCTTTAGGATCACTTCATTAGGGCAAGACATGTCTCCAGCATATTTCCAGCAAATATTTGACAGTTAAGCATTGGACATACTTAAACTAGCCTCTATTCATGGCAAAAAAAAAAAAAATTAATGAAACAAAAATGTTTCATCACTTTAATCATTAAAAAAAAATCATAGATATATTTACCTGATATATTAAGAGAAGGTTCCCTCAGTTTCCTTTCCAGCATATCATTTAACAATACTCTAAGTTCCTTGAATATAACGCCTGTCTTGGCCACAGCCTGCACGCCAACAAAACAAAGTTACCTAAATATAACACCTATCTTGGCCATAGTCTACAAGCAAATAAAACAAAGTTCATGGAATATAACACCTACCTAGGCCACAGTCTACCAGCAAATAACACTAAGTTCCTTGAATATAACACCTGGAGGCCTTACGAAGGCAGCCCCTCCACCATGCAAAAGCACAACAGGCCAATCACTTGTTTGCTTTAAAATTTGATTAAAAGAACCAAAGGAGAGAGAACCAGACTTGTCTTAAAGGCAACAAACTGGTACGAATTAAGGACAATGATTTATGGACAATGGAATTGTAGAAGCATTGATGGGAAAGAAGAGGAGCTGATGCAGGAGATGAGGAAAACAAAATTGGAAATCCTGGCTCTGATGGGAACTAAGAAAAAAGGGCAAGGAGTTGTGGACCTCAACGGCAACATGCTGCTCTACAGGACAGTCCCTACAAGTGAAAGAGCTAAAGGGGGTGTGAGCTGTATTGTGGATAAAAGCCAAACAAATAACATCAAAGGAAGGAACTTTGTCTCAGAATGCATTATGGTGCTAAATCTAAAAGAAGAAGAGACCATAGTCAGTCTTGTCATTGTGTATGGGCCAAACGAATATGAGAGAGCAGAGGTCAAAAGACAGTGGACGACTGCATGGTTGAAATCATCCTTCTCAAAGATTTCAATGCCAGAGTTGGAAATGACCATGCTAGAGGGGTGGAGATATTGTAAGATATGGAGAAGATACACTTAATGACAACGGAAAGTGACTCCTTAGATTCTGCACTGAGCAAAACTTGTGATTACAAACACAAAGTTCCCCCATAAGCGCATACATGCATACACCAGATGTGAACCAACAAAGAATGAGAAATCAGTCATCGACTATGCCATTGTTAGGAAGATCTCATTCAAGTATATGTGGGATGCTAAAGTCTGGAGAGGGCCAGAGATTGGAAGTGATCACTACCTGCTAACGATTAAAAGAACAACTGAAAGAGTTGCTTGGCCTAGGCATTGCCCATCATCAAGCAGGAAAATAAATAATCAAGCAAGAGAGATGAGAATTAAGGCTTACAAGTTAAGACAAAATATCAGGGGCTTATTGTACCAGCAGTGAGAGACCTAGAAGAATGATCAGATGACATAAAAACTCTCTGGCTTAAATTTAAGGACATCGTAAAACCAGCTGCAACAGAAGCATGTAGGCAAAATTAAACTTGGGATGAAGGGAATGAGGACACCTTGGTGGACAGAGGAAGTTAAAGAGAAAATAAAAGGGCATGGATACAATACTTAGGAGCTAAAAAAAAAACAGAAAGAAAAGCAGAGAAACATAGAGGATATGTGATACTAAGAACAGAAGCAAAGAACAAGGTGCTAGCAGCAAAACAGAAATCCTGGTAAGAATTTGGAGAAAAGCTAGAAAAAGATGCTCAAGAAAACCAGAAATTGTTTTATAAGACACTAAAGAACATGAGGAAGGAAAAACAGTGCCCTCTTAAATTTATAAAGGACAAACAAGACCAATTGGTTACTGCTCCAAACGAAGTGACGGAAAAAATATTTATCAGAGCTCCTTGACTGTGAGCAAGGTCATGTCTTAGAAATGATAACCATTATCACAGCAGGGGAAACCAATGGTGAGGAAGATGGCATCAGGATAAAAGAACTGAAGGCAGCACTGGAGAAAATCAAGGTAGCAAAGCAGCAGGACATGATGGTATAACACCAGAAATGGTCAAGTACATGGGAACAGCAGGTGATCTATTACTCCTGAGGATCCTACAGGCAATTTGGCACCACAAGACCAAACAAAAGGATTGGGAGATTACCATCATAACACCCATATTCAAAAAGGGTGACAACTGTCAGTGTGGAAATCATAGAGGCATATCCCTGCTAAGTGTCCGTGGTAAAATTTACTCTAGAATACTGGAGCAGAGACTCAGATTCCTGGATGAGCCACAAATGAATGAGGTCCAGTGTGGTTTCCGAGCAAACCAAAGTACTCAGGACCTTATCTTCACACTCAGGCAGCTGAGTGAAAAAACCCTTGAGCAAAAGGTGAGATGCATCTTTGTTTCTTGGATCTAGAGAAGGCATTTTTCAAGGTTCCCTGGAGCAAACTTTGGGACTGCTTGGCGAGGAAGAACATTCCAGCAACTCTAATCCAAGTTATACAGGGCTTCTACAAGACTTGCAGAAATTATGTGAGGACAGCAAACTACAAGTCAGATGAGTTCAGGACCACCACTAGTGTGTGACAGGGTGATATTCTGTAACCTTATCTTTTCATACTTCTCATGGATATTGTTGTCAAAGCATGTAAGGAAAGGACCAAAAAGTATTAAATGGGGTACTGGATGATGAGACAGGTCTGTATTTCAGAGCTAGCATTTGCCGATAGTGTTGCCCTGATTGCTAAATCAGACGCACAACTTCAATCCAACCTGCAAGTCTGGAAGGAAGAGCTGGAGAAGAGAGGGATGGTCATCAGCAGCTCCAAAACAAAAACCATGGTGATATCACGTGAGTTGCAGGTGGAACTTATGGAAGGGGAAGTAATCTTTAGAATGGTTTTTTAGACATATTAAATTTCGAGTTGCAACGCTTGATTAAGCGGATACTTGTTTGACTTTAGGATAGAATTATCTTTTCCTATTTTTCGGGTGACAGAGTACAGATAAGCGTGTGAACGCTGTTTAATGTATTTATTCTGTACTGTTTTGAGTTATGTGAATAGCTCGCTAGTCTGCATGTGTTATCGAGAACGGTGTTCAAGACAACCGAATCTCGTGACGGGTTTTTTGGTGGGACTAGTGTGTGATTTGGGGAGTTGTGTTTTGGGCGTGGACCGTGTAGGTCGAGTCCCAGTGTTTTTGGATAATGTATGCCTACGTAGGATTTGAGAAAATGTCGACTTATATATTTCGCTGTGTGTACAGCCTATTTGATAAACTGCAGTGAAGACTGTTTAGGCCATATGAAGATTATTATAGCTGCCGTGTGTTGCAGGCTTTATGGAGTAATGAAGTACTGTTTAGGCCATATGAAGATTATTATAGCTGCCGTGTGTTGCAGGCTTTATGGAGTAATGAAGTACTGTTTAGGCCATATGAAGATTATTATAGCTGCCGTGTGTTGCAGGCTTTATTGAGTAATGCAGTACTGTTTAGGCCATATGAAGATTATTATAGCTGCCGTGTGTTGCAGGCTTTATGGAGTAATGAAGACTGTTTAGGCCATATGAAGATTATTATAGCTGCCGTGTGTTGCAGGCTTTATGGAGTAATGAAGTACTGTTTAGGCCATATGAAGATTATTATAGCTGCCGTGTGTTGCAGGCTTTATTGAGTCATGCAGTACTGTTTAGGCCATATGAAGATTATTATAGCTGCCGTGTGTTGCAGGCTTTATGGAGTAATGAAGTACTGTTTAGGCCATATGAAGATTATTATAGCTGCCGTGTGGTGCAGGCTTTATTGAGTATTGAAGATTTGTTTAGGCCATATGAAGATTATTATAGCTGCCGTGTGATGCAGGCTTTAGTGAGTATTGGAGTACTGTTTAGGCCATATGAAGATTATTCGAGCTGCCGTGTGATGCAGGCTTTATTGAGTATTGAAGTACTGTTTAGGCCATATGAACATTATTATAGCTGCCGTGTGGTGCAGGCTTTATTGAGTATTGAAGTACTGTTTAGGCCAGGATGTGGACAGGCCGTATTATATATATTTAATGCCCGGGAAATTATGTTATATTGAATCGTGTTTGTGCTAGCGAATGCGAGTACATTTATGGCCAGTAATAACAGTAATAACATTTCAGACTGAAACCACTTCGGTATCAGTTGGTGGTTTTCAGTTAACAGGATCTGACATCTACGACTATTCGCGTCGATAGCCTAAGTGGCGTAGTTTTGTATCATTGGATATGATTTAAGATGTGCCTGGGTGGCGTATACGATTAAGAAATTGTTACCTCTACAGTGATATGTACTTGAAGCAAGAGGATAATATGAAGCAAATTTTGTCCACCAGACCATAACATATCTAGAGGATCAGTCACTACAAGTTGGAAATAATACATATGACTTTCACGTGACAAGAGTGTAGAACACTTGACTGTGTTATAATTAGCCTTATGTAGGCGTGGCTTGAATCTGGTGTACTTCAGAACTGTGACCTAAATATTATCTGCGTGGGTGGCGCATTTGAGAAACAACGCACGCTTTATTTGGTAGTATGCAACTTTACACCAGTAGCAATTGACGTCCTATTTCGTGCCTATAGACTACAACAACGTCTGCAGTGGTCAAGGAAGTTCAATTAGACTTGGACAGTATTTGTACCAGCATTTGTACGGGTTGTCACAGATTTCTGCAATATTCGAGTTACCTGTGCCAGTTATCACCATCACAAGTTCAAGATGTTATGATACACGGAGTTGCCGTGTACATTTCAGACTACAGAAGAGTCAAGAGGGGCAGTGTGTGCTGTATTATGGTTCCTGTCAACGTGTGCATTGTTAAGCACATATCATATTGACGAAATTACCTGAAGACAAGCGAATCAAGTTCCAGTGCTTTCCCGCAGTGGAGGTTTTAGCAGTCTATGTGATATCCAGTATCGTGGCGGAAAAGAAGCGGGATCATTGACAAGATAAGTGATTGTGTCTTGTGTAAATTGTGTCACTTCATATATGTCGCTAGGCCTCCCTAATTGCTCATTTTGTTATTATTGTTGTTTATGTCTAATTTGACATATGATTAAGATTTGATGCATAGGTGTTAATGGCTGTTGACATATGTCGATTTTCCTGATAATGATGTGACTTGATAAAGGTGCTATAAAAAGGAATTGGTGATACAGAATTGATGAATAAGCTCATTTCTTGACAAATAGTTAACTTTGTGAGCTGGAAGGGTAATTGTCAAACCTTTTGCGACAGTAATTTGTCATAACTATAAGTGATTACTATATATAGTTGATTAAGTAAGTGAATCACCATGGATCGTGATATGTGCCCTACAGATATAAGGCCTATGTTGGAGTCTGCATTGGTGGTAGGTAGAGATGGTAAGGGATTGAGAAGTGCACGACTTGGAGAATGGATAATGGATGATTTTTTGATTAATGTGTCAACATCCCTGGAGTTATTTGCTGAACACAACTTTAAGTTTGTTTGCAATTTGGTAATGGCTAAGGATTTGGTGAATTTGCTACGACACCTTCGTGTGTTTTTGCAACAGAATATTGAGCTTGAACACGGACATATAGTGCAAAGCATGTTCAAAATAATCCATAACCATACTTCTGATGAGCAGGAAAGGGAATTGAGAATTGAGAAACAAGCAAAAGTAAACAAACAAAGTGCTCTACAGCAAAGAGAGAATTTCCTAGAAGGTGTTGCTAAAGAGAACGAACTACAGGCAACTGTGTATAGGCTTAAAAGTGAGATACTTGAATCAAACTCAGAACTTTCTAGTGCACAAGCTACATTAAATTCAACTTTAAGCAAAGTCCAAGACTTGGAAACTCAGATAGGTAATCTCACGCGGGAACTTCAAGAACAGAAAGAGATGTATGAGAAATTGAAGGTTGAGAGAAATGTCTGTGAGAAGACTTACATAGAAATGCTTCATGAGGTGATGAATGATAATGCGATGCTCAGTGATCAAATTGGGGAGATGAATATTGTACCCCCCAAGAAGAGTAATGAGATTATGAAAAACAATGATGATGTCCAGACTGAAACACTTCAGATAGAGTTGACTCAGTTGAGGGCAAATAAAGAACAGTACGAGAAAGAGACTTTAGTGGAGTTGACGGCTGAGAAAGAGAAGGTCGCTAAAATTGAAAATTTGCTAGCAGAAGAAAGCGACAAAGTTTTGGCTGTTAAGGAGTTAAATAAAAGGTTAAGTGAAACGATTTCACTTAAAGATATTGAAATTGCGGAAGCAAGGGAAAGAATATTTGGCTTAATAGATATGGTTTTGAAAAACAAAAGGTGCTCTTCTGTCAATGTTCACAATGATAGACAGAAAGTTGCGAAAAGTCAGCCCCATATACTTTTTGCTCAGAGAGATGTCATTCATGGTAAAGACAGATCTTATCGTGGTAAATACAACTTTAAAAGTTCTAATATTACTGATAGTTCCAGTGATAATTCTTGGCGTCAGACCAACAAAGATTCTAGTGTAACAGGCAGTTCCGTTGGTCAGGAAAAGAAAGGTGATATATTTCAGGTCAAGACTCATAAGAGCAAATATTTGTCTACTACTGGAAATACTCAGAAATTAATAGCGGGTGTTGAGACTATTACTACTTGTTCCAAAGATGAAACCCATATGCGGAACAATAGAGATACTATTGTTTCTGGCAGTTGTCAAACTCAGCACAGTCAGTTTGAAACTATTGGTAAATATATTCCCATAAGGGAAAAGAAAAACAGTTCTAGAAAGAGAGATAACCCCAAGAGTAAACAGTACCAAGGGAGATCAGAAAATAATAATTTTCCCTCTCGTAGATACTGTAGACAATTTAACAAATCTCAAAGTTTTGATTGTAAGAATGTTGGAAAGTATGATAGAGATAATAGCTTTTCAAATGTTGCTTTATATCACCAGAGTAATGTTCCTAAACAAAAGACTAAAGTCATTTTTTGTAAACAAGACAACGGTAATAATAAGTATTGTGATCGTAGAACAAATAATAAGCGCAATTGTGCTAATTTTGTTCAACATGAGCCCAGAGTCATTTATAATCAAAGTAAACAGAGTAAAAATAACAGTGGATGCTTGAATACTATTGATTGCTCTACTTGTTGTTGTGAATGTGAGACTTTGTTTCAGCGTAAGACAGCGGCGACATTCAAGGTCGGTCATGTTGTCCCCAAGAATTCTATGATATCTACATGTGATAGAGAGAGCTAGTGACATCGTGAAGAGACCGGGTTTTTACACAAGCCGGTACTGGGTAATTGTAAATGTGATTTCTACGTTTTTTTTTTTTTCATTAAATTTCACTATTGAGTAAAATGGAAATTTTCATTTGTATTTGTTGACAGAAGCTACGTTGCGATAAGGGTCAAGGCTTCTGTGACATATTGACGGTCAGAAATGTGAGTCAACTTTCCGCTCGAGTAGTCAACCGAAACCTGTCAGCGTCTAAATAGCAACTGATGTTGCTTTCTGAAGGTCAAGCATGTTTACAAGAGAGTGGGAGACTTCGCGTCTGATTTATTTTTTTTTTTATGTGAAGATAGTAAATATTTTTGTATTCTATATTAGTACATGACATGTTGTTGTTTTGAAATAACATATAATTTTGTTGTAATGATTATTTCTATGCATCATTTGATTGCCATAATTTTTTATTGTTATTTATATGTCTGTATTTTGATGATGTATTAATACATTTTTATGCTATTTATATATTATTGTGTTGATAATGTGTAGTATGTAATTATTATCCTTTATACTACTCTGTTCAACTTAGAATTTTTGCAACTGTGTTGTTTAGGATAGTTTTGTACATGATGAGATTGCACAAACTCATTTATTGTGTTGATGTAGTGGTTACTTTTTAGATAGTCCTGAGTGTTCGTTATTCACTTAATTTATATTTTTCTCATGTTTTGATGTCATGATTAATTAATATATAGAACATACAGAGAAGATGTGTATTATCTGGTATGTTGTGAAATGTAATTTTGGAAAATAGCTTGCATGTATCATACATGATCTTGTATTTGGATTTGTTAACTTTTTGTGAAACTTCGATTTTTCCAGAACTTGATTTTCTTGCCAGTCAGACATGTAGATTATTTTCTTAGCAGATTTTTTTTTTTTAAAAAAAAAAACTTATTTTTTGTAGATATTTTTATAAAACCTTTTTTATATTTTCATAGTAACAACAAAGTGTAGATTTATTTATAATGTATATCTTATCGATTTGAGTAAGAGATAGAGTTATACCTAAATAGCATTGTACGGAGCTGAACGTAATTGTCAGCAGAAAGAACTTAAAGGATAAATTAAATTTACATGTGTTGATTTAAAGGTTCCTTCGAGATAGGATTTTTGTTTTATATTTCACTCATTTTGTTAAAATATTGATTTCATTATTAGGCTTTACTTAAAGTATTACTGAACTACTTAAAAATTAAATACTGTTTTTATGTAACTTATCGAGAAAAAAAAAAATATGTTTGTACGGTACTGTTGAAAAAAAATGATTTTTTTTTTTTTTGGCATTGTAATTTTTTGTTGGGTGTGCCCAGCATTTGACTTCGTGATATCATTGATATGTAGTTTGATTAGTTCTTGTAAAAAGTTGTTTTTTATTATGATGTATTTTTTATTTTTAGCGCTTGATTGTGCGTTGGTCGTATTAGTTATAGTAATGCTATTACTTGTTTGTTCGATGCCTATAATTTATTTATGTTAGTTTTGTATAACTCTTATAACTTAGTTAAATTACTTATTAGGTTTTGTTTAGTTATAAATTATTTTTTGGTGGTGTTAGTATAGATATACTTTGATATTTTGTGTTGTGCTTTTCGATCATGTTTATATATTTATTTATGAATAGGTTATCTGATCAAAACAGTTTTTAGTATGTACTGTTATTGACTTTCTCTGTGTTCGTGCCTTTGCTTTCTATCTGTCTTTGGTAACTATTCTTCATTTCATTCCTCCTTTTCTGTTGTCTTTTCGGTATGGATTTCATATCTTGTTTATAATTTCGTACCTCATCTTCGTTTTACTTGATTCTATTTGTATACTTTGTCTTCTTTCAACACTTATACCTCTATTCTTTGTATTGTTGGAGTGGTTATATGACTTGATATAACATATCTACTTTTGACAGTTGTATTTATTTTACATGTAATTGTCCAACTTAGTTATGAGTATATGGTATTGTTGAGTTCTTACTTTCCTTTTTTACAGATCATTCTTCTTTTGATTGATCTTGTGTTTTCTCTTTCGATTGGTTGTTTTCGGTTTGGTTTGTACTAAATATACGTAACTTAATTTTGGAACTGATCATATTTGTATATTTAGCTAATTACTTTTTATACTTAGCTGGTTATGCTGTATGCTTTAATTGCTACTTTACACTTTAATGCTGATATTTCTTGTAAATATCTAATTTTGATTTAAAATAAGATATTTTTGTAGGCATATGTTAGAGCTTAATTGTCTTCTAAATTTTTCGTTTTTGGGAGTTAATTTTTTCAAAAAAAAATGATAGAATCATTTTTTTTTTTTTTATTCCCCGGAGCGGGTGGTAACTGTTGCAGGTGGAACTTATGGAAGGGGAAGTAATCTTTAGAATGGTTTTTTAGACATATTAAATTTCGAGTTGCAACGCTTGATTAAGCGGATACTTGTTTGACTTTAGGATAGAATTATCTTTTCCTATTTTTCGGGTGACAGAGTACAGATAAGCGTGTGAACGCTGTTTAATGTATTTATTCTGTACTGTTTTGAGTTATGTGAATAGCTCGCTAGTCTGCATGTGTTATCGAGAACGGTGTTCAAGACAACCGAATCTCGTGACGGGTTTTTTGGTGGGACTAGTGTGTGATTTGGGGAGTTGTGTTTTGGGCGTGGACCGTGTAGGTCGAGTCCCAGTGTTTTTGGATAATGTATGCCTACGTAGGATTTGAGAAAATGTCGACTTATATATTTCGCTGTGTGTACAGCCTATTTGATAAACTGCAGTGAAGACTGTTTAGGCCATATGAAGATTATTATAGCTGCCGTGTGTTGCAGGCTTTATGGAGTAATGAAGTACTGTTTAGGCCATATGAAGATTATTATAGCTGCCGTGTGTTGCAGGCTTTATGGAGTAATGAAGTACTGTTTAGGCCATATGAAGATTATTATAGCTGCCGTGTGTTGCAGGCTTTATTGAGTAATGCAGTACTGTTTAGGCCATATGAAGATTATTATAGCTGCCGTGTGTTGCAGGCTTTATGGAGTAATGAAGACTGTTTAGGCCATATGAAGATTATTATAGCTGCCGTGTGTTGCAGGCTGTATGGAGTAATGAAGACTGTTCAGGCCATATGAAGATTATTATAGCTGCCGTGTGTTGCAGGCTTTATTGAGTAATGCAGTACTGTTTAGGCCATATGAAGATTATTATAGCTGCCGTGTGTTGCAGGCTTTATGGAGTAATGAAGTACTGTTTAGGCCATATGAAGATTATTATAGCTGCCGTGTGGTGCAGGCTTTATTGAGTATGGAAGATTTGTTTAGGCCATATGAAGATTATTATAGCTGCCGTGTGATGCAGGCTTTAGTGAGTATTGGAGTACTGTTTAGGCCATATGAAGATTATTAGAGCTGCCGTGTGATGCAGGCTTTATTGAGTATTGAAGTACGGTTTAGGCCATATGAACATTATTATAGCTGCCGTGTGGTGCAGGCTTTATTGAGTATTGAAGTACTGTTTAGGCCAGGATGTGGACAGGCCGTATTATATATATTTAATGCAATGTGGAAATTATATGATTCGTGTTTTGCTGTCGAATGTGTGTCATTTATGTCATCGTGTCTGTGTTGCAACGTAATAAACAGTAGCGAACTGTTCCAGTCGTTTGCAACCCTTTTTGACTCCTGCATGTACTCTTACGTACGCACTGTGGTGTGCGAACATATCAACACACACCCAGGTCAACATTCCAGACACAGTGACAGGACAGCAGCACACATATATTAAATTAGCCTGTGTGGCGATGATATAGACCAAACCACTACACTCGCAACAGTGGGTGTAAACAGAGATTATATAACATTTAGACTTAGCGCCGTTATCAGCGGTGGTTTCAAAGACATAATAACATTAACGTTTAATTACATTCAGTGAGAAACCAGAAAATCTAGCCGGTATCAGCTACCCAAAAAGCAGAGGCTGGGAGACTTTTTTCCGGCCATAAATCAAGGATTCCTCTGCAAAAGAGAAGTTTGCAATAAGATGAAGATGGCTGTATACCGCTCCACCTATATTCCAGTCGACATATGGATGTGAGTCATGAGCAATGACTACAATCCACAAAAGCCAGCTTCAAACTTCAGAAATGAGGTATCTGAGGAAGGTGGTTGAAGTAACAAGAGATATGGTCCTCTACCAGATGATATGGCAAGGTCTCAAAACCCAGCCACTGCAGACTCAAGTAGAACAGTCCCAACTATGATGGTTTGGCCATGTCTGCAGAGTGGAAGAAGATCAGTTACCATGACAAGTATGGGAAACTAAGAGCCAGGGATCCAGACCTCCAGGACGACAAACCCAGAGTCTGTTGGGAGGACAACATTAAACAATCTCTGAAGGATCAAGGACTAGATTGGAACCAGGACAGAAGGAAGACAGCCGATAGAATGGTATGGCGCTCCTCCTTCAAACCTCTACACCTCACGGTAGAAGAGGAATGAGTAAGTAGTAAGTAAGAATATAACACTCATCTGGGCCACAGCCTACAAGCAAACAACACTTGGTAAGTTCCTTGAATGTAACACCCATCTAGGCCATAGTCTACAAACAAACACAACAAATTTCCCTGAATATAACACCCATCTAGGCCATAGTCTACAAGCAAACACAACGCCTGAATATAACACCCATCTAGGCCATAGTTTACAAGCAAACAAAACAAAGTTCCCTGAATATAACACCTATCTTGGCCATAGTCTACAGGCAAACAACACTATAAGTTCCTTTAATATAATACCCATCTAGGCCACAGTCTACAAGCAAACACAACAAAGTTCCCTGAATATAACACCTATCTTGGCCATAGTCTACAAGCAAACAAATCAAAGTTCCCTGAATATAACACCCATCTTAGCCATAGTCTACAAGCAAACAAATCAAAGTTCCCTGAATATAACACCTATCTAGGCCACAATCTACAAGCAAACAACACTTTGTTCCTTGAATATAACACCCATCTTAGCCAGTCTAAAAGCAAACACAACCAAGTTCCTTGAATATAACACACATCTTGGCCATAGCCTAACAGCAAACACAAACAAGTTCCTTTGCCTTTCTTAACTCAAGCGCAGTCAGATACCCATTTACAGCTGGGTAGACTGGAGCATGCTACCAAATTTCATTCCAGGAACTTGGTTAACTGTGCCACAATAGGAAAGCACTCCAGTCACTTAGCCTTTCGGACGATCAAAGGGAAATATAGGGAGACTTAAAAACACACAGAGAAGGAAACTGGAGGAGACAGATATGAAAGATATAAAGATGGCACAAGTGTAGTAGACTTGTGAAGTTTAGGCAGATTTATTCAATAAGAAACATACACAGCACAGTGGGAAATTATGACAACACTGTGGTAGGTATAGAAATATTCAATTTGTAGTTGCTAATTTATCTAATAATAATAATAATAGCCCCTTCAGTCATAACTGACTATGGGAATGCGCTCCTGAGGTGACAGCCCTCAGCTGCTTATTTTCCTGGTGCTCCTTTCGACGTTTTCTCCCCTCCTCTGCTTGTTGTGTGAGCCTCTCTTCGCCCAATCTGAGGTGGCGCCGTAAATAGCTTCGCCACTTAGTGCGATCGGCAGCTTCATCCTCCCATGTTGCTGGATCCATGTCCAGTGCCCTCATATCTCTCTTGCACACATCTTTGAACCTCAGCTGTGGTCGCCCAACTGTTCTCTTGCCATCTGCTAATTGTCCGTAGAAGATATCTTTTGGGATGCGACCATCTTCCATGCGGCGAACATGGCCAAGCCAGCAAAGTCTGCGCTGTCTTAGTAGTGTATACATACTTTGAAGGCCAGCACGTGACAACACCTCGACATTTGTCACTTTATCTTTCCACGAAATGCCGAGGATGCGGCGTAGACACCGTAAATGGAAGGTATTGAGCCTTCTTTCTTGCTTAGCATAGGTCGTCCAGGTCTCACTGCCATATAGAAGTGTGCTGGTGACGCAGGCATTATATACCGCAGCTTTGGTCTTCATTGTGAGTTTAGAGTTTCCCCAAACACGCAGTGTGAGGCGGGCAAAGGTAGCTGCAGCTTTGCCAATGCGGCTGTCGATTTCTGTATCCAGTGAGAGTTTGTCATTGATGGTAGACCCTAGGTATGTGAAGTGGTGCACCACTGCCAATTCATAGTTATCGATAGTGATAACTGGTGCAGCACCCGCATCCTGACTCAGCACATTCGTTTTCTTTAGACTTATTGTGAGGCCAAAGTCCTTGCATGCTTTAGTGAAGCGATTCATCAAGTTCTGAAGCTCCTGTTGGCTTTGAGTGACGACTGCAGCATCATCAGTGAACAACAGGTCTCTTATAGTGACCCTTCTGATTTTTGTTTTTTAATTTTAATTTATCTATTTTGACATTTTAAACTGTTTTATGCATATTTTGTTAGAAGTTTAGCCGACACTAGATCTGGCGTACTTGTCCTGCCGTTTTAAAATCTGGGGAAAAGCAAGATTTAGGATCTATTATTGTTACCAAATGCACTGAAAAGTAAAAATAAATTGTCTGTATATTCTATTGCATAAAATAAATGTAGATAAACCAGTTATTCATTCATCATTCATTTGTCATCTCCTTCAGGAAAAAAAATTAATTAAAAATATACTTTAAAAGTCTTACTTTAACAGGGTAAAATCACCTCCTTTTATATATGTTCAATCATTGCACAAAATTGGCTGTGTCAATGCAAACTAACTTGAGAGATTAAAACGTACCAAGAAAGGGAGCTGCATGCAAAATTTCAGCTCCCTACGATGAGTGGAACATAAGAGATTTTGAGTGTCCACGATTTGAAACATGACAAAGAAATAACGCTCTGATGATCTTAAAGAAAAGTGGTTATAACAACAACAACAAAATTGTTGCCAGAAATGATTAAAAATGTTTCAATACACTTCCCTAATATTTTCTAACAGCAATTTATGCTACCAGTGTACACGTAAAACAAACTTGCTATACAGTCCACTGCTACAACAGCACATGCATGTTTCTGATGCAGTCGTCCTGCAATAGGACCAGCTGTGGTGGTGGTTCCATGCTCCTCAAGGAGCAAAGAAGGAAAATAATGGTGATGATTTAACACCAAAAAAAAAAAAAAAAGTTATACCTTGAATTTTATCCATCCATCAAGGGAAACAACTTTCTGTGTATGCTGCACATCTATTGCACCTCCAAACAACAGAAGAGGATAAGGAGACACCACTGTAGTATCTCGTAAATATACCCGGGTCAGGCGGATCTAAGAAATAAAATGATTAAATATGCACCCACTGGCTTTCCAACTATATTAACTGGTACAATTCATGTTAAAAGAATGTTAGCATACAACTTAACCCACTACATGCATCATACATCATTCCTCAAGGACATCCTTCTCATTCTCAAGGAAATCCATCTTATACCCTATGGAGCACTGGCTGGAACTTCTGTTTGCCACCAGTTTCTAATTGAGACCTCTTCTGTAGCTCTACCTGAGGTTCTGATTGCTCTGACTTTTTTCTTCTGTGTTTTCTTGGCCTCCACACACTTTTCTTCCCCTGTTGGTTCCAGTCCAGGACATGTCTGATTGTGCTGGTTAGTTATTTCCTGAAGATCCTTGTTTAAATGTGCATCAATCAATCTTGAGGCCAGAGCGGCTATGAGGTATGGCGTCTGCCTCAAATTCTAAAAGAACTGGGTTCGATTCCCAGTAGAAGGAATATAATTTATGGAAATTTTTTTCAGAACAAGTGGTCCTAATGATGTCATACTCCCCCATTGTCTCCTCGGTAGTGAGATCGGATGCCTAGCCTTCTCGGATAAGGGAGAAAAAAACAGGAGGTCCCTTGTGCACGTTACAAATCCCAACAGCAGTTGGAAATCATAAAGAGTAGGCCATAAGGCCACTGCACTGGCAAAATTTAAAAATTATAAACCTACCCACCACAAAAATATATATAGAACATGTGATTCCTATATACACACACTGGGATTCTCACCAGTGCTAAGGAGTGCGTGCACTGTGTGATCTAAGGGAGAAGATAGGAGAATCGATGCAGTTGCCAGCGTGTAATGAAGATAGTCCTTAAAACCCAAACCAAACCAATCTCTGCCAAATGTAGTTCCTGGGGTCTCTGAGAAGACAAAGAAAGAACGGGACGATTACTTCCTCGTGCATCTCATAAGAGGTGACTAATGTGAGAGATTCTGCGTGGGGTTGGCAAACTCATCATGTAAAACTAGCTACTACACAAATCACCGCCACTGTAGCACAATGCTTTGATGCAGATTTCTTGAATGGGGGCCTAGTTGACATGGTGGCTCCATGTTTCATAAGCAGCAAGAAGGAAAATGATAACAATGATGTTAAAAGTTCATTTAAAAAGTTAAAAAAAAACCCACAAAAAACGAGGGGGCCCCTAAAACATACTTGAGAAGAGCACTAGAAACAAACATAAACAGAATAATGTTAACATAGAAAGGCAACATGAACAGATGACGCAGGGCTACAAGACATCTGAAATGTCAAATTCTGGGAAGAAAAAAAACTGGGTTTCTTCTTCCTCGTTCACCTTCAGACTTCCACATTAACTCTTAGTATCCGGCAAGCCCCGTGAAGTGGCGCGGGTTTAGTACCAATTTTACGGCTCGCCAGTTCAAGTGGCGCGCGACGGTAATGATAGCTAAACTAGCGCGTAAAAACGCGGTTTTAGCTCCCGTATAGTAAGAGTTAATGACTCTAATAAGGGCCATAAAGGCAGTAGTCAAGGTTCCTGACATTCTCCAAACAGTTTTTCGTTGACAGAAGTGGGTTGTTGCCATATGCTACTCCGTTCATTGCTGTAGGTTGGGCAGGACTGCAGCAGGTGTTCAGCTGTCATCAGGCTGGTGCCGCATGTGCAGATATCTGTTGCACCAATTTTGTACTTGTGGTATAGATGGTATCTCAATCTGTTGTGTCCAGCATCATTTTTTAAATGGCCTGGGTGCTCTCTTTCCCATTTGGACTTGAATGTAGCCTTTATAGCAGTTTTTGCCATTTCGTAAGTTGTCTGTATATCATTTTGTTGTAAGGCTCCACCTTCCTTAGCAAGTTTGTCTGCCTCCTCATTTCCTGGTATGTTGCACTGGGCTGGTATCCACTGGATTGTGCACTTGTTGAAGCATTTGGCCAGTCTTTCAAGAGAGTTTATCAGATCTTGCAATCCTTTAGCATGGTGGCTCTTCAGAGCTGTTATTACTGAGATCTGTAAAGATTACTATTTGTTTTTCTGAATGTGCTTTGCATTCAATAAGGGTTTCCGCTGCCTGTTTCAGGGCTTCTGCTTCAGCATTGAAGTTATTGCAGTATTTGCCAGTGGTGATTGCCATAGAGTGGATTCTATTCTTTAATTTAATGAGGATGCCAGCACCCCTGTTTCAACTGTGTTTTTTGCTGAACCATCAGTATATGTGTGTGTGTGTGTCTAGAACCATCAGTATATGCGTGTGTCCAAAGCTTTGCTGGGAATTTTTGTTCAATATACTTGGTTGCTATACACTTTCTTTGTGTTTCTGTCTGTGTTCCCTTACTTTCAATACCTGGAATATCAGATTTTAGCTCAGGAAAGCATCTTGTTTTCCACAGTGGGATAGTTGTGCTTGTTGGTATTTTCTTTGCGACTGAGATTGCTAGCATGGTATTTTTGCTAATTTTTTTCTTTTGTTTGGGCCACAAAGTTAGTTCGCTTGAGCCTGCCTCTTCCTAGCCTATTCATTCTCTGGAACATGGGGTGTCCCTTGAGTCTCTTAAATTTTTCAGCTTGTTGTAAGACTCTGCAGTCATGTCTGTCCTCCACTGACTGTAGCCTTGTAATGTTTTCCATATGGTTGATTTTTGTGGATTTTAGGCCCCCTGTTATAATACATGCTGCTTGGTTTTGGAGTCTGTTTACTCTGTCAAAATTTGACTTTGCTGCCGTCGACCAGGCTGTGATGCTATATTCCATAACAGGCCTGACTCTGTCTGTGTACAGCTGTTTGAGGATATTCTCATCAGCACCCCGTGTGGTACCAGGTAACTTTTTCATGATGGCCATGCAAAGTTTTGCCCTTAGCTGTGTTTTTGTTTATCTGTGATTTCCATGTCATTCGGCGGTCTAGTGTGATTCCTAAGTATGTTGTGTTTCTTCTTCTCGTACTGCCTGCCCATTTAGTTGTAGTTTTGCTTGTTGTGGTGATGAATTCTTCTGGTCCACACAGCCAGGTCATGCATTCTGTATCTCACTACGTCAACATTTGGCCATGTTGTTATTTTGTTAATAAAGGGATAGTATGCTTGTTGAGATTTTTTCCCTTTTTTCATTGACACCGTAATTATACTGTTCAAAAAAAGAAACGCAACTTTTTTGGTGTTACATTTATAAAAGATATTCGCTGATTGGACATTAGTCAACCTATCGACTGTGTCCACCTTGTCATTAACTTCTCGTGGTTACCTGAATTGTATTCACCTCATGATTCGTGAGGTCATGAAAGAGGTCAAGGTCAAAACAACATTTTTGACAATAACTCGTGACAGGTTCATGAGAATCCCGTGAAACTTACTGAACACAAAACTCTCTGACCATATTATTGAATGCCTATAAAAGATTGATGCTCCTCTAATAAATTCAGTTGAAAAATGCTGTCAAATAGATTAATTATGAGAAATGACAGTGAATGTAGTAAGGTGAGTCTATTGGCCCGAGGAGGATAACCGAAATTAAATCTTCCTCGCCAAATCGTGACTAAAGAAATGCTATAAACTCACCACCTCTGGCTACCTTTAACAGACTAAAGGAGATAAGGTTAAACTAACACTACAGACACCACTGTACAGACAATAGTTAAGGACTATACAGTGAAGAAGCTGATCCAGTGAACATTAAATAAGTTTATTATACAAATCAACAGAATTTTCATAACATAGTAACAAATAAAGAAAAGCATATATCGTGCAAGGTTGCACCGACCTGGAAGACAAAGAAACTCAAATTTGATTATAAGCACACCAAATTTAAAACTCCAACCACTTTCACTCCTTCATACACCCTGCTGGGGACAAAATTTAAAAAATGATAAGTGATCTTAACTACAGTCTAATTTAGTGGCCCTCAACTGTAGCCACCACTCTCTATTACACTACTATCTCTAAAGTCAATGGCTGCTGACCCTTCATGAAGACTATCTGCACAGCTGCTAACTCTGTCAGCGGTATACGCCACTAAGTCACACTCTGCACTGCTATGTAATAGACTTTTTCTAACTCTAAGGCTCAGAGGCTATCCTCTAAGAATATTATGAGACTCTGCAGGTCCCTGATCTATTTTTCACCATCTCTCTCCACTTCTGCCTTGCTGCTCTCGTTTCATTTCAGCAACCTGGAAATGATATCCCTTTCTTCCTGGTTCTGACGACTAGGCACTTGCCGTAGACTGTAGAGGCTTCTCTATTTGGCGAAAAGAAAGCTGATTCTCCTTTGCTATATTACCCCTCATTTGGGTTTAGGCCCTTCGGTAGTTACCGAGGCTAAAAAACGACACACCAACCCGCTTGCTTGGGTTCGATGGGTGTGTATATGAGCTTAGAGCTCCGGTCTTAAGAAAACCCTTTTCACTGAAGACTGCGTCGCTGTCTCGACCTGCTCTTCCTCGCTCCCTCTCTCTGGGGCCACAATACTCAGAGCCGATACCCCACCACGGTACAAGCTCTTACGCCTCTGGCGTTTCCTCGACTTTTCTCTCTTGAGAAGACTGGCTACCTTTGCCAGCTGTCAGGAACAAGATTTATTGGCAACCCCCGCTCTTCGGGCCGTGACCACTGCTGTGGACACAAAAGACATGCCACTCTGTACTACAATACCAAAATACTTTCATATAATAAACTTACATATAAAACGTAAACAGTGGATGCTTCAGTCACACTCCAATCTAGCACAAACATGTAAACACCCGAACGAAGACTGCTCCACCATTTCCCCTCTCTTGTGCACGACGATACGTAAATATTTACTGACTCTGGGTCATCTCCCCCCGACTACACCCTGTCTGTCTAGTAAACCCGACTCACTGATCAATACTAATTATACACAGCTTGCTCAGGCCTTAAAACATTAAAAACAGGTAGGGGAACCTCCCGAACTTAGGCCTACTTTAACTCTGTAAGCGGTCTCAGGACCTTATCATCGTTTCCCCCTTATGATAAAAATGCACAACAATTACCTGCACATCAATGATTAAAATTCACCATTACATTTATATATTACATTTCTATACACAGAAATATATCTATCTCTATAGACTATATTACCTAGAACTCATTAAATTCCATAACACAAAAATCAAATACTACTCTGCATAATATTTAATTACACAACCACTTAAGGCACCATAATTTTCCTTTCACCTCTACCCCACGTGGTTTCCCTGCAATTATATTTTAACTCCCCCGATAGAAAAATACTTAATTATCTACTCTATCCATCCAGAATTCCTACTCGAATAAATCCCGATAAACCACGTGATTAAATTTTCCCGAAAAAAAAATCCGTTCCCGTATTTTATTAGGAGACTTATCAGAATTAATCTCTCAATGAAATAAAATACACGTGCTTCAGAATATTCTGTAAATTAATATAAATCTAGGATGCGTGTATGTCTACAGACTTTCTATTAAATCTACGGAGCACACCTACGTAATATCTCTTATCACTCATAGACACTGTAGAAATAAATGATGGCGTTACAAGTTATAAAGTTCAAAAATAAATTAAATTAGAACTGACTAAGGCTCTATTAGAGAACTAGATTTAATTACCACGCTACTTTAAATTATTGACATACCAAATATTGCGTTCAGCGTTAGAAGCCGACCATATGCTTGATACACGGCCCAGGATTACTGCAGGAAGAGACCGCTAAAATCGAAAAGCGCTACTTTATCTTAGATTTTCCTGCTCTGACCCCCGACCTACTTGAGGCTAGGCGTCTCCCTACAACCAATAGAATTAAAGATACTCTAAAATTTTCCATGCGCTCATCTCTAAATTTAGAACCAGTGTATTCTTGCTTCCTTTAAATGCGCGCGTAATTCCGGCTACGTAACGTTACCTAACGTCGTCCGCTAGCGTGAGCAGAAAGTTGGGCGTTACCTGGGTAGGGGTCATCTCCCCTTCCCCACGAAAAATGACCGCGATAAATTTAACAACGCAAAAAAATGGAATTTCAAGATCGCGATATTTAGAAATAGGCCGACTGGTGCCATTCAGTACTAACTTACGTTAATCCCTATAGAAAAAAACCTGCAATTACTTTACCTACAGAAAAAATCTAAACACCCCTATTATTCAGAGAGAAAAAGAATACTTCCCAATCTTTAATAGAGGGAAGACAAAAATGGCAAACTCAAAATGGGGCCTATTGAAGACTAAATCACAGTAACTCCGTCACAAATGCGCAAGTATGGCTCATCTCACTACAGAACAACGACTCATCATCATTGGACGTTTACAGACTGGACAGTCACAAAGTGTAGTGGCCAGACAATTTAATGTGGTTAGAAGCACCATTAGTCGCCTTTGGAGGCGATTTCAAGAAACTGGCTTAGTGGCAGACCGGCCGTGCAGTGGAAGACCCAGAGTCACAACTCCTGCCGAAGACTGCTTCATACGGCTGCGTCACCTCAGGAATCGACTTGCATCTGCGTTCTCCACAGTCCAGTCAATGTCAGCAGCTCGTCGAATTTCAGATCAAACGGTCAGGAACCGGCTGCACGACTCTGGTCTTTGGGCTAGAAGACCCTACAGAGGTCCTGTTCTTATGGACCGGCATCGCCAGAACCGACTGCAGTGGGCGAACCAGCATCATCAATGGACCATTGGGAATGACTGGAGACGGGTTTGGTTTAGTGATGAATCATTTTTTGTGCTTCAGCGACACGATAGACGGAGAAGAGTTTACCGCAGAGTCCATGAGCGCTACGCCCAGAACAGCATTGATGAGGCTCCTCCACATGGTGGTGGAGGTGTACTGATGTGGGGAGTGATCAACTTCATGGGAAGAAGTGACCTGGTGCAAATTGAAGGACGCCTGAATGCCCAACGATACGTCGCTGAAATTCTTCGTCCTCACGTCCTTTCACTTCTGGCTGCACGAGGGTCGATTTTTCAGCAGGATAACGCTCGACCTCATGTGACACAACTCACCACCCAGTTCCTTGCTGACAACAACGTCCAGACCATTCTGTGGCTAGCCATGTCATCAGACATGAATCCCATAGAACACTTATGGGATGAACTCGACAGACGACTCCACCAGCGAGACGTGGCTTCCAGCCAATCTCCGACAGTTGTCTCTTGCACTGCGGGAAGAGTGGGCAGCCATCCCACAACAACAGATCCAACGGCTAATCAGATCCATGTCAAGGAGATGTCGTTCTCTGATAGAGGCCAGAGGGGGCCATACACCTTACTGAAACGGAGGCCTCAGTCGCAAAGAATAAAAGTCCAAACCAAATTTAATGAACATCATTTCGTTGTTAAAGTCTGAAAGTTTCTTCATGCCAAGATTGAAACATTAATTCCGTAAAATAAAATTTTGGTACAAGTTTGAAATTTGGTGTCCATTACCACTGCAATAATGTTGCGTTTCTTTTTTTGAACAGTATAGTTGTGGTCCCCTAGTATATACATGCTCATATTCTGTCTCGTACAGTAAATCCACTACTGTGGCTTTGATGTTATAGCAGGGTATACTCTATATCACACTATTTGTGTCAATTTATATTACAAGAGTAATTGTGCTTTGTTCCTAAATTAGCTAAGCCAATCTGTTACTGATCTCATGAGGTTGCATCACATTTAAGATCTTTACCTTCTCATGGTACACAAGCCAGTTTCCTGTTAAGGAGAGATTCTTGTTTACAGAGAATGGATGCACTTGTGCTACCCCCTGAGGTGTTTCCACCATACATGTTGACTTCTGTGTTATGTCAACTGATGGCACTGTAACAATTTGGCCAACCTGGCAAGGAATATATTAAAACTATGTGGTATTAAATATTAAACACACCTAGTATTAGACGTATCAAACATAATGGAGCCAGACATCAAAAACACTTTGTATCAGACATATCAATCACACCTGGTATTAGACATATCAAACATAATGGAATCAGACATCAAAAACACTTTGTATCAGACATATCAAACACACCTAGTACATATCAAACTTAATGAAATCAGACATAAAAAACACTTTGTATCAGACATACCAAACACACCTGGTATTAGACATATCAAAGCCACATGCTTAGTCAATTGCGAACTGAACATTGGCCCACAGAGACGCACATCCACACAAAGCTGTTTGGGAGTCTTGAAGAACTTTCAACCACAGCAACATACATCCAGAAAACCGGACTTCTTGTGTAGACATTTCTAAACAACAGCGAACGAGAAGAAGAAGAAGAAGAAGAGACATATCAAACATAATGGAATCAGACATCAAAAACACTTTGTATTAGACATATCAAACACACCTGGTATTAGACATATCAAACATAATGGAACCAGACATCAAAAACACTTTATATCAGCCATCAAATATACCCTGTAGCAGACATCTCAAACACGTGGTCTCTGACATACCTGCTATCAGATTTTGACACATATCAAACACACCAGGTATCAGACATATACACACCTGATAAAACATTAAGTTTTTAAAAAATGTCTAACAAATATCAAACATAACCATGCTGGTGCTGACTTGGGAGCCGCGCTGGTGTAATGGTTACCACACTGCGCTGGCGATCGGGTGATCCAGGTTCCAGCCCTGGCGATGACATTTGAAGTAGTGTCGTCGACTGGGACTTGGACTGGAATAATTCGAGCCCTTGCGAAGACATTTGAAGGAATGTCTTCGACCAGGGACTGGAATAACCTGAACGGCTCCTGAGCCAACCCAGCTCTAATGGGTACCTCCGAAATCGGCGAGTATTTGCCTGAATAGCGAGAGAACACCTGTCATTGTACAGGGAAAAAAAGGGATACTCATGTAAAATCAGTCTCAGGTTAGACACATTAACCGGAGATTTTCCCTCAATTAAAAAAAAAAAAAAAAAAACATAACCATTTCTATGCACTTATCAATGTTTCTATGTTTCAAACTTTCTGTAGCAGACGGCCAAATCTATACAAAATAAGTAACAATTTAAAAAAAAAATAAATCAATTTCTACCCTTTGTTTGCATGTTTTGCCATAGGAAATGCCATTGCAGTCGCAGAGTCTGTTCTTTCATTAATGTGACACAATAAAATTGTTTTCTACATTTTCATGTGACCAGAAATAGGAAATAGGAAACACAGGACAGACAAACACATATTTATTTGCAAAATAAAATTAAAAGTTTGAGTCAAATCTCAAAGATAACGAAAAAAAAAAAAAAAAAAACTATTAAATAATCAAACAGAACTGGTATGACAAGAGTTAAGAATTTGGTAAAAAGATCAGATAGAACTGGTATGATGAGAGTTGAGAATGTGGTTAAGAAATGTGATACTGAAAGAACTATGACATGGTCTTACAGAAATGGTATGACAAGAGTTAAGAATGTAATTAAAAAAATGTAGTATTGAATTAATAGCCATAAAATGATCAAATAGAACTGTTATGACAAGAGTTAAGAATGTGGTTAAGAAATGTGTCATTTAAAGAACATGCCTTTAAGATGCATCTCCCATTTGATGTTATTAACATGCCTGAGTATTTTGATCTATTTACCTAGTGTAGAATTTTCAAATTTGGTGTCTTGAAGTCTGCTGTCAAAATTGATGTTTTTCACTAACCTAACTAGAAATGTCGGCGTCTGTGGCCTAATGGATATGAACGCAGTTTCATAATCCAGATATACCAGGTTCGAAACCTGCTGCAGGCGGTTTGGTAGCAAATCGCTTTGTGTGGATTTTTAACAATGGTATAAGCGCCGTACCATTCAGAAAGCAATGGCAAACTACTGAATGAAAAAATTGCCTAGAAAAAATCACAAACAGCCAATAAAAGCTGGGGTTGATTGCCACGTCCTGTAAAGGATAAGCAACTAACTTTTTTTTAACTAGAAATGGCCTTGGAAATCAAACAATACTGTAAACTGTTTCCCTGCACACACACGCACGCACATACACAAAACAGACCCAAAAAAAAAAAAACATTTCAAACACTTCATAAACTACTTCAATAAAAAAAAAAACTTTTGCTAACTTGCCTGAGGGTAAAGTCCTGCAGTTAAAATGGCTTTTAGCATTGCAGTAATTGTCACATCAAGATCATCTGTCTTTGTATCAACTGCGGATATACTGAGAACTTCACCAGAGTATGGCAATGCTGGTGTAAAATTTTCAAATTTTGTGTCTTGAAGTCTGCTGTCAAAACCGATGCTTTTCACTAACCTAACTAGGTCATTTTTTACATTCTGTAGATGAAAATAATGCAGCTGTCATAATAAACTTTACCAAGTATTACATTCACATACTTTTTTTCAGTGTTCTAGGCTTTAGAATGTTTAAAAACAAAAAAGAAAAATGGTATAGGAGTCAGTTTTACAAATTAACAATACACTAGAAATAAAGGATATTTTTGGGCATTTCCTTTGGACAAACTGTAACGGTGGCTGTCATGCTCCTAAAAGTAATATAAAAGTACCATTTTCCTGTTTGCTCCTAACAGAGTATGGAGCCACTGATACAGCTGGTCCCCTTGCAGGAGTTTCTGTAACAATTTGTTTTACATATCATTTTCCTGTAATCTGTTGTAAACAACAACCAAAATGAAATAGACTTTCATAAAAGGATGTTTGTATAGAATAGAAGGATTGAAGTGATATGATAAGGTTACAAATGCGGAACTGATGACAAGAACCAGACAAGTGCCAGTGGAACAAGAGATGTAAAGAAGACGCTGGAGATGGATAGGACACACAATGAGAAAACGTGTTGATAGCATTACCAGGCAGTCCTTGTTCAGGAACCCCCAAGGCAAGAGAGGTAGGGGAAGACCAAGGAACACATGGGGAAGAGAACTGGAGACAGACATGAAGGGAATGAAGAAGAAATGGAAAGACAGTGAGCTAATGGACAGGGCAGAAACACTTGGTAATAGCTCAAAACATAACACATTTCTGATCAAACCTTATTACAAGAGCTTGAGGGACAGTGTCAGTGAGAAGAAGTCAAAGACCAAGAGTAATGGAATGCCATGTTTACAGGCAGATCTAGGAATGGTCCAAGGGAGGGGCGATACATCAGAATGATAAGGCCCCCTCCCCATTTGCTTCTTATTTACACGTATTTTTAGACAATTAAAAAACAAAATAAAAAATTTTGAACAAATGTGACAACTTGATAGTTGTATTATACAGTAGCTCAAAAATATTCATTTTTATTTTTTTTAAATTAACTATTTATAACATAATTACATAAAAGTAAGGTACAAAGAGACAAAATTGGATAAAAATTCATACATATTTTATATTACAGCATAACATTTTTTGATTTGGGATTGGCTGCCAGATATAGAAATTATCTGTCTCTTGTCACAAAGTCCTCTGCTTTTGCCACTCGAGTGAAGTCCCCTTGTGTCACCTGCCTGGTGCCTTCTTTTGTCTCTTTGTTGTAAGGCGGTTCCCTTTATTGTCGTTCACTGTGCTGCCATTTATAATTACTTGCAAACTACGTTTGTAACATTTTGGGTAATTACCATTGTCCAATACTGTAAAAAAACTTCTTTCTTTCCACTGTAAAGTTTCATGGTTTTCACTCGCACGCTCTGTAAGTGTCAGTCTGTGAAGCAGTGTACAGAGTTGTTGAGATCAGGCATGCTCCATGTTTACCCAGCGGTAAATGGGTAACTCACCCTAGTCCTGAGTTAGGGAAGGCAAAGGCAGCTGTAAATAGTCGTTTCCCTCTAAGGCTCCAGGGGAAGCAGGCCCTAAGCTTGGTCACTTCAACCGACGCAGGATGATATGTGTATGGAGTAGAAGTGTAGACTGTGATTGACGCGAATGGTGTACTGTTCGTGTGCTGACCAAGATAATCACTCATACACTTGTCTACAAGGCACCAATGCAGACTGCTGGAATCTTTGTTTACACAATTTATTCAGACGTACAAACTGGGACATACGAGTACATCATGGTTATGTTGACACATCAATTTGTAGGTATACATAGCAGATTCGAAATCATGACACTTTCATGAATAATAGGTAGTACATCAAAAGTTCAATGTCATGATACATTATGGCCGCATCCCCTATCTGACTAAACGCGTCAGTGAAGGCAGATCGGTAAATAACTGAAGTTGCTTGACGTCCATAGTTCGTAGTATATTATGGAACCACGAAAAGGGGGTTTCTATCAAGATTGAGATCTCTTTGTCACTGTCCAAGTAATAAGATACATGCCCCGTTCTTTGGACAGTAATCAGAAAATATGATGACAGGAATCTAACATGGCCGCCTCCCTGAGTTGCCGCTCACTCACTCGTAGGAAGGTGAATATAAGCCAAAGTTAATTTATAATGGGCATATAGATAGTTTCATAAATGTTTCCATACAGCTCTACGGTAATTAGGTTAATTCACGTAGCCATAACCGCTGTAGGAAAACCTGTCATCTTTGTCGATACAAAATTGACCCTAGCGTTGCGAAGCACAAAATTCCAGCTAGGTCTAACCGACCTGAGATCATCAAAATAGGGTCTGGCAATACATGGAGTCCGAATTATACATTGTACCGTACCTTAGGAGAGTCTCTAACACAAACTCCAGTAGAGACACAATCTCCTGTAGAAGAAAACCACTTCATAACTAATTTTTCCTTAAGAATCTACCAGCCCTTTGAAAAATGCGTACCCGCCATTCACGGTACATCGGAACTTATCACGACTTGTCAAGACAACTCATACTTCCGCTGGAGCGGAATAACAAGAATCTAGTCCCGCCTACCCATCCAAAATATACAATATAGGACTGATTCTACTTGTACTAATAATATGTAATACATATGAATTCAGGCCATAAACATAATAAGCAAATTAATCTATTTTCTGGCCCTAAGAAATAGGTACAAACGTAAGAGCAATATCCGTGCGCCGGATCAATATCAAGAACGGTTACTCCTATAATCAAAAGTGTGAATCAAACATGGATTCTCTCGCTTTTACCATAGACAGCATTTTCATACACAAATGAATGACTGTCTATATTTTTTCCCATATTAAATAGCCATATCGATTTTTGTAATATGTGCGTCAAAATATGCACGCAACAAATACCAAACATGTTTTAATTCATCCGTCATCCGACCTAATGATTACTTGCATTTAAGTCCCCAATGGGGGGAAAAATACTAGAGCGCTTGATATGAAGTAAAGGTTTTCAAAGTCCCAAGGGAGGGGTGATCGCCCTGTCGCCACCCCTTGGATCTGCCAATGGCCATGCGCAGCAATGAGCTGTCAAAGTAATGCTGAAATCATTCATTACCCTTCACCTGCCCAAGGTGAATAGACTCCCAACAAATTCATGTCAAGCCTTCCTGTCCAGTGCCATCTGTTCATGTTCTTTCTTATCTCTTTCATGTCCATCTCCATGGGTTTTTGGACACTGCATGTCCAATTCTCAACCCTTTTAAAATAAAGTTTGTTTGGTTGTTCTCTTACTATGGAGATTACATGGCAAGGACTGTCTTGTAATGCTGTCAAATGATTTCCTCAATGCTGAAATAGAGGAAAAAATATGTAGTTCTGTGAAGTTAACTCACCTCAATATCAAGTAAAGTGGACTTCTTCAGAAAATTCTTTGAGATGTAAGAGTTTTCTGCTGATCTGCTATCTTTTCTTGCTCTGCACCACCTGAATGGAAATAATGAAATAGAAACAAATTGTACATTTACATTTAAATAGATAACATAACCCAGCACGAGCTCTTCTACATCAGTTGTGGAATAAAAGTACAAAACTACTTCAAGAAGCACTACAATGTGTCTTGTCTTGCAAGAAAATTTGTATTCATAACTTACGAAGACATGTCTTGACTTGCATAAAACTTCTACGATAGACAACTCCTTATCTGAAACCCTGGGGACCAGATGTGTTTCAGAATTCAAAATGATTCCAATCCAACGCCAGCATCTCCTTCTCACATCTTGTTCTATGGGTATTTGTCTGATTCTTTCCATCACTTCCATATTGGTGGTCTTGTCAAATGCTTTCACTGTTCCATTCCGCACAAGTACCCATTTATGAAATCATTTTTCCATTCCGCACATGTACCCATTTATGAAACCATTTTTCCATTCCGTACAAGTACCCATTTATGAAATAATTTTTCTATTCTGCACAAGTACCCATTTATGAAATCATTCCGCACAAGTACCCATTTATGAAAGTCTTCAAGGACAATGACCAGAAAGTAGACATGAAAACTGGTGAATAAAACTATAAGAGGATATATGCATGAGAGCTATAGAGATAAACAGGCCAAACTCTCAAACTGCTGGTGAAGGCCATTACAGACTTCCTGGTTTTTAAATAACTGGAAATAAGATGAAGAGAATGACCTTAAAAAAAGAAAACCAAGAGAAAATTAAAACTGTAGACTATTCCTGAATGTCCTCATTGTATGAGTCTGAGCACTGAGCAACTCTACCACTGTGCCACTAATAATGAAATAGTTCAAACTGTGCGTCGCGGCTCCCAGGGGCGTCGCGGCCCTCGGCTAAGGGCGTCGCGGTGGCTTGGGAAAAGTGTTGGGCTATGTTACGAACAGCTGCTTATATATAATATATAGTATAGAGAGGATCCGCGGTGATTTATGCACAGGTCAAGGGAGCCGCGGACCAAAAAAGTTTGAAAACCTCTGACCTAGACTAAAACTGTAGGCTATTCCTGAATGTCCTCATAGTCTGAACATTGGACAATTCTACCACTGTGCCACTAATAATGACAGTTGACCTCGACTAAAAACTGTACTGACCCTTGATATGCCTTGTACAGCGTTATATGGTCAGAACAGGCCACTGCTAATGCTTCTTTTGCTGCATCTGCCTCAGATCGCTTACTGAGTGGGACAACAAATGGAGACTTCTCTGTCATGGCAGCAGCTACCACAGCCTGTATCAATGAAAACTCAAATTTGAAAAAAAAAATTTATATCTAGCCTAATAAACAACAGTTGGAATTTTTAGAAAGCAAGTTTTGGAAAACTTATAATAATCATGCAGATATTTCAAATAAATAAATATCTTTCTTATCTTATGTGAATGACAACTTAAATAATTATTTTCCTTTTTATGTTTTCTAGATATGGTGAATCAATTATCAGCAAACAATAATCATCATCATCAGTTGCCATCTCCACAACGGAGGTTGGCTGTAATGGATCTCCAACGTCTTCTGTCTCTTGTCTTGGTGGTACACTCTGATAGACTCTTTCCCGTCCATCTCTTGATGTTATCTTCCCACTTATAGCGCTGTCTTCCCCTTGCACGTTTACCTTCAACTCTCCCTTCTGTTATGGTCTTCTGCAAGGTGTTATGCCTTTTTATGTGGCCAAAGTATTTTAGCTGCCGAACTTTGACCTCTCTCATTAGTTCTCTTTTCATACCTAGATTTTCTAGGACCTCCTTATTTGTTTTCATCTCTTTCCATGAGATACGCCCCATTCTTCTATATATCCACATTTCAAGAGCCTCAATTCTTTCTTCCAAATGCTTATTCATCGTCCATGTTTCTGCACCATACAGAAATGCAGAATATATATAACACTTTATGATTCTCAGTTTTAATTTATGAGATAACTGTTTGGATGTCAGTATATGTTTCACGTTGTTGAATGTAGCTTTGGCCATTCCTATTCTCTTCTTGATTTCTGTTTCACATCTGCCATCTTCTGTTATTATATGACCAAGATATACGTAGCTCTTGACTTGTTCCAGGATTTTCCCATTTACGCTATCTTTAATGTGGGTTTATCGAAACAATAATAGCAAACAGTTTATTTATTTTTTAATCATCATCATGTGACGTATTCTTTCCAGAACGTTGTCTCCATTACAGCTGCTCTGAATGCATCACGATTCTGGGCAAGTCGACCTGCATCAGCCAAAGACAAGTTCAGACTCTCTGTGATGTCCTGGGTCCACCGTCGTCTAGGTCGACCCCTTCCCCTTTTTCCAAGGACCATGCTTTCCATCACTATTTTTTCCAGACTATTATGTCTTTTTATATGATCGAAAAATTTCAGCTTCCTTATTGCGATGGTATTTAGGAGCCAATGTTCCTGTACGTTTAGTGAGTGCAGTACTTCTCTGTTGGTCTTTTTTTCTGTCCAGGGTATTCTCAACATCCTTCTGTAGCATTTCATTTCGAATGATGTAACCTTTTTTGCAACTGTTTTATTATATTTTTTAATTATCATATTTTTTAATACAGGAAATAATAGTTTCATAATAAAAAAGTTCTCCAAAATATCTTCTTTCCTTCACAATTGATTTTAATAAATGATTTAATGGATAAGGAAAATGTTAAAAGTAAAATTATATTTGCAGTAAAATTTAACACATAATCATCATCATTTTCCGTGCAGCATCATGGTAGCTGATCCCCTTATGTGTAGCCTGCACTAAGAATTCAAATGCTCTTGCAGGTGGCTCCAGCAGCAATTTGTTTAAATAATAAAGCTGCCAGCGACATGGAGAACCACACGTCGTTTTGTTTGACAAGCCTGAGGAAGCAGAAGTCATATTCATTATTTTTCTCATCAGAGACCCCCATGGAACTACATAGAGAAAATTGTGCACACTTTAAGCGAAAAGACTCTGAAATTATTTCCACAACTCTTTAGTATTTCATTCTCTACAGAACATAAAACCACTTCTGCTTTGACCGTCTTACAGGAAGTCTGCATCAGAGAACTTCCCATGCAACTGTAAGGGTAATTCTTCTAAACTATGTGTCCATGAGAACCAGACAAGTGCCAGTGGAACAAGAGTTGAGAAAAAGATGCTGGCAATGGATAGGACACACATTGCGGAAACCTGTTGATAGCATTACAAGGAAGTCCTTGTTCTGGAATCCACAGGGAAAGAGAAGAGGAGGTAGACCAAAAAACACATGGAGAAGAGAACTGGATACAGAAGTGAAAATGATGAGGAAAACATGGAAAGAACTTGAGCGGATGGCACAGGACAGGAAGACTTGGCATGTGTTTGTTGAAGGCCTATGCTCCTCGGGGAGCTAAACGGTACTGATTGATTGATTGATGTGTCCATGACTGATTTTGCCAGCCCCATGCAAAATCTCACATTAGTGGCCACTTATGACCAGCTTAATGGTATAGTGGTTTTATTCTTTATCTTTTACTCATAAACCCATAGGAACCATACAGGGCATATCAAATGTCTTGTTGTTTAAGTCATTTAAATCCCACAATTCTGTCTCTCACATAAACACACATATCAAATGTTTTGTTGTTTAAGTCATTTAAATCCCACAATTCTGTCTCTCACATAAACACACATATCAAATGTTTTGTTGTTTAAGTCATTTAAATCCCACAATTCTGTCTCTCACATAAACACACATATCAAATGTTTTGTTGTTTAAGTCATTTAAATCCCACAATTCTGTCTCTCACATAAACACACATATCAAATGTTTTGTTGTTTAAGTCATTTAAATCCCACAATTCTGTCTCTCACATAAACACACATATCAAATGTTTTGTTGTTTAAGTCATTTAAATCCCACAATTCTGTCTCTCACATAAACACACATATCAAATGTATTGTTGTTTAAGTCATTTAAATCCCACAATTCTGTCTGTCTCTCACATAAACACACATATCAAATGTATTGTTGTTTAAGTCATTTAAATCCCACAATTCTGTCTGTCTCTCACATAAAAAACGCATATCATATGTATTGTTGTTTAAGTCATTTAAATCCAACAATTCTGTCTGTCTCTCACATAAACACACATATCAAATGTATTGTTGTTTAAGTCATTAAATCCCACAATTCTGTCTGTCTCTCACATAAACACACATATCAAATATATCAAAAACAATTTTAAATTAATTTAACCCCAATTTTAGTTTTTTCCCGGGGCAAAGTCTTTTACAGACAGGGGATATGATGTGTTGGTGTTGTGGGTAGTGGGTTTCCCCCCTTGCTTCACCCTAGGCCTAGTGAATTCTTGTTCATGAAAGGAGCGACCATTGCGGTGTTAGTCTCTTGGCCTAGCAAAACCTCTCATACCCCAAGATCGTTGTGCGTGGTGAAGAGCTACACCCTCCTCGAGGTAGTCCTGGTAACTGAGGGTGCGAATCCTCAGGCTAAACACAACGGATCTAGAGGAGCAAACCTCGATAATAAAACCGGTGCACTACACCGTACACGCCCTCTGTGGGTGGGAAGGAGCCAGATGGATATTGAACAAGTCTTGGGAGTGGGAACGAGTGTGGACTGCTCCCTGAAGATCGGAACCCATCGTACAGGCATAGAGACTCAGGACGTGACGATCCTATTGTCTTCAACTCTTGGTCACATGCCTAGAGCCTCGGAGAACTCGGCGTAACCAGCAGGCAATTTGGTGGCGGGGAAAGAGCACTGAGCCCTACCTTGGCTATGTATCACAAGGAGATGCAGAAACACCCCCTTTATCTCCCCCAGAGCTGGCACAGTACACTTCTGGCTCCTACCCGGGGCGGTAGGAAATCCACAGGCACCCCAGCATCACAATGCCATGAAGATGACAAAGTTGGAATTTACTAACTCAAACCTGGCAGAGCAAGTCCTCCATCAGATGCGGCCGATGCTGGGCCCACTGGCGCGTGGACACGTCCCGATCCCCATCGAGACTTGCCCGGGGAGCCCACCCCGGCTCAAAAAAGCAGAGAAGGCCACTCTCCAAACCTCCGATGTCTTGCGGGCAGTGTTAGGATGTGCAAGAACATGGACAGGAAGACTCCACAACTTCCCCACCGAAGACACGCCCACGACGACCGTTGCCTCAATTGGCTGTGTGTGGTGTACCCGGAAACGGGGCCTCCCAGTACTGAGGCACAGTTAAGTCCCCGATGTCACTTATCGGTACGGAGTTGAGAGAGATGGCTGAGCATCACAATCCCCCCTGTGTTGCAGCATGATGAGAACCCAGCATTGCACACTGAGCTTGGGGGGATCACTTGGGCACCAGACTTAATACTGGCTCTTGACTGGATGGCCGCATGCAGGAGATTTCTACAATGGAGAGATGGCAGGTGGTGGGTATCTGGAAGTGGCTCTGTGCAGGACGTGAGGATTCCTTGGGAGAGCCCAGAACCAGAGCACAGCATTGTGCAAGCTCTGCATAGTTGGAGAGCCCCCTGGATGATGGGGAATGCACAGTGTGCTACCCCACCTATCCCCAACTGCTAACTTAGAACCAGAAGTGGGGTCCTCTGTATGCGTGCCAGGCCAGGATAAAATGCCTGGGAAAGAGACTGGAGCTCAGAACTCCCTAGCTCAAAGTTGCAGGATGGCAGAAAAGCCACGGGAAAGACAGGTCTATTTTGAAGATAACGCAACCATATTTTCACCATACGAGCTCGGACGCCGCCTCGGTAAACAAGGTCTGCGCAGAGCAGTGACACCCCCAGGCTGCTTGCGAATAGTCTACTACTGGGAACATAAACAGATTAGGGGTGAGCCCACTCTCCCGTTGAAGAGGTGCTAAAGTCGTAGATACTGGGCCAGAAGGCGCACCGGAAACCACAGTATCACGCAACTCGCTTTTTTTTTTTATGGATGAGTACACCGTCAAATAAATCTCGTACTGGTGCTCGCCCTGTGGAGCTCCACCAGGCAGGTGCAGTGCCGGGCTCTGAGCCTCAACAGAGCCCACCCTCAGCTACTGGAGGACCCTCTAGACCGTCTTGTGGAGTCAGCAGACGGCGGAGGAGAACTACTGACCAAAACAAAACAGAAAAAGAGAAACCCAGAGTGCCACTTGTCATGATGCACTGGAATGCAGAGGGAGTGAACAGCAAGCAGGCTGGATACAGCAAAAAGACAGAAATGGAAAACATCTTGTATGAGAAGCAAGTCAGTGTTTGCTGTATCCAAGAGACTCACTTGAAAGCAGATCAAACCTTTAAAATAAGGGGATATCAATGCTTCAGATCTGACAGACAAGATAGACGAAAAGGAGGAGTACTTACTCTTGTAAGGAATAACATTCATGCACACAAAAGGAAAACCTACATGGATGGAGCAGAATATCAGCTGTTGCAGATAAAGGTAGACAAGATGGAAATAGAACTCCTGAACTATTACTGTCCAAACAACAAACCCCTGAGTCTCAGCTCTATACAGGTACCAGCCACCAACTTTATAGCAGTTGGAGACTTTAATAGCCACTCCCAGAGCTGGGGCTATAACCATCTAGATCACAGAGGTGAAGAGGTTGAAACACGGCAAGATGATCACTCCCTAATCCTAGTCAATAATGCCACAGATACTCCTACCTTCTACTCCAGAGGATGGCACACAACTTCAACACCAGATCTTGCCTTCGCCACCCCAGATATAGCTGGATCTATTAGTAGAGAAGTAGGAGACCAACTAGGGGGAAGCGACCATCGCCCAATCTTTCTTACTGTCCAGAGTGCAACTCTCAGTACAGGCCCAGCCATTACAAGATGGAACTACAAAAAAGCCAACTGGGGTTTATTCAGGCATCAGGTAAACACGCTGCTGTCTACCCTCAAGGTACAGAACAGAGACATTAATGAAGTGGTAAAAGACTTCAACAGATGCATACTACAAGCTGCAAAAGAAACCATTCCCAAAGGATGCCGGCGTAACTACATACCATACTGGTCCAGCACACTCCAAGAACGTCAGGAAGCTATGGACAGGGCTAGAAAGGATGCAGAGTCTCAGCCTTCACTTGAAACTCACAACAAATGGAAAAAGGCTGTAGCAGAGTTTCAGAGAACAAAGCTAGAAGAAAAACGGAAAAGCTGGAGAACTAAAACGGCATAGCTGAACTTTGAGAAAGACGGCAGGAAACTTTGGAGATTAGTCAAGTCTCTAAATAAAGAGCGTTCCTCACCTAGGCAGACTATCACATTGGATGAAGGTGGCAAACTTTTCAGAGGAAAACAAGCTGCAGACCTGTTTGCTAGAAGATACAGTTCAGAAAGCAACTTACCCATTAACATAGACCATCAGAGAGAGATAAGAAAAGAAATACTGGCAACCATGGGACAGACAGATACTCCTGCCTCAATGAGGGAACCCATCACACTAGGAGAACTACAGAACGCTATTTCCAAGCTTAAGTTTCAAAAGTCACCCGGCCCAGACAAAATCAGCAACGAAATGCTAGTAAATCTGAGCTCAGCAGCAAAGACAAAACTGCTTGAGATATTCAACCACAGCTGGTTGAAAGGAACGGTACCCCAAGTATGGAGAGAAGCCATCACAATACCCATACTAAAGAAAGGGAAATGTAAGACCGAGGCTGCAAGTTACCGGCCAATCAGTCTCACAAGCTGTGTTGGGAAGACTATGGAGCGAATAGTCAACCACAGATTGAAATGGTATTTAGAGTCTGAGCAGATCCTGGTGCCGGAACAAGCTGGATTTAGAGAATGCTACAGTATAGAAGACCAAGTTACTTACTTGTCTCAAGCAATAGAAGATGCCTTCCAGGAGAAGAAAAAGGTCCTAACGATTTGGGTCGACTTCAAGCAGGCCTTTGACAAGGTGTGGAAAGATGGCCTTATTGCAAAACTTAGGAGAAGTGGAATCCAAGGCAACATGATGAAATGGATCCAGTCATACTTGCATAACAGGAGAACTAGAGTCACTCTTGACGGTCTGCAGAGCAGAAAACTGTTGCTCCATCAGGGGGTATCTCAAGGAGGAATAATTTCCCCAACACTCTTCCTTGTTTACATCAATGACCCGGTGAAAGATCTCCCCGCAGGAGTGAAAGCTGCCTTATATGCAGATGACCTAGTACTCTGGTGCGCTGATGAAAACGTCACCACAGCAAATTATAGAATGCAGCGGGCAGCAGACATGCTAGTGTCATGGGCAGAGAAATGGCTTATCACAATAAACACAGACAAAACCTCCACAACACTGTTCTCCCTCGCCCCCAAGGACAAAGCAGCTAACATACACCTAGGGACAACCGTGATCAAGGAAGAAAGCTACCCCACCTATCTTGGGGTGACATTTGACCAAAGGCTTACATGGAATAAGCATATTGAAAATGCTGAAGGAAAGGCCCGAAGACGACTAGGCATACTCAGAAAATTAGCAGGTACCAACTGGGGAGCAAATGAACAAAATCTAAAGAAGATTTATAATGGAGTAATAAGACCACACTTAGAGTTTAGCTCAGCAGCATGGTCATCAGCTGCTAACTCACATCTGCAGTCTTTGGACAAGGTGCAAAATCAAGCTCTCAGGCTCATTTCAGGAGCCATAAAAACTACACCAATATCAGAGATGCAGAAGGTTGCTGGATTACAGACAATGTCCCATAGAAGAGACACAAAAACCATGATCCAGATGGAAAAGTACAACAGTATGCCAACGCACCCAATGAAGGCAAGACTAGATGATCTGGCATTGGGACGTCTAAAGCGTAGCAGCTTTGTGCATCGGGGAAAAAGACAGCATCAAGAAGACCTATCCATGAAGACAACACCACTGAAGCCCACCCTATACCCCAGGGGTCGGCAAACTTTTAGTAGTGTCGTGCCGAAGTAATGTTGCAAAGTCACTCAGCGTGCCAACCTAAGTCCATCATATTTTTATATACAACAATTATTGAAACAATTTAAAAATGATCTTGTATTAACATGTTTCCGATAAATTAAATAACTATTCTATTCTTTGTAGATTATTCAATATTTTAATATAAATAGGAACAAATATCAATACAAATATTATGTTTTGCAAAATTTAAGTTCTGAACACATTAGTTTGAAATTTTATAATAAAATTGCCATATGTATATTTTGTTATAACTTTAAGGCGATCTTTGTCCTCTCAAGGCTGTGTGTGGTCCCGGTTGCCGGGTCCTCCCAGCGCAGTAGAGGCAGTGAGTGGGAACTGTGTCTGCCAGACTGCCCTTTTTCGAGGACCTTCGGTCCCGAAAGGATTTTGGCTGGACGGGCGTCTGGGAGGCATGGCGAAATGGTTTTATAGCGACAGGAGTAGAGTACACATGAGGGCAAGTTCGGGGCACAGTGGATTGATCTACCGCTTGCTTGTCACATTGATCACAGAAACAACAATTAAAAGTCTGTTGTACCAATATACGCCGTTAGGTGTGACGGAACAACGGACGATTTCTTGTTGCCCTAATGACGCCGCAAGGTGTTATGGCCGAAGACTGCTTAGTCGGTCGGCGGTCAAAGGAATAATAATAATAATAATAATATTTTGTTAAGACAGAAAGTCCAATAGTTTGAAGAACAAAACAATTAAATGAACCAAACATAAAACACGTTATTAAAATTTTAATATGAGTAATCATTGATTATTATTGATCTGAGTCATTAATCAATTAATGGGACCCGTGTCATTGCTTCTCCTTGGTTAATTGTTCAATATCAGGTGTGTGTTTTGTCAATTTCAGCTTCACACAGGCTTCTGAATGCACAAGTGTTAGGCGACTTCTCTGTGGACTTAAAACAGCTTTCATGTGTGAGAAAATTTGTTCTCATGTATAAGTTGACCCAAAAGCCGAAAGTAGAGCAAATGTAACTTTCTTCAAACAGGTGAACACTTGAGGCAGGGTTGTCCAGCAGTTGAGGATGGCAGCTGACTTTTCCAAGCAGCTTCCTTCAAGAGTTTTTCGCAATTCTACAAATTTTATCGTCCATAACTCTGATGCTTTGAATTCGATATGTTGCATTTCAGAATTGTCAACATCCATCCACTCGAAAAGAGATAGGTCAAATGGGATGTTAATATGATCAATTAAGTCAGGCTTGATGAGGTAAGAAAACATGGGCCCGTGAATTTTGAAGTCTTGACCTCGTTTAGCAAACTCTCCTTTGAGCGCTTCAACGTACTTTTCATCTCTGTTGACAGTAAATCGATTTGAATGAGCCTTTACGTTTGGAAAGTACTTGTATGTGTTAGTGGTAATATCTCTGCAAAATATGTCTAATTTTGACGCAAATCCTTTCCAGTGCTCAAAAAGATCAAGTATTGTTTGACCCTGCCCTTGTAAACGCAAGTTTAATTCATTCAGATTTGCGGTTATGTCAGCCAGAAACATCAGCTTGCACAGCCAGTCCTCGTCATTCAATTCCGGGAAATGTTGTTCCTTTTCATCAAGAAACACCTTGATTGCTTCTAGACATGATACAAATCTGTTCAAAACATTACCTCGACTAAGCCAACGAACATTGCTGTACAGCGGGAGGTCCGCATATGCGCTCTCCATTTCTTGTAGAAGAGACTTGAATTGCCTGTGGGTCAATGAAGAGCGAGAAACTATGAAGTTAACTATCTTGACAACAGTTTCCATTACAGAGTTCAAGGATAGTGATGAAATCTTCGCACACAAACTCTCCTGGTGTATAATGCAATGGAAGCTCAATACTTGACGTCCAATAAGATCCACAAGAAGTTTAACAAATCCTTTGTTCTTTCCAACAAATGCAGGGGCGGCATCAGTAGTAACACAGAATATTTTATTCATGTTAATGTTCTGATTTTCGAAATAGCTTACAAATGCAGTTATAATGCCCTCTCCCTTGGCTGTACCATCAAAAGGTATCAAGCAGCACAGTTCTTCATAAATACGGTCGTTGTCACAATATCGCGCTACTATAGCTAGGCGCGCCACGTCATTCACATTGACACTTTCGTCAAGAGCGACACTAAATACAACAGCTTGTTGTAACCCGGTTGTTTGTTTTACCGTTACATTTTCAGCCATATCAGTTATGCGCCTTTCGATTGATCTCGCAGAAGCCGGTATTTCTCGAATCCGAGACAGTATTGTTTCTTTATTTGGTAAATCACTAAACAAAATTTCAGCACTGCTCAAAAATGTTTCCTTGATGTATTCTCCATCTGTGACAGGTTTGCCCTTCGAAGCCACACACTGTGCAATTTTGTAACTACATTCGGTAGCTTTATTTTGGTTCCAATTACTTGACTAAAAATACTACTTTGTTTTTTTGTAGCCAGAAACAGCCATTTTTATGGCTTCACTTTTCTCCTCAGAGTTTTTAAACATGGACTGATGTTTGGTTTGATAGTGTCTTTGTACACTTGACGTACGGCACAAGACAATTTCATAACATAAAGCACAAACAGCACGATCCTTTTGTTTTATGAATCCATATTCGTTTGTCCAAAAGTCTTGAAACGAGCGTGTATCAAGTTTTTGTCTTTTTTTATTCATTTTAACGGCACCGTATTACTTAATAATAACACCAACTTTTGTGCTGCGGTCAGCGGACTGTACGGGCATGAGTATGCGACAGCCGAGAGAACTGTAGAGGTGGTGGTGGTCGGGAGAGAGGGGCAGGATAGGACGGAAATATAACTTCGTCGAGGTCAATCATTGTTGCTCCAAACTCACACTGGGAGTCAAAAACTGCGAGCGAAAACGAAATAAATACGCTCGTCCAGGCGCTAGCCAGACACTATTGCGTAATTATGATATTACGTCTCCGCTTGCCCGTCAAAATTTGCTTGGGATTCTTTTCAAGAATCTCATCCTGCAAACTACGGTAGCAGGTAGATGCCAGACTAGCGGGCGCCGCAAAGTATAACCACTCCCCTTGAAATTCGTTGAAGAATGTTTGTTCTCGGAAACGGTCCGTAAAAATGAAGACTTACGTGCAGTATAGTATGATCAGGCCTTTAGTTTTCATCAGATCGCACACTCTTACCTCCAATGTCTAAAAACTTTCGTTTTGAAGGGTTGTAAAAACAGGTATAGCTTTAAAAGAATTATATGCTTCTATTTAATTAAAAATTCAATTTTTTTAAAAATGAGATCATATTCTGTACAGTATTTTAATTCACTCAGCGTGCCATTGAAAATCGTTCCACGTGCCACGCTTGGCACGCGTGCCGTAGTTTGCCGACTGTAACTGTCTTTTTTTCTTGTTGAGGTGATCACTGGCCCAAGACAGTATACATGTTGTTAGATGTGTAGTGCGAGCGTATGATGAATTGAGTGTGGGTGCGAATGAAGACGCGAATGTGTTTAGGCTCGTATAGATGTAGATCCTGCAACCCATACTCTCACATGCAGTAATCAAGGATGCTTTGACACTGCAGGCATGTTTCAAGACATTTATTAACGGGAACACACATAGTATCAACAGGAACAGTCAGTGTAACAAGGTCATGCTGACCTGACATCGATAGGTATACATTTGGCATTCAAAAAGGTAAACATCAGAATAGACGTGCATGGTCAATAGCAAAGTTCTTCAATAATGACAGTTCGTAGCGTCGCCCTTGGCGTCTCTGACTAAACGCGTCAGATGCCTTAGTTACCTTGACACACAGGTGCAACTTGGCACTCCCTGCCAATTGCACATATCAGGCTGTAGTATAATAGCCGGAAGCACAGGCCTCGTTCTGACGTCGGCCGTGTACTTCTGTTAAATAGGTTATCATCAACCCTGCAGTAATACTTATTGTAGATAGAAGTTCCGCCAATCTGCGGCTCCCACAATATATCTTCGTCACTGGATTTCTGGACAATATAAGACTAACAGTCTTGGATGGCTACCTCGAGCACAAATATATAAGTTCTGAAATGGCGGATCCGTGAACTGCTGTTCACCCTAGGTAATCCTTTACATGTTCTGCCACCGAAAAGCGTAATAATGCATAAAGGTCGGTATTACCTGGTAAATGAATCCTCAGAACTACACAAGGAATTCTGTCGTCATCCCGACGCACAGAGATTCACTGGGGAAAACTGCCATAGCAGTTACTTCAAAGATTCTCCCCGAAAAACAATGGACTCTTGGTCCCTTCAGAAAAACAGGACCTCCCGGCTTCCCGGAAGTATATCTCACTCCCGCTTAAAAAACCTTCCCATAGGCCTACGCCCGAACTGACAACCTCTGACCCTAAAGGTCAAACACAATGAATGAATAAACAAGGGAAGACAACCCCTAATCAACCTGACATCGCAGGTAAAGACACAATTATACTTATGATACAAACATAAGCAAATAACTTGACAGATGACTCCGTCGAAAATGACAGCAACATTACTACCACCCCCCTGTAAAAAAAAAATGCAATTTTTTTTTTTTTAAATATGTTCATGAGCAAGATAGCACCAGTATCACTTCTGTGCTCATGCAAACAATGAACCTAATATCAGGTACAATAGAAGAGGGTACAAATCATCTCGCAACATAAGAGAAAATATTTCCTTTAAACCAAACAAACTAAGGGATACCATTCAAGAAACCTAAGTTGCTGGCAATACCAATCATATATCAAACATTACTAAATAATATAATCATAGCAATATACAAATGTCAATGCTATTTTAGCAACATATCACTGATGGATGGACAAAATGAAATTTGTTAAATTATCTAAACATCATCCAAATACATTTGTATTACAACATATTATGATATTAAGGACAGACCTAAGTCTGAAAATATATCAGGAAAAACTAGGACACAAGATTTAACTGGAATCATGTGGGCATCTAGACAATATGTCCGCCATCACATTATCCGAACCACGGATAGCTCGCACCGTGAAATGGAAAGGCTGAAGAGCAATAGCATAACGAGTAGATCTCGAGCTCTTCAAATCCTTACTTTGCATAGCCGTAAGAGCTTTTTGGTCGGTTTCCATAAAGAAATGCGCGCCCAGAAGGAACCTTTGTAGCTTAAGAATGGACCAAACCATAGCCAACAATTCACGGTCCAAAACCGAGTAATTCCTTTCTGCCGCATTCAGCTTCCTAGAAATATACATTACAGGATGCAGAGTTCCTGAATATTCCTGCATTAGTGCCGCTCCAATGCCAGTGGAAGAGGCATCACTACGAAGGACAAAAGTCTTATCAATCGTCGGTAGTCTTAAGATAGGATGAGATGAGAACAAATTCTTAACCTGATCCAATGAAAATTGGCATTCTTGGGACCAACGCACCATATTAGGAGAACCTTTTTTCAATAACGTTGAAAGTGGTGCCATAATGGAGGACAGATTCTCAATGAATCTTCCATAGAATTGTATCAATCCCAAGAGACTACGCACTTGCTTTTTTGTCTTCGGAACCGAGATATTTAATATCTTTGAAATGTTTTGGTCCTCTGTCTTCAACAGACCATGACCAACTCGATGACCTAGGAAGGAAATTTCACTAAACCCAACAAAAGCTTTAGAGGGTTTAGCAGTCAATCTATGCTCACGTAGAGTAGATAGCAATTCCTTCAGACCCACATAGTGTTCTTCCCAAGTATCGCTGAAAAGACAGATGTCGTCTAAATATGCAATGACATCTGCACGATCTGATAGAATTCGTCGCATCATGCGCACGAAAGTCGCTGGGGCGTTCATAAGCCCGAAAGGCATAAAATTCCATTGAAACAGACCCCTAGGTGTCGAAAAAGCAGTGAGAGGTTTGGCGTGTTCCGCCAGTGGGACTTGCCAATAACCTTTCGACAAGTCTAGTTTAGTAAAGAATTTAGCTTTAGAAAGTCTAATAAGTAGATCATCTAATAACGGCATAGGTTCAGCATCGAACTTCGTAACTTGATTTAATTTGCGATAATCAACGCAAAGACGTATGTTATTGTCTTTCTTTCGAACAATAACTATCGACGAAGAATAAGCTGAAGTGGATGGTTCAATTATTTGTAGTTGAATCATTTCATCCAATTCTTTCTCGACTTGTGCTTGAAAATGAATAGGTATTGGGTATGGTCTTACTCTGATCGGATTACGATCAGTAAGTATGATGTCATGTTCTATGACATCTGTGTGTCCAGGAATGTCGGTAAGGACATCCTGATATGATTGTAACGTAGAGGATACTTGACGCTGTTCCTCAAAAGACAAGTTGGAAGAGACTGTAACGTCTCTCCACGATTCCGTTGAAGTAAGTGGAATCGCAGGAAGAGGTAAGTTCACGTCAGAAAAAATAGTTTCCTCATCCTGTATAACGGACAGGGATGAGATGTGACCATGTTGAACTGGAGAGTCGTCCGTCGCCTGGAAAATAGGCTGTAAATAGTCTGGACGTTCAATAAACTCTGTTAGCATATTTATATGGAAGGTTTTATGCCTTCCATCCACATCGACAATATAGTCGACATCAGAAATTTTCGAGACTATAGTGTATGGACCCTTCCAAGAAATGAGAAGTCTATTCTCTCTTGAGGGCAGTAAGACATATGCTTTGTCTCCAGGACAAAGTTGACGTAGGCGTCTTTTCTTATTAGCAAATCGCCTAGCTTTTTCTTTCGCAAATTCGGAAGATGAAGTTGCTAACCTGCACGATTCGATAATCTTTTCCCTAAGAGCTATAACATATTCATATGACGATTGTGTATCATCGTCGATATTATCGGAAGTTATCAAATCGTGTAACAAGGACATTGGCCCGCGCGGTTGCGCGCCAAAGACAAGTTCGAAAGGAGAAAACCCTGTATGCTCGTTGGGAACCTCTCTATAGGCAAAGAGGACTGCAGGTAAAACCCTGTCCCAATCTTCAGGATGATCCTCCGTTATCTTGCCAAGTAAGTTCTTTAGTGTCCTGTTAAGACGTTTTACCAATCCATTGGACATTGGATGATAAATACTACTGAGAGACCTTTTAATGTCTAGCGTAGCCATTACCTGAGACATAACGTCCGAAATTAACTGAGTGCCGTGATCCGACAGTATTTCTCCGGGGAATCCCAGACGAGAAAATACGAGCCAAAGAGCATCAGCGATATCGACAGTTGATATGCTCTTCAGAGGAATAGCCTCTGGCCAACGCGTGCACATGTCCACGCAAGTGAGGATAAATTGGTGTCCTCTGGCTGACTTAATTTTGAACGGACCAATGATGTCTATAGCCATTTTCTGAAACGGCCGAATCGGAATATCTGCAGCCTGAATAGGAGCAGCATGTCTCGGACCCCTAGACTTGACCTCTTGACAAATTTTGCAAGATCGGCAATAAATTCGGATGTCTTTATTCACGAATGGCCAAAAGAATGACGCAAGGACTCTAGTTTTAGTTCTGGAAAAACCCATGTGTCCCGCACACTGAGAATCGTGTGCATGCCGAAGAATTAAGGCTCTCATACACTTAGGCACAAGAATTTGCGAGTGCATAGACTTGTCCGAGTGTTGTACCATTCGTACCAATATACCATTCTTCATAGTGATATACGATTTGTGATTCGTATTTTGATTGGGATCCCCTTTCTTTGCAAGAAGGAAGTATTTCTTCAAAGAAGGATCCTCTTCTTGACGTTTAACAAACGAGTCATGGGAAATCACCAAGTGCTCGTCTTGGCTATCAACTTCATTACTATTATCAGATGAAGTTGGGGGATTAAGAGCTTGAGCTCTTGTCACCACTGCATTGACCGTTTGAATGTTTCTTTCTTCCCAACTAGAAATTTGTTGCGGGGTGCATTCCTTAACCCCATGAATACGACCGATTATAAGATCCGCAATAGGATTAGGAAGAAGACATGCATGGACATCTCCTGTGAAGAAAGGAGTGTCAATCCTAATAATAGCAGTAGGATAGCTTTCCATAGTACCACCAAATGTAACACATTTGATTGTTTTTCCAGTGGCACAGCAAGGATCTATCAGAGACTCCTTAACCCCGACGGTAGTACATCCCGAATCGAAAAGTACTGAGACTAGCCTATCATTTATTAGACCTTTATGTAAGATGAGAGATCCTCTCCCATCATGCGCAACTGTAGCAGGTAGAGCAGGAAGAGGGTGACCACAACTTAGCGTAGATACAGTTGATGAGTCAAACAATGTTAAGCATTGGGGGCATTCAGTTGCTCTCCCAAAATCGAAAGCACAACCAGTGATAGCCCTAGAGTTACCACTATCATTTACTGTATTACAGGCTCCATCAAACTCTTGTTGCGCAGAGTTTGCCTGTTGGTAAGGTCTTTTTTTGTTAAACCTAGGTCTACCTCGATTATCATTTCCCCTGTAATTATTTTTCGACTATCATTTCCCCTGTAATTGTTATCATATTGCCTATTGTAATCATCATTCCGGTTTGAATCCCGGTTTCTAAATTCACCATCGTCATAATCTTGACGTCGAGAATGATTACCTCGAAAATTTGAATAGTTATTATTTGGATAGCCTTTACGAAAGTGTCTCAAATTATTACCACTAAAATTACGAGAACTACCATCTTGTCTCCACTGCATAGACGAAGAACCATCATGTGTTGGATTACTCCGCTTCTGAGTGTAATTTTGATTACTTCCCCTATTCCAATTTTGTTGAGCACCCTGAAATTTTTTTCTGAAATTAGGGCCATATGGTGTTGCCGAAGCAGCTGGCAACCCTTCTTTCACTTTAGAATTGCTAACTGTAGCATGGGGATGTGCTGTGGCATACTGACAACAGTATTCCTCCATTTCTTTTAAGTTTTTAGGCTTACGCTCATGAAGGAATGCAAGAAAAGAATCATTAACAGATGACAAAACCTTATCTCGCAATAATAAGTCCATTAGACCTTCATATGTTTTCTCAATCTGAGACAACTCAACCCATCGTGTAAATGTACGACGTATCTTTGTAACAAAATCAGAGAAATCTACTCCATTTTCTGGCAACATTGTCCTAAAACGAAGACGATAGTCTTCTTGTTTTAATTGGTATTTCTTTAGTAATGCTGCCCTGACAACATCATAATTAGTCCTCTCATGTTCGTCTATTGTCATAAGAGTAGTCACTGTGTCACCTGTAAAAAATGGCATCAGTTGTTCAACATATTTTTCCTTTTTTATGTTATGCGTATCGCACAAAAATTGGAATCTATCTAGATAATCTGCTACGTCATCCTTTAAAGGATTGAAATGAGGCAATTTAATCCTACTAACAAACTCCTTTGTCGTACTCGAAGTTGTTTGCTGAGCACCCGTACTCGCCAATTTCAATTTCTCTAACTCCAAAATTGCGAGTTTTTCATCAAGTTCCATCTTCTGTTTTCTTTCCTCATGTTCCATTTTTCTAATTTCAGCCTCAGCAGCAGCTTGAAGTTTTTTTTCCTCTGCAGCAGCTTGAAGTTTTTTTTTCTCTGCAGCAGCTTGAGCTTGAATTTTTTTGTCTTCCATTTCCATCTGGAATTTTCTTTCATCAGCTTGAGCTTTTCTCTCCTCAGCCTCTCTTTGATACCTTCTTTCTTCAAGTTCTAATCTTCTATTCTCAGCTTCTAGCTTCTTTAGTTCAGCTTCTGCTTTCAATTTAATTTCCTCTTTTTGTTTCTTTTCTTCTGACTTTAATGCAATGGCGAATTGAGCAGATGAATATTCTTCCAATTCTTTACCAGACTTACCAAGGGTCAACCCTTGCTGGATGAAGAAATCCAATGTAGACATTCTGTCTAATGAGATCAGAAACCTGAAAAAAATTAAATAAATTACCTTATCCCACTTCAATGGGAGACAAGTCTGAAATGCTAGACTTGTATACTCACTTCACTTTATTTTACTGTCTTAGTCTTAGACAAAGACTTTGTATGTTCCTCTTGTTTATAATGTACCCAAAAAATCACTTGAGTACCTGTGGGAAAAAAAAAAATCCCTTATATCCCACTCACTATGGGCACAAGTCTTTTTTTTATAAAGAACTTGAATATGTATTTACCTTGTCTCAATCTTTGTAGATAACAAGTCTTTTATCAAAGAACTTGTATAAATATCTTATATAATATTATTTAACAAACTCTATATGAAGAGTCTACCTTATCAATAATATCAAAACATGACCAAGTATGTGTATGTAGACTGTGCATGACAGTAATGTAGTACAACCAAAAAAAAAAAAAACAAAGACAAAAATACAAAACAATACAAATGGCAACACTGTTTTAACCAAAAATGTGTAGAGAAATACACAAGAAAGGAGAGACCTACAGAATACAAACAAAACAAATCGACAATCAAAACTGAAAAACAGACAAAATATTACAAAAACAACGTTAAGTACAATTACATCACAGCTAACATCAATAGCGACCAATTGTCACTAGCAAATTTCCAAATTAAGAAAATTTGCACCTACAGACCGCTTACAGTAAGCCTCGATCAAGTGGCATATTTACCGTAAGACCCACCAACCGAAAAACCCGCAGAAAAATACACCAAAAACAGTAGAAGTGACATAAACATATAGCAATCAATTTCAATGTGTTGCAGAACAAGTTCAGTCACAGCTGAAACTAAAATAAATTTCTTGCTCCTTGCGAACACAGAAACGAAATGTCAAACGCGCACTGAACGTCAAATCCACTGTAACATAAAGTATTCACGAACCAAAGTTACTATGACCTTCTCAAATTAGGGCTTGCACATTGAATGTTTACAATTTCACGTACTGTTTACAGACACTTGACCTCCAACAATGTAGCTTGAATGCTCTGACCTAGAAAAGTCTGTTGTTGAATGAAACGTGTCACAACCCGCAGTACTGTTTACAATAGGAACCCGCCTTCTATGCAGTTATGGTCCACGTAGCAAATGCCTAGTAGTTCACTTCAGTACTTGTCTTGTTATGCTTTATGTAGCATTATAATATAAATGCTCGTACTGTTTATTTGTGTCAACCGTTGATGACCTATATCTGTCCTGTTGTAGCCAAAACTTGCAAGTGTAGAATTAGCGTTGTGTGTTACGGCTGTCCCGTGTGTAGCTTAGACCCACAGATCAGAAGTGTAATGTGTACCTGTCCTTCTTGTAACTTTCTCGACAAAACTGGAGACATCATACATGTAACAGCCAACCAGGAATGTAAATTTCTGGATCCATAAATGTCAACAATAATGTCAAATGCTCGCTCTGTTCTTTTTAAACCCACAGATCTGGTCCATCCGAAATGTAAGTTTCTAGGCCACATTGGCGACAAGAAATGTATCATAAGAGCCCACGTAACTGGTCCACCAGAAATGTAACTGTCTTTTTTTCTTGTTGAGGTGATCACTGGCCCAAGACAGTATACATGTTGTTAGATGTGTAGTGCGAGCGTATGATGAATTGAGTGTGGGTGCGAATGAAGACGCGAATGTGTTTAGGCTCGTATAGATGTAGATCCTGCAACCCATACTCTCACATGCAGTAATCAAGGATGCTTTGACACTGCAGGCATGTTTCAAGACATTTATTAACGGGAACACACATAGTATCAACAGGAACAGTCAGTGTAACAAGGTCATGCTGACCTGACATCGATAGGTATACATTTGGCATTCAAAAAGGTAAACATCAGAATAGACGTGCATGGTCAATAGCAAAGTTCTTCAATAATGACAGTTCGTAGCGTCGCCCTTGGCGTCTCTGACTAAACGCGTCAGATGCCTTAGTTACCTTGACACACAGGTGCAACTTGGCACTCCCTGCCAATTGCACATATCAGGCTGTAGTATAATAGCCGGAAGCACAGGCCTCGTTCTGACGTCGGCCGTGTACTTCTGTTAAATAGGTTATCATCAACCCTGCAGTAATACTTATTGTAGATAGAAGTTCCGCCAATCTGCGGCTCCCACAATATATCTTCGTCACTGGATTTCTGGACAATATAAGACTAACAGTCTTGGATGGCTACCTCGAGCACAAATATATAAGTTCTGAAATGGCGGATCCGTGAACTGCTGTTCACCCTAGGTAATCCTTTACATGTTCTGCCACCGAAAAGCGTAATAATGCATAAAGGTCGGTATTACCTGGTAAATGAATCCTCAGAACTACACAAGGAATTCTGTCGTCATCCCGACGCACAGAGATTCACTGGGGAAAACTGCCATAGCAGTTACTTCAAAGATTCTCCCCGAAAAACAATGGACTCTTGGTCCCTTCAGAAAAACAGGACCTCCCGGCTTCCCGGAAGTATATCTCACTCCCGCTTAAAAAACCTTCCCATAGGCCTACGCCCGAACTGACAACCTCTGACCCTAAAGGTCAAACACAATGAATGAATAAACAAGGGAAGACAACCCCTAATCAACCTGACATCGCAGGTAAAGACACAATTATACTTATGATACAAACATAAGCAAATAACTTGACAGATGACTCCGTCGAAAATGACAGCAACACCGACCCCTGCTATACCCTGTACCATGGGAGCAGGCCAGCAATGCCCTCCAAATTAATACATCAGTCAGTGGTCTCACAAGTGGATGTGAGTATAATGATCTGCAAAAACGAACTGCTACATTGAGTATGATCCAAGAAAGCTATCCCGATCAATCATGGATACATGCCTATACAGATGGATCAGCAACTAATGCTGTTAGGAATGGAGGTGCTGGTATCTTTATCTCATATCCTGACAACCACTATGAGACTAGGCACATTCCCACTGGTAAATTCTGTTCTAACTATACAGCTGAGGTTCAAGCTCTAGAGCAAGCTGCAAATATGATTTATAACACCAACTCTGACTGCCACCAGGTAGTCATCCTCACAGATGCACTGTCTGTCCTGCAAGCTCTCAAGGGTGGTAAACTCCCGCATCTGAGAAATGAACTAAACAAGGTAGCTGCCAAAAAGAGAACCATACTTCAGTGGGTACCATCTCATTGTGGTGTACCCAGAAATGAAAAGGCAGATAAACTTGCAAAAAAGGGAGGAGAATGTGAACAAGAAGATAATGAAGTCACATACTTTGAGAAAAAGAGAGCTATCCAGACTATCAGAAGAGAACAGAACCAACCCAACGACGACTATCACACTTTCGACCGGCAGGGACAGATAACTATTTTTCGCCTCAGGACAGGGCATAACAAACTGAATAAACACATGCACAAGCTACGATTGTCTGCTTCACCACTGTGCACATGTGGATTAAACGAACAAACTGCTGAGCATGTTCTACAGGATTGTCCTCTGTATGACCAGTTAAGAAAGATATACTGGCCCAATGACTCAACACTAAACTCAAAGCTATATGGAGCTAAAGAGGAACTTCAAACAACAGTCGAATTCATCATGAGAACTCGTCTGACGGTGTAAAAATCAAAGATGCGATCGCAAGAAGAAGTTTTTTCCCCATCATCATAATTTCTTCATCTTTCTGGAGGTTACTGATGAAGAGTCTCTCTCTACCCGTCTCCTCACTGTTTCAGATATTTTGTTTTCTTTTATCATTTCTATTCGTTCCCGTATTCCTTCTTCTTCTTCCTCGTTCGCCTTCAGACCTCCACATTTATGACTCTAATAAAGGCAGTAGTCAATGCAAAGTTCCTGACATCTCCAAACAGTTTTTCATTGACAGAAGTGGGTTGTTGCCATATGCTACTCCGTTCATTTCTATAGATTTGGGTAGTACTGCAGCAGGTGTTCGACTGTCATCGGGCCGGTACCGCAGGTGCAGAGATCTGTTGCACCAATTTTGTATTTGTGGTATAGATGTTCCCGTATTTGATATTGACCACAGTGTGTCTCCACCATTCTCTACTTTTCTTGTCCTTGGTCTTCACAACGGACGTTCTTAATTCGTGTGTAATTCAAGATACAAAAAAAAAAAAAAAAAAAAACAACAAAAAAAAACCAATTATGTTATAATATTCTATACATACTTATAATATTCTATACATACTATTTGCTCCAAGCATCCAAATATAGCTCCTAGTATTAACATCTTGCCAATACGAATATCAACGGGTAATGTAGCCAAGTGGTGGCCCAGGGGAGTCAAGGTACACTCATCAGATTGACAAGCGCCCACTTCTCTGAGCAAGTTCATGGCCCTTGAAACAGCCAATTCTTGAGGAGGATCAAGTGCACCACTAAGAAATTCATGAGGCTTTCCAAACTGGCATTTCTGGGCAGAATAAAATTTAGTCATTTCTGTATTCTGGCCGATATTTTCACATGCAGATCAAAAGTTATTAACTTCCTGAATTCTTTTCACTCCACTAACACAGGACAATAGGTTTTCAGCTTTCTACATTAGGTCTAGTCCATTTACACAGATCACTATTCCCCACTTTCTGTAATCTATCTAGTCCATTAACAAAGATCATTATTATCCACTTTCTGTAATCTATCTAGTCCATTAACAAAGATCACTATTATCCACCTTCTGTAATCTATCAAGTCCATTAACAAAGATCACTATTATCCATCTTCTGTAATCTATCAAGTCCATTAACAAAGATCACTATTATCCATCTCTGTAATCTATCTAGTCCGTTAACAAAGATCACTATTGTCCACTTTCTGTAATCTATCAAGTCCATTAACAAAGATCACTATTATCCACCTTCTGTAATCTATCAAGTCCATTAACAAAGATCACTATTGTCCACTTTCTGTAATCTATCAAGTCTATTAACAAAGATCACTACTGTCCACTTTCTGTAATCTATCAAGTCCATTAACAAAGATCACTATTCCCCACTTTCTGTAATCTATCTAGTCCATTAACAAAGATCACTATTATCCACTTTCTGTAATCTATCATGTCCATTAACAAAGATCACTATTCCCCACTTTCTGTAATCTATCTAGTCCATTAACAAAGATCACTATTATCTACCTTCTGTAATCTATCTAGTCCATTAACAAAGATCACTATTGTCCACCTTCTGTAATATATCAAGTCTATTACCAAAGATCACTATTGTCCACTTTCTGTAATCTATCTAGTCCAATAACAAAGATCACTATTATCCACCTTCTGTAATCTATCAAGTCCATTAACAAAGATCACTATTATCCACCTTCTGTAATCCATCAAGTTCATTTTCCTTTGGGTTCCTTACAGATCGTTAAGCCACCACAGCAGCTGGTCCACTTTCAGGAAGCCTGTACCAAGCAGTCACATGCTCTTGTAGCGGTAGTTTCTGTAGCAACTTCTTTTAAATGATAAGATAGCCAGCCCCATGCACCACCTCATATCACATAACCTTGTATGAAATGCTAGAGGGCGCTGTAGACCCATTCTTTCTCGGTCTCTTCAGAGACCCTCCGGGAACTACACAAGACGTTATTATGTTACAAGTTATCTCCTCTTGTTTTCTGATAACAATACACGTGAAGACCTGGTGATAAATTATAAGACCGGTATAATATTATAACAAGACCTGTGAAAGTCAAGGATACTGTTATAACAAGAAATATGAAAGTGAGGAATACTATTATATCAAGACCTGTGAAAGTCAAGGATACTGTTATAAGAAGACCTGTGAAAGACAGGAATACTATTATAACAAGACATGTGAAAGATTATACTTAGAGTCAGAGGATAAGATCATTATGCACACCTTGTTTGGATAAATCTCAATGATCCAGCAACATAAGCGTGTAACGACAGAAGAGATTATCAAGAAAATGGTGCAGCTAAAACAAAGATGGATCGAGGGAGCAGCTCACACCATAAGACAATTCACTCATCTTCTATTTTCCTCCTTACAGAACATGGAACCATCACTGTGGCTGGTCCCTAGCTAGAAGCCTGTGATGAATCATTTAATGCTCTTAAAATGATGCATTAATCATTTCTAGTGCTCTTAAAATGATGCATTAATCATTTCTAGTGCTCTTAAAATGATGCATTAATCATTTCTAGTGCTCTTAAAATGATGCATTATTTCTAGTGCTCTTAAAATGATACATTATGTAGCAATCTAAACTACACAATGATATAATTCTAAATACATTATACAAGTGAAAAAAGAACAAAGGAAAATAATGCAGCCCAATGTGCAAGAAACTGGAGGCTGTTTGAAGAAAAAAATAATGACCTGTAGAGAAACTGAATGATGTGTCCAACACAAGACATACTGGAATGCTACCATCAATACTGTGGACAGTTGGACACAGTTACTGGGCAGAAAAGCATACGGTACTGTAGAAGAAACCCATTTTCTTTTATAACAAAAGCATTACATCTGCAAACTAATTTTACCATAATGCTTAGACAAAGCTCCTCCAGAGGTACTCGAAGTATCTCTGGGGTGGTGTAGGGTCTGAATCCTTGAAACTGCTCATGTGTGAACAATCTAAAGCAGAAACCTTCTCTCACTCTGCCGGCCCTGCCTGCGCGCTGCTTACAGCTAGCTTTGCTGATAAAGACCTCTTCCAAAGCACTCATCCGACTCACTTCCATGTACCTGTTTTGTGTGAAACATTATGTAAATTACACAGTAGCAAAGCACTCATTCGACTCATTTCCATGTACCTGTTTTGTATGAAAGTAAGGTAAAGGATCCTGTTACACTCCCTTTGAGGCATAATGGGAATATGATGTTAGGCCCATATTTTCGCCTTAACCTTCCCAGAGTTGCTCTAGTACCCAATTCATGAGGCGGGGTCTAAAAAAATCTCACCTCAACTGCGGATCGAACCACGAACCACTGAGCTAGGAAGCCAGTGCACTAACCACTGCTCTACCATGGCTCCCATTTTGTGTGAAACATTACATAAATTACACATCCGACTCACTTCCATGTATCTGTTTTGTGTGGAACTCAAAGGAATTCACGCTGCTTTTGCATAAATTCCAGGGTTAGATCTCTAACCAAGACCCTGAACCACTTTATCATGGTGCATCCTGGAAACAGGTAAACTTTGAGCTGCCTGGCCAACGCTTCAGGGTGTCACAACATCACAATTTTCTCTGTGGTGAAACTTGCTGAGAGTCCAGCATTGCACACTAAACTTGGGGGAGTCACTTGAGCCCCAGACATAACGCCGGTTTTTAGCTGGCTGACTGCGTGCAGAAGGGAATGCTCAGTCTGCCCCACCCCTCACCTTTCCGGCTTGAGGATCCTTTTGTATGCCAAGCCAGGATAGAATACCCGGAAAGAAACTGGTGCTCATGACTCCAACTCAACAAGTTTCGGAATGGCAGAAAAGCCACATAAAAGTCCTAGATCTACAATGTACAAAAAGCCAAGGATTTGTCAACTTGGCAGTTAAAGAGCAACAAGCTCAGCAGCCCTAGTTAACAACAACAACCTGTTTTGTGTGACATGTATGTAAATTATACAGCACCAAAAAACTCATCCATGTACCTGTTTTGTTGATACATTATGTATTAAACATCCTGTACAACAAACTGCTATAGAAGCCACTACTACAAGAGCACCTAAACAATTTGGTGCAAGTTTCCGGCAATGGGACCAGCTGCAATGGTAACTCCATTCTCCAAAGGGAGCAAAAAGGGAAATGATTATGAAAGACACAATACCCATACCACAGATATTCAATTTGTAGTTAGATTCAACATGTTAACTCCTAAACTCATACGAAAACTATATAAACACAACTATAATGGTTTAATAATCATGGCCATTCTGACATGTGAGAAATATAACTTTTAACTTGAAATGCTGGAAGCTTAAGCCAAAGCACTTCAAATGCTCTTGCAGTGGTGGTTTCTGTAACTATTTGTTTCTCATGAGGTTGCCAGCCTCATGCACAAACTTATGTTAATCACCTTTTTTGACGTGCCAGAGGCAGCAGTCGCCATCATCATCATTACCCTGGCCATGACCTTCAACAAACTCATGACCAGCCCCACCTGTCCCATGTCATTAGCTCAAGGTCTTTCCATGTCTTCCTAATCTCTTTAACTTTTGTCTTCAGCTCTTCTCCATGTTTCTCTTACTCTGGAAATTCCTGAACATGAACTGCCCTGTAATGCTACCAACAGGTTTTCTCCACGTGTTTCAGAGGCAGCAGTGTTTCTTATCATTCTCTGTTGCTTCAAATACCCATGGGAACAAGGTGTCAAGGAGTACTGCTTGAGACAAGATAACATTATTATCCTAAACCATTACAGCACTGACCGATTTTCTTTGGCTTTGCCACTATCAATAACATAAACAACATCTGGGATGGTGATGCCTGTTTCTGCTATATTGGTTGCTATGACAACTTTTCTGATTCCAGGCGGAGGCACTGTAAAAACTTGACCCTGGTCGTGTGATGACAGCGCAGAATGGAGAGCATAGATCTGGTACCTAAGGAATACATGGTCAATGAAATTAATTTATAAACAATTTAAGATCTGGTACGTAAAGAATACATGGTCAATGAAATTAATTTATAAAAAATTTAACATCTGGTACCTAAGGACTAAATGGTCAATGAAATTAATGTATAAACAATTTAACATCTGGTATGTAAGGAGTACATGGCGGATGAAAGTAATTTATAAACAGTTCAAGATCTGGCACCTAAGGACTACACAGCTGATGAAAGTAAGTTATAAACAAAAAAAGATCTAGTACCTGGTACATAAAGGACTACATGGCTATGAAAGTAAGTTATAAACAAAATAAGATCTGGTATTTGGTACATAAAGGACTACATGGCTGATGAAAGTAAGTTATAAACAATTTAAGATCTGGTATTTGGTACATAAAGGACTGCATGGTTGATGAAAGTAAGTTATAAACAAAATAAGATCTGGTATTTGGTACATAAAGGAATACATGGTTGAAGAAAGTAATTTATAAACAATTTAAAAAAGAAATAAAACAGTAAACATTTGAATTTACAAAATGAGACTACTCAAACACCAAATGGTTATTCATTCATAGAGCTGATTCAAATGTTATCTCCCTTGTAATGCTCTTTTCCTCTTCCTCTTCATTTGGTCAGCTGCCTGTGCAGAACAAGCTTTTAACCAAATATCTACAAGCCTTCGTGTTCTTGGCATTTATTCCAATTCTTTCTTATCCTACTAATTTCCCCGCCACTTAAAAAAATGACCTACTTGTTCGTTAAGGAGATGGGTTGCCAGGTTTTTTCCCCTCTCACTCTCTATGGCACATGGGACCAGCACAGCAGCTGGCACCCTCACAGAAAGCCTGCCTCAAAGCACGGAGATCTTCAGCAGAAGTTTCTGCAGCAATTTGTTTCCTTAGATGAGGTTGCCTGTCCCATGCCTCATAAGATATGCCCGAGGCAACAGTTGTCCTGTTCTATCTTCAAAGACCCCTGGAAACTCCACAAATCTCGTTACAGGTTGCATGTTTTATATGTTACCATTTCTGGTACTCTTTTTTTTCCTATAGATATCTTATTACTTGTTACTGCCATTTAAGCAAAAGACTTACTTACTTACTTAGTCGTTCCTCTTCTACCGTGAGGTGTAGAGTTTTGTAAGAGAGAGCGCCATACTATTCTATCGGCTGTCTTCCTCCTGGCTTAGTTCCATTTTAGTCCTCGGTCCTTCAAAGATTGTCTAATGTTGTCCTCCCAGCGGACTTTGGGTCGTCCTGGAGGTCTGGATTCCTGGCTCTTAGTTTCCCATGCTTGCCGTGGTAGCCGATCTTCTCCCATTCTGCAGACATGGCCAAACCATCTCAGTTGGGACTGTTCTACTTGGGTCTGCAGGGGTTGGGTTTTTGATGTATCGTCTGGTTGCGGACCATGTCTCTTCTTGTTACTTCAACCACCGTCCTCAGATATTAAGCAAAAGACATTGTGGATAAATCCCTTCAAAAATGTACTTGACTGTAGGATGAACTTGACATGAATAACAGTTCTCTGTATTGTACATGGAAACTGTATAGGTGTAATGAAACATGTTATGAATATTATACAACTGAAATGTGGACAAGAATTGTTGGACTAAACTGTAAATTAAAATTGTGGGAATAAGCTCTTAACCTTTAGCACGCTGCATTCTTTGGCGAAAATTTTCGCCTGCAGCTGCATTCTTTTTCACAGCGTCCCGTTTCTATAGTGGGTGACCCTTAATGTCTATAGTTTTTGTGTTTCTTGGTCAATTGCTATCATTTTTGGAATTTATATAAATAAATGAATGGTGAATCTGATGATATAAAATTTGTTATTGTACATATTAGATGTGATAGGAAGAGAGGAAAGGAAAGATGAAAAAAACGAAAAAAAAATTTAAAATAATAAAAAAATATTTTTTTTAAATTTTAAAATTTAAAAAAAAAATTAAAAAAAATAACCAGCAAACGAAGGGTCCATATCCCTTGCATCTCAATGAAAGTCATTTGACCAATAGACCAATACAAATCAAATGACGATCTTTTCGTTACACCCATCATCAGTAGCAAAGCAACAAACGCTCTCGTCAGCTGTGACATTCGGCCGAAATTCTAAATCTTTCCGATATTCCTAGTCCTAACCCCTAACATTATACATACTAGCAATGCCATTCTACTTTCGTTTCCATCTCAGCCATCAAACATATTCTGAGAACCGATATCAGCGCTTATAAAGACAAAAATCTTATCCCCACCGCATGGCGTCAGAATCCAATAAAATTAGAGCAAAAATGGCCGCGTGTTGATGCCGATTCATTTTGATTTTAAAAATTTACAAAAAATAAATGCGGATACAGCCATCACTTTTTTAAGATCGGAAACGGAAGCTAACTCTCTTGCAAATAACATTAGAACTTAACATCCGGGGCTGAAATCACGTGTACACAAGTCCTCATGCTAGAAACGGTGATATCCGTAAGGCGCCACATTGCGCCTCCAGCATGGAGAACATAGGTTACGTTCGTCGCAATGTGGCGCCCGCAGCGTGCTAAAGGTAGAATTCTGGGACTGAAGTGTAAATCAGAAAGGGAGACATATAAGGACATTTGGAATGAAGATTGTCACGAGACAATAAGGTGCTTACACGCACACCTTTGTCCCTGACAGCAGCGACACTATCGCTGTTACCACTCATCTCACACAATCAGCAACAACAACAACAGCAACGTAGTCTAGCGGACACGTTTCCACATTGTATGCAGCAATAAATAAATGAACTCAAAGACTGTGTCAATCTCGACATAATATAATAACTAGTATATGCCATATTTATGAGGTACTCAAAAAGCACAAGAAATTACCAATCTGTTTCGACAACCTACCAGTGTTCAAATAATACTAATATCACTTCTGGGACTACGACAATTTCCAGGATCATATATAACATCGATCCTAGCAACTACTAAAACCACACAACAAACACCAGCTCGTCCGTTCCCTTCTACAACGTCTGTAAACTCCCTTTGTACAACCATGTAACCATTTCACCTTCCATACCTCAGGCTAACTCTAGCCAATAATAACTACTACTTTAGTCACATCTCGTAACAATCAAAGTTCAGTTGCTCGTGCAAACATCACATGCAACTCACAAACGTTTAACTTGACTTACATTGCAATCACGTTTGCCACAACAATGTACCTAATAAACCCAGGAGCATACAACCATAGCAACTTCTCAAAATTGCATCTTGACATTCACTCTCTCCTTCAAGAGAAAAATGCAGTTTTTCATTCGGTGGGTAATGGACATAAGATTTTCAGGCAAACTTAAAACAGTACCATTGCAGTCGTACACAAAAAAACAATGTTCTAGTTGAAAAATTGCAATACTGATCAATAACCAAAACAAATACTTAAGGACATGATGGCACTATTGGACACCTCCGCCAAGCCACTCCCACAGCCTATGTAATGCGGGACTCACAACGCACTACCAACAAAACACGTTCAGACCGATGGTTCATAACCCAGAACCAAAGTTGAACAGACTAGTCATACTACCGGGACATCAACAGTTCACACAGAACTGACCCTGACTAGTTTCATTATTATATCTACTTCCAAACAACAATCAAAAAGCTACAGACTTTTATAAACAGGTGCTTGCGTAGAATAGAAGGACTGAAATGGTATGACAAAGTCACAAATGTGGAATTGATAACAAGAACAAGACAAGTGCCAGTGGAACAAGAGTTGAGAAAAAGACGCTGGCGATGGATAGGACACACATTGAGGACACCTGTTGATAGCATTACAAGGCAGTCCTTGTTCTGGAATCCACAGGGAAAGAGAGGCAGAGGTAGACCAAAAAAACACATGGAGAAGAGAACTGGAAACAGAGGTGAAAATGATGAGGAAAACATGGAAAGAACTTGAGCGGATGGCACAGGACAGGAAGACCTAGCATGTGTTTGTTGAAGGCCTATGCTCCTTGAGGAGCTAAAGGGTATTGATTGACTTGCATGTGATATTTGCATGAGCAGCTGTACTTTGATTGTTATGACATGTGACTAAAGTAGTAGTTATTATTGGCTAGAGTTAGCCTGAGGTATGGAAGGTGAAAAGGTTACAAGGATGTCCAAGGGGAGTTGACAGACGTTGTAGAAGGGAAGGGACGTGTCCCGTTGTTGCTCTTGTGTAGAAGAGCTGGTGTTTGTTGTGTGGTTTTAGTTGTTGCAAGGATCAATGTTATTTCTGATCTAGGAAGTTTGTGTAGTGCCAAAAGTGATGTTAGTATTATTTGAGTACTGGCAGGTTGTCCAGATAGATTGGTAATGTCATGTGCTTTTGAATACCGTACCTCTTATATATAGCATGTACTAGTTGTTATTATATTATGTCGAGATTGACAGTCTTTGAGTTCACTTATTTATTGCTATGTACAGTGTGGAAACTTGTCCTCTAGACTACAATGCCGTTGTTGTTGTTGCTGATTGTGTTAGATGAATGGTAACAGTGAAAGTGTCGCTGCTGTCAGAGACAAAGGCGTGCGTGTAAGCACCTTATTGTCTCGTGACATTCAGTCTGGGACTGAAGTGTAAATGAGAAAGGGAGACATATAAGGACATTTGGAATGCAGATGTAAATGGGAAATACGGGGCTGCAAATGAATACAATATGTGAAGAAGATGCTGGCAATGGATAGGACACACAATGAGGAAACCAGATGATAGAACTACAAGACAATCCTTGTTTTGGAATTCCCAGGGTAAGAGAGTTAGGGAGAGACCAAAAGATACATGAAGAGAACTGGAGACAGACTGGAATGGAATGAGAGAGATATGGAAAGACCTTGAGCTGATGGCTTAGGACAAGAGAGACTTGGTATATGTTTGTTGAAGGTCTATGTTCCTTGAGGAGCTGAAAAGTATTGAATGATTGATGTCGCATAGCGTTTGAAGGATAAGAATTTATTAGAAGAAAATTTGGCTCAAGAATTCCTGTTGGGTTTTCCCACTTCTGAAGGGTGACGAAGAGGGTAAATTCTCCTAACTAGACAAGGTTTGGAAAAGGTTGTAAGGAGATATTATATTATGTCGAGATTGACAGTCTTTGAGTTCACTTATTTATTGCTATGTACAGTGTGGAAACTTGTCCTCTAGACTACGATGCCGTTGTTGTTGTTGCTGATTGTGTTAGATGAATGGTAACAGTGAAAGTGTCGCTGCTGTCAGAGACAAAGGCGTGCGTGTAAGCACCTTATTGTCTCGTGACATTCAGTCTGGGACTGAAGTGTAAATGAGAAAGGGAGACATATAAGGACATTTGGAATGCAGATGTAAATGGGAAATACGGGGCTGCAAATGAATACAATATGTGAAGAAGATGCTGGCAATGGATAGGACACACAATGAGGAAACCAGATGATAGAACTACAAGACAATCCTTGTTTTGGAATTCCCAGGGTAAGAGAGTTAGGGAGAGACCAAAAGATACATGAAGAGAACTGGAGACAGACTGGAATGGAATGAGAGAGATATGGAAAGACCTTGAGCTGATGGCTTAGGACAAGAGAGACTTGGTATATGTTTGTTGAAGGTCTATGTTCCTTGAGGAGCTGAAAAGTATTGAATGATTGATGTCGCGTAGCGTTTGAAGGATAAGAATTTATTAGAAGAAAATTTGGCTCAAGAATTCCTGTTGGGTTTTCCCACTTCTGAAGGGTGACGAAGAGGGTAAATTCTCCTAACTAGACAAGGTTTGGAAAAGGTTGTAAGGAGATATTTGGTCTCTCGCTACCATAGTCCCCTTCTCAGTCATCTATTATTGTTATCCTTTAAATTATATTATATTTTACGAGCCCCCCCCCCCCCCCCCCCCCCCAACCCCCCCCCCTTATAAAGGAAGATAAACATCAGACAATATTCAACATCTAATAGAAGGAACAAAGCATGGGGTACATTATGTACACCCAATTGGTTTATTACGATAAACTGAATAGATGGTGGATGATAGTATTGTCGATGGAATTAGTGTCTGCTGTATGTATTATGTGTCTCACAATCCAAGTGTTTTTCATCATGGATGACAAAAATATATGGCATTGATCTGGTGAGTTCCCTTTCTATAGGAACTTAGCTTTTCAGCCCCGGCTGATAGTGAAGCGTGGTTAGTTCTCCGGTCTCCTGACGTTGCCCCAGGTAGGTCTTGAATGGTTCGGATTTGCCTTCTCTGTGCTCGACTCCGTATTCTGCTCTGAGATTGGACTGTCGTGCAAGGCTCCACCATAGACTACTCAGATGGACCAGCAATTTAGACACGTGGCTTCAGTGCGTTTAATGCATGAATTTGCAGCTTGTCTAGATTAGGTCTAGCTTTCTTGATTACCTGGGCGTAAGTGAAAAATGGCTGGATTTGCCGCACTTTTAGCGGGTCATTTCCGCTTGGACACGTGATCCGTAGCGTGCATCATGTGACCTTAGCATCAATAAGACGCTCCAATCAATAACGTTAAAAGTCACGTGGGGGGGGGGGGGGGTTCCGAAAGTGGCATAAACTGGTTTTATCTACCGAGGTCAGTGGTCAACAATGACGTCGTATCTAAAAATAGCATTAAACGTGAGGAGAAAATCACTGAACGCTAGGAGAATATCCGCAAGTGACATTTATCATGACTTTACGAGCTTCTCGATCATGCATTGAAGATGAGAAAAAATGATGTCACGTAAATAATAAAAAAAATGAAGAGAAGATTGGGCAAGTCGTCACAATTGACTGAAATGAATACGATAAACAAATCTCTGAAGACATCTACATACTTTGATGGATTGCTGAAATGTCTCTGCGTTGTAAGTATATCATACAACTCTTGTATATCTGCTAGTCCTGGCAGAAAGATCAGTACAGCTCCCTCTATGTCACAAAAAGGCGGAGATAACGCCAGGTGTTTTAGCAAATCCTGGAGACAAGAACAGCAAATTTCAATGTTTAGTTAATTTTAATTATCAGAAGCTAAGAATCCTTTAATAAAAATCAAACCTCACTTGACAGCAACATTTCTTCAGTACAGTATGTGATGTTCAGGTCAGTACTATTACAAGCCTCTAGGTCAGAAGTAGGCAACCCAGGAGTTGAAGTCTACTTCAGAAATACTGAAAACTTAAGTGATCTACCTTGATAAAATCATGTCAGCACAGATAGGTGGAAAATCATTATCAACAGTAAAATGACCAGTTTTAAAATGTCTCTCGCATTACCCTCCTTGACAAGTGTGATGGCTGACTCATATCTTTAATCTTGGGAACACTGCGTTTTTAAATGGCAGTGGAAGGGGGATAGTCCAAACTTTCCCTAGTTTAAACAATCATTCTTTTTTCCTATGTGTCACCTAAAGATCCACCAAATTATCCTCTGTGATCTACCAGTAGAGTGAGATCGACCACCTACCACCCTTGCTCTAGGTTATACATTTTTTGGGGGGAAGCAGTAGCAAGTGGGGAGAGGAGTTTACAGCTGTGCATCAGTGGTCATGCATCCTAAAATGACCTCTTTGTGTTGGCAATGTGGTTCTGCTAATATGTGGAGTCTAAGCAGGAGGAAAGGGAACTATTTTTCTGTTACTTGACTTTTAGTACTGCCGATAATCTCTTACTTGTTTATAGAATTATTTCTGCATTCAAATGGTATCTTTAGAAAGATAAAAAACATCTCACTATAACTAGCCAAGGGGTTCTCAGTATAAAAATAACACTTTACTTTTATCAGTATGTTTCAAGGGACATAGATCTGATCTTATGAAACTTGTATTGTAAACAATTTAGTGGAATTTGGGTTCTAGACTTTTGATCTAAAAACCTTTGGCAGAAAAGGCTGAGTTGGGGAAACCAAACTGTTTTTTTTCATGTAGGTGGTAAACCCTCAGATGAGATTTTTACAGCTTTTAAAACATCCCAGTGATGTCTTTCTGTTGTCAGCCTACAGATTGTAACAGAAAGAAGAATAAGCAACGTTCCAGAGCTGTGTTTCAACACTGACACCCAACACTGTCCATTACTTCTGGTTACACCTGCAGGAACTGGCCAAGAACATGGAAAGATTATACTACCATTCCAAATACCAGTTCAGTTCAAGCTCTAAGGTAGTGAAGAAAAAAACCTACTACATTTAAAATACTGCTAAAGTCTGAAAACTGCAGGTGAATAATCAATGGACCCTATGTCTAGGTTGAACGAGGTGCACCTTGCAATTTCGAGGCAAAATGTTATTTTTAAAAAAAGATGAATAAGAAGAAAATGACAAGGAACAACGAAGCATATAATTTGTTCTTATAATGCATGAATTTACTTTTGAGCTGGAGCAATGAAACTTACTGAGATGAGGTCAAGGTTCACTCTGTTGAGATTAAGTCGTGTGATAGCATTTCTTGTCCTTAGTGAATACTTTTCAGCTGGAAGATCTGTCTGAAATAACAAATGAGTTTGATCAACTGAGAAAACACCAATACCTTTTGGCTAGAAGATCCATCTGAAATAACACATGAGTGACCTACTGAAACTACACCAATATTTTTTGGCTGGAATATCTGTCTGAAATATAAAATTAGTCTGACCAACTGAAACTGTATTAATATTTTTTCTCCTGCCTGAAATAACATTTGAGCTTGAGCAACTTAAGCTACACCTGTAGCTCAAACCATCTGGTTATCACTGGGTCTTCTTCTTCAAGTCCTGTGCCTGCTGGTAGGTGATCATGTATCTCCACAACTCCCTATCCATGGCGCTGTTTATCAATTATGTTACTGACTTCTTTCCATGCCACAATATTATACTGTTCAGTATCTTTTCTCTGTCATCCTCTGTCTCTTTTTCTTTCAATTCTTTCCTCTTGTCACAAAGGTGGTTAATGTTACAGTTTGGAGTATTTATTTTCAGAAACAAACTATCCAAGTTATTTCGTGTCCATTTTTTTTAACACCAGCATTATTTCCTTTTCACCCCAAATGGAGCAAGAAGCTACCACTGCAGATGGTCCGCAAGCCTGCACCAAAGCAGTCATGGGCTCTTGCAGTGGCAGTCTCTCTACCAACTTGTTTTACATGATGAGGTTACCAGCCAGATGTATGTCTGATTAGTCACTTGTCACGACATGCTCAAGAAAGCAGTCCTCCTATTCATTCTTTGACTCCACAAAAGTCCCATCATTACAGTTTTTTTGACTTGCCTCCTGGACTGGCTACCACTGATCACATTCTTCATTTTTTTTTTTTCCTTAACCAGCGGCACTTGGGATTTTCAGCCCTTCGGCCCAATGACATGTCATTGCGAGGCTGGGGAGCCTGTGGACTTTCCTTCCAACCTGGTCAGGAGCTTCGCTCCTTCCCATCCACAGAGGGTTTATCACAGGAGCCGTTCAGGTTATTCAGTCAAATTTCCGGCCGTAAACATTTCTTCAAACGCTGACGCCCGGGTTTGAACCATGAACACCTGGTCGCCAGTACAACGCCGAAGCCATTACACCAGCGCGGGTCCCCACATTCTTCATTAGAGGGCCCATTATCAGGGACCTTGGGTTTCTCTCTGAAAGATGATGGCTAAGGATCTCTTTTCTTCCATTTACATGACGATTACCAAAGATCCTGAATTCCTTTAGAAAGAATGACTGTCAAAGATCCTTACTTCCTTTCTGAAGACTGATTACCAAGTAACTCCTTCCACTCACGATGTTGTCTCCTTTCTCTCTAGAGCAGGGTTTCTTAGTGAAACCTTATCTCCTTTCCGGTAGTCAGAGGTGGTGAGACAGTAGCCATTACATAAGTCACAGGTGGCGAGGGAGAGTCAATCTCGGTTCTCACCCTCGAAGCTATAAGTCTCATCTTTCCACAGTGTGACAACTTGCCCAATCTTCTCTTCATTTTTTTTATTATTTACGTGACATCGTTTTTTTCTCATCCTCAATGCATGATCGCAAAGTCCCGGGAATTGTCACTGGCGGAAATTCTCCTAGCATTCAGTATTTCCTCCACTCGAATTTTTCCAGATACGACAACCAGTCATTGTTGACCAATGACCTCGGTAGCTAGGAACCTGTTCTAATTTAAGACTGCTTAAGCTGATAAAACCAGTTTATGCCACTTTAGGAAGACCCCACGTGACTTTTAACGCTATTGATTGGAGCGTTTATTTGACGCTAATGTCACATGATGCACGCTATGGATCACGTGTCCAAGCGGAAATGTCCCGCTAAAAGTGCGCCAAACACGGGCAATCTTCACTTGCCCGGAACCTAACTAAAAGTGAGACAGCTAGGATTAAGGGTCAAAATCAATACTGGGGATGAATCCGTGCAATTATCGGCCCTTAGAATTCTCGCATGGTAAAAGCGGCTGTCACCTGAAGCCCAAACATCCTTCCTGAGGAATTAAAAAAGGCACAAACCGGAAGGATCAATCCTCTATGCAAAGCAACAAAAAACTACCGAGAGCGCTCACTCCTCTCCTAAAGGGAGACTTCTACAAGAAAAAATGGCCTGTTTCATCGGAAAGCAGGAAAATGGAGAGGACAGGAACATGGGGCAAAACTTGTGGTTGCCATCCAGCATCACCGAGCCCAGGTCCTAGAAAATGGGCCCATGCCCCATCCGTTTAGGCCACAATGGGCATCAAGTCCACCGATTCATAATGTCATTATTATTGGCGGTACAACGCCGATGACCAATATATTTGCAAAATCATGCCCCGCAGTGCCAGAAGGAACAGCGCCGAAACACTGGACCTTGCTGGAGAAATGCCAATCGGGCACGCACCTTAAAAAAAAAAAATAAAAAAAAAGCTAAAAAGAGAGTATTGGATAATTGAGGGTCCACTTTACTCGAAGAAAAAGCAGAAACATTAAATACTCACGTTAGTGGATTTGCATATTTTGCAATGCCCCGACTGTGGTTTTTGCTGAGGCTCACTCCCATTCAAAACAGGGTGTTCCGTAACAGATCCACAGATAATGGTTTCCCATCCGGGAAAACTCATAGGAAAGTTTTAGGCATATGATAATCCACACCTCCTCCCTACGGGAGGTGAGCGGTTTAAACACGGAACCCTTATTCATAATAAGGAAAAACCAGTAGAGCTGGGATCAATACTTAAACCCGCAGCACCTATTTGCTTACCTACCTCGAAGTACCCCACCAATTCCTATGGGATGCCTCCCCTGCCGACATTGCTGTTTGGTAGACCTATAAAAAGGACCTTTAATGGCACTGTTACGTACTTGGACAGATCAATAAAGCTGATGAGACGGTCACCTCTGCATAGCAATATTTGAAACGCCTTAAAACAGGATTTCCAAAATGGTACGCCTGCCGGATCGTATTGCCGCCGTTAACTAACAACCGCAACTGCGATGGATAGGGAGCTATAGGAAACAGATTATTAACTCCTGCCCAGTAGGTAATAAATTGCCAATCGGGTGGGAGAGGTCCATAATAAAATTTGTTGAGAAAATGTCGCGCACTCAATTACAAGACTTCCCATAAAGGGGAAGCAGAAAATTTAATAAACCTTGAAGCGAATTATGAAAAGACCATGTGCAGAACCAGCACCCTCTTCCTGACAACTGCTATTTGCGACGGGAAAAAACTTAGGCAGGAACCCCAGCTGACCTCCTGTGATAACCACGTAATTCCGTCATTGCGAAACCATCAAGATGTTTTCATTAGTTCAACATTAACGAGGGATCAGCAGGCAAACGGTTTCAACAGTTGTTGAGAAAACACACTAGACACTCACCGGATAAACCTGGCATCGACCAAGCTGATAGAGAATTTGATATGAAGCTTAACAAACCTCTGCCCTACAGACAGTCCTTGCCCAATCTCAGCGCAGAATACGGAGTCGAGCACAGAGAAGGCAAATCCGAACCATTCAAGACCTACCGGGGCAACGTCAGGAGACAGGAGAACTAACCACACTTCACTATCAGCCAGGGGCTGAAAAGCTAAGTCCACGACAAAGGAAACTCACCTAATCAATGCCACAAAGTTTAGTCATCCATGATGAAAAACACGTGAATTGTGAGACACATAATACATACAGCAGACACTAATTCCATCGACAATACTATCATTCACCATCTATTCACTTTATTGCAATAAACCAATTGGGTGTATATACTGTACCCCACGCTTTGTTCCTTCCATTAGATGTTGAATATTGTCTATGTTTATCTTCCTTTATAAGGGAGGGGGGGCTCGTAAAATATAATATAATTTAAAGAATAATAATAATAGATAACTGAGAAGGGGACGACGGTAGCGAGAGACCAAATATCTCCTTACAATCTTTTCCAGACCTGTCGAGTTAGGAGAATTTACCCTCTTCGTCACCCTTTGGAAGTGGGAAAACCCAGCAGGGATTCCTTGAGCCAAATCTTCCACATCAGATCTATTATTTCCTCTAAATAATTCTCTTATCCTTTAAACGCTACGTGACACACAGTCACCGTCATTCTCATCTAAATCTATCTTCTCAGACTTTCTCAGTTCTAGTGTCTTGTCTCTGTACTCAGACAGACTCTAACTTAAAGCCACTTCGTGACACCTATACTCGAGTATATATTGTAATCATAAGAGGCAGCATCTAAATTTAGAGTGCGTATAGGTCCAGGGTTTACTACAAAGTCAAAAATTTTAACTGAAGTGTGCTTTGTTGACAAGTCTCTTTCGTTTGATCTGTCGTCTGTATCATTACTACTTTCATTAGATTCACTTTTGTCAGTGTCTAAATCAGTTTATATTGAATTTGCACATCTGATTCGGCAGCATCTTTATTGTCCTGTCAAATACAAAGCCAACTCTCAGCTTCCAAAGCAAAGATTCTACCACCCGGAAAGCCAAGGCTTTTAAAAAATCATGAAAAATCAAAATATCGATTGATTCAGAAAAAAATTTCAGAAAAGGAAAGTTTTAAACGTACCGGAAATCTATTTATAACTCTGGTCTTGCAAAATACTAAGATCTCGTTGCTCTATGGCAACGGCCAACATCGGTGTTTCCCGGGTGGTATAGGCCATTTTTGGACTGGACCTTAGACTCTGCGTACGGGCAGTTTTGGGCATTTTAAATGGCAAAGGGTTCAGAAACTCTGCTCTAGAGGCTGACCACCAAGATCCCCATCCTATCTGGAGGATAATAATCAATATTTCCCTCTCTGTAAGAGATAACTGTTGCGTGCATATTTTGACGCACATATTACAAAAATACGATATGGCTATTTAATATGGAAAATATATATTTGCATTCATTTGTGTATGAAAATGCTTCCTCTGGTAAAGCTAGATAATTCATGATTGATTTACACTTTTGATTATATGAGTGATCTTTCTTGATATTGACTCGGCGCATGGATATTGTATTCATGTCCGTTCTTATTTGTTCGGGCCAGAAAATAGATTAATTTTGCTTGTTATGTTTATGGCCTGAATTCATGTGTACTACTTGTCTAGTGAAAGAAGATTCAGTCGTATATTGTATACCTTTATATGTTCAGGTCGGACTATATTCTTTCTGCCGGAATCTAGCGCAGGTTTTCGTAGTCCTTCTGGGTTGTGGAGAGTTCCGATAATGTCGCTAAGATGGCTGAGTGCTTTTTCCAGGGCTGGCACTGTTTAAGGTTTAACAGTGATTCATAGATGTTTTTCCAGGAGAAGTTTATGTCTCTGCAAGAGTCTATTTGTCAGAGATCCTCCTCATATGTGTGATTCGGACTCCAGTTATGCCAGACCCTATTTTTTGATGATCTCGAGTCGATTAGACCTAGATGGAACATTGTGCTTCGTATCGCTAGGATCGTGTTTTGTATCGACGAAGATGACAGGCTTTCCTACAGCAGTTATGTCTACATGAAGTAACTGGATTACTGTAGAGCTGTATGGAAAACTTTATGAAATTATTTATATGCACATTCTAAATTAACTTTGGCTTATATCTACCTTCCTACGAGTGAGTGAGCGACAACTCAGGAAGGTGGCCATGTTATATTTCTGTCATCATATTTTTTGATCACTGTCAAGAGAACAGATTATGTATCCTACTATCGGGCAGTAGTATCGAGATCTTGTTAGGAGGTGAAAACCCACTATCGTGGTGTTGGGTTCTTTTGTGATTGTAGTTGATAGTAACGATATGCTAGTGGTAGATGTATCAATGACTAGCTTAGACACGCAAATGGTTTCAATGAAAAGTTGTGAAAAGGTTATTCAATCAAATTCCAACGAGTGGTAGGCAATTGGCCAATTCATGACTAGAATCAACTCGTTGTTAAAAGTTATTCAGGTTTATTGACGAATGACAAACGGCAATCAACGACACGATCAAGACAAACGATGAGAGCATCATAATTATAGTTACTGTTGATAATAAAACATTCCTGTAGATTTCTTTATCAATCAAGTCCTTTTCTATCCAAGTGACTAGGATTTCCTAACAGTTGTCATTTGAAATACATTACGGTCATGTCCGTTAACCTTGTTCCAAGGACGTCTGTAACAGTAAACGGAGTCATGCTCATGGATGACGCTTCCATATAATACTTGTTTAAATCCCAGACTTTCTCCTTACAATAATCTATACAGTTTGATATAATCCATAAAAGTTATACACGAAAATACAATCAGGTTAGCGACTTCAGTTGACTAACCTCTCCTACCAAATATGCCACGACCTTGGCATAGGCATTACAAAATATCCGATATTCAAGATATGATCAAATAGTTATCCTTTACTCGTAGGACTTCCCACTACGAAATATTTACAGTGAAGTAAAGATCTCAACTGTTCCATTCTAGGAATCCAATAACATATGGATTCCCGCTAGAATCCAGTGATGATCATCTGTTCCACTTTATTCATAGACGTATTAATAAACATGAAGGTTCAAACGAAACTTACGTATTGAACTGCATGTTGGCTTCATCCTGAAGACTCAACAAAATCCTTCAGAACAATTCTTCCATCGAATTGTTCAGAATCAAAATAATAACATACGGGCAGAGAGAGAGTCCATCTTGCCCTAACAACAGCTGACGTCATAATCCCCAACTAGGTTACCCGTGCGCAAAGAGCAACTCATACTCTGCATTGTGCACGTCGGTGCGTGAATAAAACGTACGCACAAATAATATAACTATCTCAAGACTGGTGCGTACATTGGCAGGACCGAAGACTACCCCCTTAGGTAAAACGTACGCAACAGCTCCCTTATCACCGGCCCTTAAAAAAAATTAATTCTATTAATTTTTTTTAAAACTAAGTACCCAAGAGAGGTGAGTCAAAACTACATCGACGTCTATGTGCATAAATTATATTCATAAAGTTATACAATATTATGAAAAAGAATATGAAAATGGAAATCAATATAACTGAATGAAAGTATGCATTAAAGCACACATCCACAATCGACCTACTTTGGAACGATGTGGTAAACTACGAAGTAAAAGAAAGTTGAAAATGAAAACCAAAAAAATGATAAAAACATTCAACTAAATTTACAACTCAAACATGTGATTTCAAATGAAAATGAATAGCAACGATGATGATAATAAAGACAAGAGAATCAAAAAATGAAAATGAAAGATGCAAAATGCAGCAAAGCATAATTAAACACGTTAAGAAGCAACACCCGTAATGTTTCTAACATTATGACGGTGGACTAGTTATCTAAACGTGAGAGATAATGTATAATGAGAAGTAAATATAAGTATAAAGAGACACTCACAACTATTCAAGTTAATTAATGTGTACTCTACAAGTAATTAAGTGGCTTAATTGATTTCATCTAATTAAGATAGTTCTTAATTACAAACAAATAACTAATTACTAATTTATTTAAGTAATTGCAATTTTACTCAGTGTTACTGTTCCATTAACACTAGTTAGTAATCGACTAGAATATGTTCTTAATGTTCCATGCAAGATGCAAAGATATTCTTGAATACAGTATGTAGTGTAATATGTTCCATAGAATAATGAATGTCTATGTGTCACTATGAACAGTGTTTCCGTACTAATAAAATGTTACTACACACGAAGTTATGTTATAATCCAAAAGTAAGTATATCCAGGAATTTTTTGCTGGTACGAATAATTCAGTTCCATACAGAGCACGTATAGAAGTTCAAAAATTGATAATGTACTCAGTTCCTCTTATTATATTTGATTGATTATCTATGAGGACGTTTCAACATCCGGAAGTGGTTTAGGTTCGACCAGTTCGCTTGGACATCTTGACAGACAGTCCGCAAACACATTTTTCACTCCAGGAATCGCTCGAATTTCATAGCTATATGGCTGAAGAGCAATAGCGTATCTGGTTGACTTTGATGATTTAACGTCCTTAGTGTTCAGTGCTGTGAGAGCCTTTTGGTCTGTCTCCACTACAAAGTGGGAGCCCAGTAAGTAACGTTCCAATTTTGTGATTGACCAAACTAACGCGAGCAACTCCTTGTCCAGAACGGAGTATTTCATTTCGCTCGCCGTCAGTTTTCTCGAAACATACATGACTGGAAATAAGGTGCCCGTATATTCCTGCATCAAAACTGCAGCAATGGCGTAAGAAGTTGCGTCACTGCGAAGAATAAAAGTAAGATCTTTGTTAGGCAACTTCAAAAATGGCGCATTTGAAAAAAATCTTTTTATATAATCTAACGCGATTTGGTGTTCGTTAGTCCACTGGATTATGTTAGCTGTCCCTTTTCTCAGTAAAGAAGAAAAAGAAGCAGTTAAAGTAGACAAATGAGGGATGAATTTAGAATAGAACTGTATTAGTACTAAAAGAGACCTAACTTGTTTTTTTGTCTTAGGTGCTGAGATGTTTAAGATTTTCGAGACATTACTGTCTTCTGTATACATTAAACCCTGACCTATACGATGACCCAAAAAGGAGATGTCATGAAAACCGACAAATGCCTTAGAAGGTTTCGCTGTTAAGTTATAATCCCGTAGAGTAGAAAGTAAAGCTTTTAATCCCTGAATGTGTTCATCCCAAGAGTTACTGAAAAGACAGATGTCATCTATGTAAGTAATGACATCGGGACGATGAGACAGTACGCGGCGCATCATGCGTACAAAGGTAGCTGGCGCATTCATTAATCCGAATGGCATAAAATTCCATTGGAAAAGTCCCCGTGGCGTCGAGAAAGCGGTGAATGGCTTTGCTTTAAGTGTGAGTGGCACTTGCCAATAACCCTTTGAAAGGTCAAATTTCGAAAAAAATGTAGCATGGGATAATTTCTCCAATAAGTCATCTAAGAGAGGTAAAGGTTCCGCATCAAACTTTGTAACTTTGTTTAATTTCCTGTAATCTACGCAAAGACGAATATTGTTGTCTTTCTTTCTAATAATCACCATAGAAGAAGAGTATGGTGATGAAGATGGTTCAATTATATTTAATTGAAGCATCTCATCCAATTCCTTATCAACCTTATCACGAAAGTGTAAAGGGATAGGATATGGGCGCACTCGAATAGGCGTATCGTCAGTCAGAATAATGTCATGTTGGATGACTGACGTATGACCTGGGATGTCAGTGAGGACATCCTCATACGAGTGTAGAATTTTAGAGACTTGCTGACGTTGATCAGCCGAAAGAGTAGATGAAATAGTAACATCATTCCAATTCTCAGTGGAATGAAGTGGCACAACTGGTATTGGCAGTTGTACATCATCGAAAGAAGATTCTTCTTCTTGGATGACTGACAAACTAGAATAGTGTTGAATAGGAGGTGTAGGATCGTCAGTTGCTTGGAATACTGACTGTAGATAATCAGGACGTGAGTAATACTCCTTCAACATGTTAATGTGGAAGGTTTTATGTTTACCATTTACATCAACGATGTAGTCAACATCGGATATTCTTGAGATGATCCTGAAAGGACCTCTCCAAGTAATTAATAGACGATTGTTATGAGTGGGGAGTAAGACAAAAGCTTCGTCACCAGGAATAAGCTGGCGAAGACGTCTATACTTGTTTGCAAATAGACGAGCTTTTTCTTTGGCTTGTTCGGATGATGCAGTAGCTAGTCTACAAGCATCTATGATTCTCTTTCTCAGAGAGATCACATACTCATAAGAGGATTGAGTTTCCTCTTCAATATTCTCTTCAACCAATAAGTCGTGGATTAACGACATCGGGCCACGTGGTTGCATGCCAAAAACAAGCTGGAACGGAGAAAACCCCGTGGCTTGATTTTGCACCTCGCGATATGCGAAGAGAGCGGCGGGTAGGACCCGATCCCAATCCTGAGGGTGATCTTGGGTCATCTTACCCAACAACTGCTTGAGTGTCCTATTTTGACGCTCAATTAACCCATTGGACATCGCATGGTAAATTGAACTAAGTGATCTGTCTATACCTAATGTCTTCATAACTTGAGACATGGATTCAGAAATGAACTGAACCCCATGATCCGATAAGATCTTCCGAGGAAAACCAATGCGTGAGAAGATCAACATTAACGCCTCTGCTACACTGGCAGATGAGGTGTTCTTCAGAGGGATGGCCTCAGGCCAACGAGTGCACATATCAATGCAAGTAAGAATATGCGTATGCCCTCTGGCAGATGGAAGCATCGGACCAATAATGTCGATAGCCATTTTATCAAATGGTCTAATCGGGATGTCCGCAGCTTGAATAGGAGCCGCATGAAATGGGCCCCGTACTTTAACTTCCTGACATATCAAACATGAACGACAATAGAGAGTAATATCTCTATGAACGCCCGGCCAGTAGAATGCAGAAAGCACTCTGGATTTGGTACGTGAAAAACCCATATGGCCCGCGCATTGCGAGTCATGAGCATGTCGCAATATTCGCGATCTCATAGAAGATGGGACTAGAATCTGAGAACATAAGGATGAATCCTTTTCCCGTATCAATCTAACTAAAATCCCATTTTTAAGAATAAAGTCATGTCTAGATTTTGCAAGTTTGTTGCTTGTATTCTTTTTGTTCACATACTGAAAAAATTTTTTTAATGAATCATCATTCTTTTGTAAAATTGCAAACGACTCCCGTGAAATAGGAGCATCATCATCACAAGTGGTATGAACTGTAGGTTCATATGGTGTATCATGCGACATAATAGTAGCTTGAGCTCTAGTCACTACTGCATTTGCAGCCTGAAAATGTCGCTCTTCCCATGCAGCAATTTGCTGTGGTGTACACTCTGTTATACCATGTATACGACCCAATATGACATCACAAATTGGATTAGGAAGAAGACAGGCGTGGATCTTCCCTGAAAAAAATGGTGTATTTAAATTAATAATGGCTGTGGGAAACATTTCCACTGTGCCTCCAAAGGTAACGCATTTGACTGTGTGGCCCGTGGCATAACGAGGATCTATCAGCGAAGTCCGTACCCCGACCGTGGTACAACCTGAATCAAATAAAAGAGAGCATGGAATATTATTGACAAGTCCTTTGTGAAACTTAAGAGATCCTTGTCCCTGATGTACAGAAGTTGCCGTGCAGACCGCAGGTAGGCTAGGCAAAATGTGTCCGCAGCGCAACGTCGTGATCGCCTTGGGCTGGAAAAGTGTTGAGCATTCTGCACAAGCTGTCACCTGATGACTATCAATAGAACAAGACATGGCATTATGAGCATCAGCACCTTTAACCTGTTCATTGTTAGCCTGAGTATCACTTAAAGCGACATTAGAATGTCTACGTGTCTGGCTCGACGATCTATCTCTTCGTCGCGATCTGTTCTGATTATTTGCATTAAAATTGCCCCAATTGTCATTCCTGCTCGCGTTAAAATTTTGATGAGTACGATAATTAGTATAATTACCATTATAATGTTGGTTAAATGTTTTATTCAACGAACCTTGTCTATTTTGTGGAACCTGAGATTTTGATCGCCAGTTTTGTTTATTATTATTATACCCTTGATTATGTTTGAAATTATTGTTACCAAAATCTCGCGATCTATGAGCTTGGTTCCAAGAAACATTGAATGGAGCAGATTGTTGGAATTGCTTCCCCTTATAAAAATTACCATTGTTGAAATTCTCATTATTTCCCTTATTAAAGTATCTGTCGTTACTCAATGAACGATTTCGTGAAAAATTATTTTGTTGTACGGCAAAAGCAACTGGCAATTCACTTTTAATCTGAGCATTACTTAGATCCATGGATGGGTGAGCAGTGCAGAAATTTTTAGAATGTTCTTCTAGATCTTTCATAGATAAAGGTTTCCGTTCGTGCAAAAATGCAAGAAATGCTGGATTTACTGACGATAGCACCTTATCGCGCAGTAGTAAATCGAAAAGACCTTCATACGACTTTTCTATCTTGGATAATTCGATCCATCTTTCTAGTGTTAGCCGTATTTGGGAAAGAAAATCACAAAAGTTCTTCCCTGATTGCGGTAGCAAAGTCCGAAAAACGTAATCGGTATTCATTTTCTGTCATTTGGAATTTTCGGAGAAGTGAAGCTCGAAGAGCGTCATAATTATTCTTATCATTAATACTGGTGGTATGATAAACCGCCAAAGCATCTCCCGTAAGCAATCTGGATAAATATGTAGAATATAGTGATTTATCCACATTGTAAGACCTACAGGTGGCCTCAAACCTATCCAAAAAAAATATCACGTCGTCAGACGGGGGGTTAAATTTAGGTAATTTTAGGTGAATTTCCTTAAAATTATCATGCCTGGATGAAGCTTGGCCTTTGAAAGTTCTCTGCGAATTAGCTTCTTGAGTTAACCTAATTCTATCATATTCCAATTCGGCAAGTTTCAAATCATGCTGACGTTTCTTATCATTCTCTTCTGTCTCAAGCTGAAGTCTTTTTGTATTTTGTTCAGCTATTAATCTTCTTTCTTCCATTTCCTTTTGTTTAACTTCCATTTCCTTTTGTTTAACTTCCATTTCCTTTTGTTTAACTTCCATTTCAATCTTAAGTTTATCTGCAGCCTCCAATCTTTTCTGTTCTGCCTCATGCAGAAATCGTTTCTCTTCTAATTCAGCCTCAATCCGTTTTTGATCTGCCTCAAATTTCATCTTCTTCTCATTTTCCGCAGCCTCAATCCGTTTTTGATCTGCCTCAAATTGAAGTTTTTCTAGTCTTAAAGTTTCTAACTTTCTCTGTTCAGCTTCTATTTCTTGAGCTTTCCTATATTCCGACATAGCGAATTGTCGTACCTCTTCAGGAGGTATCTGAAGAGCTTTTGCTTGCTTAATGAAATAATCTAGTGAATACATTATGCTTTATAAGTAGTCACTATACTCTTAATTTCTAAATATGATAATTAATTAATGTAAATTAATTAACCTTGTTAATGCACCGAATGGTCTTCGTTCCTGTCCTAGAACGGTATATCATACTCATATAATTGTCAAATATATTAATAATCAATAAATTAATTTATGTAATGACATGTTATGAACAGACAAAAGCCATAGACAATAGCAACAACAATGACAAGACGAGATACTCAAAGACAGTAGAAAACAGTCGCAGAAATCCAATAAAAATAAAAATGTGAAACTAAAAATAGAATGTCGTAAAGAGTTACGATGATAACTGCGATCAAATACTAAACAATACAATTGACAAGACAGTGTAAAAACATATGTTTTGTAAAGAACTGAACGATAGTCAGGTGAGGATGACGTAATATACAAACAAAATACATTATAAAACTAAGGTACGAGTAAAAATAACTGTGAAAACAACAATTAAAACTTGACTGAACAGCTAAACAAATACTATCATAAGAAGCAAGTAGCGATCGGAACTACAGCAAGGTTTCTAGCCTTGAACCGGAATTATCGCTCAATTGAAACTTATAAATCAAACCCTATAGAACATCTGACAAAGAGCCCGAATAGGCTTCGAGATGAACCTCGTTTGTCAGATCGACCTCCCTACCACCCACGACGGATATACAACATAGAACATGCAACATGAAAAGTATATTGGTGGACATAGAAGAGAATAGGCACAGCCAAACACAATACAGTAATAAACGAGACTCCGTTTATACTTATCTCGGCTGATCAAACAAAAAATGTGCCTCGTCTCCGTAAATGTACGTTTGAGAATCGAAATACTTCGGCCTGAGTATTGGAGTATAGCTCGCACGTAAATAAGGACCAAAAGGATGATGTCCAACGTAGGTAGTCACTGGAGAACTTGGTGTTGAGGTTCATTGCTGACCTTGACCTTCTGATAACCGTCGTGTAGATTCCATGATGAAGACACGGGTCTTTCTGTCTAACGATTTTTGGAAAGATATTGAGTAAGTTCCCTTCTTTGAAACTTGTCCAAAACACACTGTGCCGCCATTTACTGTTGGGTTCTTTTGTGATTGTAGTTGATAGTAACGATATGCTAGTGGTAGATGTATCAATGACTAGCTTAGACACGCGAATGGTTTCAATGAAAAGTTGTCAAAAGGTTATTCAATCAAATTCCAACGAGTGGTAGGCAATTGGCCAATTCATGACTAGAATCAACTCGTTGTTAAAAGTTATTCAGGTTTATTGACGAATGACAAACGGCAATCAACGACACGATCAAGACAAACGATGAGAGCATCATAATTATAGTTACTGTTGATAATAAAACATTCCTGTAGATTTCTTTATCAATCAAGTCCTTTTCTATCCAAGTGACTAGGATTTCCTAACAGTTGTCATTTGAAATACATTACGGTCATGTCCGTTAACCTTGTTCCAAGGACGTCTGTAACAGTAAACGGATTCATGCTCATGGATGACGCTTCCATATAATACTTGTTTAAATCCCAGACTTTCTCCTTACAATAATCTATACAGTTTGATATAATCCATAAAAGTTCTACACGAAAATACAATCAGGTTAGCGACTTCAGTTGACTAACCTCTCCTACCAAATATGCCACGACCTTGGCATAGGCATTACAAAATATCCGATATTCAAGATATGATCAAATAGTTATCCTTTACTCGTAGGACTTCCCACTACGAAATATTTACAGTGAAGTAAAGATCTCAACTGTTCCATTCTAGGAATCCAATAACATATGGATTCCCGCTAGAATCCAGTGATGATCATCTGTTCCACTTTATTCATAGACATATTAATATACATGAAGGTTCAAACGAAACTTACGTATTGAACTGCATGTTGGCTTCATCCTGAAGACTCAACAAAATCCTTCAGAACAATTCTTCCATCGAATTGTTCAGAATCAAAATAATAACATACGGGCAGAGAGAGAGTCCATCTTGCCCTAACAACAGCTGACGTCATAATCCCCAACTAGGTTACCCGTGCGCAACGAGCAACTCATACACTGCATTGTGCACGTCGGTGCGTGAATAAAACGTACGCACAAATAATATAACTATCTCAAGACTGGTGCGTACATTGGCAGGACCGAAGACTACCCCCTTAGGTAAAACGTACGCAACACGTGGCTTATGAGTATTATACATACATTGGACATATTTCAGCTTAAGAACTTAGCCATGAAATGAAGGTTGGGCCAATGACTTTTGTATGTTTACCGATCCTCATTGACGAGTTCAGTCAGTAGAGGATACGGCGATTAGTTACCAGAACAGTGAATGTTACTTTGGGTTGAATGATATTTCACTACTACATGAATGTATTATCCACGATTCAAATAACCAATGAATTGATGTCAACATGTCCCCATGACTGTATCCGTGCTGTCCAAGTATGTACGTCCTTATTAAAGTCAGTGAAACGTCAACTGTAGTTCCAGTCATCCTTGACTTACACCTGTGATCGGAGTGAGTGTGCAACAAAACTGTCGAACTATCCTCCATTCGTGTCTATTACCATTGATGTTTACACTCACCCATTACATCAGACAAGGCACTTCACAGTATACCTTACCAAGGAACCAAGACTCTACAGTTACAGTAGGAATACCACCAACCAACACAGATACTCTACAGTGGTGAACCAGATTCCTGGGGTTATGATAACCAGACCATCCCTGACGCCACATACGACACGCATGAACACCAGTGTACAAGTTACAATGGGGCAGTCGATGTCAGCTTGACCTGTATTACCGATAGGATGCTGTATCTAGGTCAGCACTTGTTGACATTTTTTCGCTGTACAGACGGTATTATACAGGACAGTTGTATCAAGTGTATAAAATATCGGGAACAGTACTGTTGACATTTCTTATAGTACAGAAGAAAGAAGTAATTGTTGATCCTGTACAGAAGAATCATAGTGTTGTTGAACATAAAGTGCATATTTCATCGTTGGATCTTCATATGCTCAAAAGAATTAAACATTGTAATAAGTTAATTCAATAATTTAATAACTTATTAAAAGTGAAAAATTATTTTGAATAAAAGATAAGCCTTCTCTGCAACACATCCTTTCTGCGACACTCTATTAACATCACATTGCCATATTATTTAATCATATTATGTATGCATTTATGCTATTAAGGTTTACATGTATTTATGTTTATATGTTATTTGTTGTGTGTTAAGTTAGTTTGTATTCTGCGGGCCTGGATGGGAGGTGACTAGAACAAGAAATACCAAGTGACATTGGTCTTGCTCTAGCATTCTATAGGGAGCAAATTTCTTAATTGAAATTTGCATGCAACATTGTTTGCAAATATTTGTTAGCTGTGACGAAACTGTCATTCTTGTTGTTTTTGTAATATTTCTATGTTCTTTAGTTTTGTTTGATTTGTTTGTATAATTGTAGCTCTCATCTTTCCTTTCATTTCAGTTCTTTACACCCTTATGTTTATACACTGTGGCGTTATTTGTCTTGTTGATTTCATTGCGGTTATCATCACAGATTCTGTGATCATTTTTTTTTTTGATTTTTTCTATTTTGATTTAATTTGATTCCTGCAATTGTTTTCATATTGTCTTTTCTTGTTTGTCCTTGTTAATGTCTTTGGTTGACAAATAATATATAAGGTATATTTGAATATATTTATATTATAGTACAGACCAGTACTTATGATCATTGATTACACTAAGAAAGTGTACAAGACCTTTGTAAGGTTTGTCTCCCACAGTGATTGGGATAGAAAATATTATTTTCCACAGGTACTGTCGTAACACGGTCTATTCTTCTCTCCATCTTTGTCTCCCTTCTCTTCCCTTCTTTCTCTCTCTCCTTTATTCTCATTAATTTTCACGTTACACTACGGTATTTTCGGCGCTGTAGTCAGCGTTTCTCTCTCAGACATCACGGCGCTTACTAATGGTTACTGAGCAAATATCGCAAACGCATCAACACCAGGTTATAACACATGGCCAGAGGAGATACCTTAATTAAGAGTAAAAGGCGTCTTAAAGTCTAGAGATCCATTGCTTTATTGCACCTTATTTGAGGGACCTGACGGAAAACGCCCCAGTGTCAAATTTCATTGCATCAGCCAGCACGTGTATGCCTTCTAGGAGTAACCAGTAATTACGGGGCGGGGAGCTTTCTCACGCAAGACGGTTCGCAACTGCGTCACACGATCTCAGGTTCAGGGAGATAATTTACGTGTTATTACGTCGGAATGATTTAGAACACGTGAGAAGAGATTCATAAAATCTAGAAGCTTAGACGAAAACTTCACTTACACGCATGACTTCTGGGCCGAGTGCATTTACATGACGAGGAATTTTACATTACAAGCACTTTGGTATTAACCAAGCGGTGTTGTATAATTTCACTCTGTGCAGGTTCGTATAGACTGCAAAATATGCACGTAGAATATTCATTGGTATAAATGTATTGTTATTCTTAATATGATCTAAACATGTGCTATGTGAATTATTCATTGGTATAAATGTATTGTTATTCTTAATATGATCTAAACATGTGCTATGGGAATGATTGTTGCTTGCATACAAACTTATCACAACTAGCCCCACAGCCAATAGAAGATAACATCTATCATATTAATTGCTTTATCCATTACGAAGATAAAGGCAGTCCCATGGCAGAGATTGTCATAGGGAAATGAAGTGTTAGAAGCTTCATCATGAAAGATCCCACTTTTACGAGGTTAGGTGAACAGTTCCCTTCCTCGCCGCCTTTTCCTTCCCTAGCTCGAGAGCACAACTGAGTGCCCATTTACAGCTGGTAAACTGGAGTGTTCCACAGCCAGGTTTCAGTTCCAAAACTATGTAGTTGTGCTACAGAAGAAAGCAACCTGATCGCTTGGCCAGTCGGTCATTCACTTTATCTATTTGTGTAATATAAATGTATTATATGTTATTGCTATTCATCATTGTGTGAAGGAACGGACTATGATTGTAGAACACAGTTCTTGGGAAAGAAGACTGACTAAACTAATTAACTCCTGAAGTTACATAGGTCTATGTTTACCTATCATGTCTTGACTGTGAGAAAGGAAGTCAGATGAATATAACATTGATATGCCTGACGTGTGACTGTATGAAAGTAAAGTATAAATATCTTATATAACATGGAAAGTTTGCCTGTAAACTTTAGATTGTATGTCATAATAGTCCTCTTATTGAATGAAAGAGGATAATTCTGATATGCCTGGTGTATGCGGTTTGAATGGGAATGATAGCTGTTCCCATATGACAGGAAGACTCATGAAGCCACATTTGTGTCTTCAGACTTTTAGGTTTCTGAGCGGACAACATTCGCAGTAGCAGAATTCAGTGTCCGGCGCCTGACGGTAACAGACAGCCAGTCTTTTGACCGAGCAGCAGAACCAAAAGCCAGAGATCTCGTCAACTCCTAAGCATAAAGGAGCATAGATCAACGCTCGCACGTGTAATGTCATATCGCTGCAGGATGACAGCACCTAACAACCTGCGCCAGGGCTGACAACATCGGATTACAGATAAGTCCAAAAGCATAAGGATTATTTTCCTCCAGATATCTCAGAGATCTTATTCAAATTCCAAACAGAACTTTCACCTAAATACTAACGGAACTATATTTAAAGTGCCTTCCAGTGTATTACAAAGTGAACATTACATTCAACAATGTTAGGCAACTCTCATGATAGTCACACCAGTGCAAATGATGATTAGTAGGACATACTAGGACTTTTAGTCATTCAGTGTTTATGTCCATATTATTATTTTCGTTTACCTTTTCATTTTCTTTGTGTCATATATGTGGTTTAGGGATTAAATATCTGTACATAAGTTATATCATCTACCAAGTGGTCGAGTGAGTTTCTTACATGTACTGTCTCTTAAATCCATATATGTGTCATTTCCTCAGTATGAGAGGATGGGGGCTTAATAACAATTATAATATTCAGTAAGAATAACAGGGGAGATTTGTCGCAAGGAAACAGAATCCATTCTCATGTGCCCTTCTGAGACATTATCTCTTTGTGAGAATATTCGCCTTCCTTTCACCCCTTACTTGTATAGGAATCTAACAATTAACGAGCCACTTCTGAGATCCTATATATCTTTCTTACATTTCTCAATTTACAACTTTCTTATCCAACTGTGCTGTGACAATTAATGTCCAGTTCGGGATAACGGCGCGACAATTGGAGGCTATGTCCGGTATCTAGATCATAACTCTAGAGAACCTTTTCTACCTCTTGCATTCCTATAGTTCTCCACTGAGAACATATATCTCTAGGATCTGACTTTTTTTTTTTACAACACTAGGGATTTTAGTATATATACACGTACATACCTCTTAGATAACGAGATATTGCAATATCACGATTCATTCTTTTTTGATTGATAAAACTGGGAAACTAGATTTTTTTTGTAAACACAGCGAACTTTGAGTTCAGCGAATTTTTTTTTTACATGTAAGCGAAGCTAAAAATAGTAACTGGGTCAACGCACTAACGACATTGTAATCATAAGAACGAATATAAAAGATCTGAGTAGAATCTGAGGAAATCCTTATGCTTAATTATATGTTGTATTATATACTTAGTATTATACTTTGTATTAATGAGATAATTAATCGTTGTATTAATATATCTTATTGTTGGTATTTGTTAGAAGTATACTTTGTTACAGTTGTAATTAGAGATACATTTGAGTTGGTCATTAGCATATTATTTGCAAGTCATACCAACCTGTTCAGAGTGAATCACCACTGCTAAAATGGACGAAACAATGGAATTGGATGAGTGGAGAGCATTCTGGACAGAGTTAGCCATTGAGTGCGAACTCTCCGGAGAAGAGCTAGATACTTTCGTTTCACGGGAGATGGAAAAATGCAGGATGAGGGAGGAAGAGAGACAGCAACACAAATTAAGGATGGAAGCTTCGGATGCGGAATTACTGCGTCTCGAAACGATGCTGCCTAGAATGAGCTCCAAGACCTCAACTTCCTCCAGCCCCTCACCTCCGTCAGTTAAGTTACTCCCGCAGGTAGCACCTCAAACTGTACCAGAGAGAGTCAGGTCTGTTAGTCAAACCCTATTACCAGAAAGAGAAGAGGGGCGGCTTTCAGAACAAAAGCATCAGGATCACTCTGAGAAGGAGAAGCGTGCAAAGGCGGATGATCTGGAAAGACCCACTTCCACCTTCTCTACGACTCACAACATTTACCCTCTGAATAAAAACAGGACCAACATAAAGCATGAAATAGCTTCGGAGATGTATGGGATGGAGAGCAATATTAGTAAGTCTTTCCGATCGGTTAACCACAGTAATAAAAACGGCAGGCACCGAAACCGAAACATACAAACTGTCAGCCCAGCGCAAGACCCGCCATGTAATGGAAACCCGGTGAAGTCCCGAGGTGACCTTAGGAAACCTTTGAATGAAGGTTATGCGACCGTCAATGGAAGACGAGTCATATGTCTGCTTGTACCTGATCTCGGGTTTAGTGCAGTTGCTTCATCCTCACTCGTAAACGTCGATGAAATTACTGAGGAATATGTAATGGTAAATGCACCTATGCTCCATGGGGAACCGATGGAATTGCCCATTGCAGGCTTGCACTTAGAATCTCATTATGAGACAGGATTTATTAACGCAGCAATAGTAGACGAACGCTTTTTCCCCATACCCCAAGGAGGGAGTTACTTGCTGTTAGGAAATTCAGCACATGCCATAGTGAACATGACTGAGGAGGGCGGGAAAATTCAAACGCCTATGTCGATTTCCAACATGTTTGGAGGGAAGTTGGAAACAGGTCAGAGGAATACAAATCCTGGAATCCATGGTTTTAAACCATTAAAACAAACCCCATCCACCATCCTTGTGCAAAAGGAGGTGAAAATGTGTCACAGGGAACCGTCTCCCTTGATACATAATGGTAATAAACTGCCGAATTTAGTTTCTCCGATCCTCACAGGAGAGGCAGTTTTAAAGGAGTACAATCACCCCACAAGCAGGGAAGGCAGAAGTACGACCTCTTATCATTCAGCACTGCAAAATGTCGAAGCCGGACAAGATTCGGAAAAGCACATTAAGACTTCAAAGTCAGAACTTCGCACACATCGGCTCATGGATGAGTGTGGGACAGGCCGAATTCAGCACATCTCTAAGGCGTCCTCTATGCTACAAAATTCACTCTCAATTCGTCTCAAGAAAGAGGTTGTACAAGAGGAAATAATTTGCTTCCAAGTTAAAGGAGATCATGAAGGAACCTTAAAAGGCCCGACGCAGCCTGAGATTGCTGTAACAGGAAAGGCCGGGGAGCAGTCAGAGGTGACCCCTGCGCCAGAATATGAACACCTCCTTACAGAGGAGCGGATACAGAGGGAAATGGGAGGCAAACCCAAAGTACCTTGTGGAAAACTATTAATTAACTCACCTCTCAAGGGAGAGACGGTGTTAGAAGAGCGGTCCTCCTCTAAAATCCTTGGAGAAGGAAATATGTCTGGATTACCTAATTCAACCTCCCATCCTCCTAAGAAGGAGATTGTCTTAGATGAGTATATTTACACCCAAACTGGTGAATATATGTATGCGCCCATACGGGGCCCAACACAAACTATGGTTATCATGACCGAACGAGTTAAGAAACCTGAGTCACCCCCCAAACCCCTGCACACGGATTTAGAAAAGGCCCAGACTGAGAACATTACGTTCAAGCTTTGGATTGGACATCAGTTTTACGCCCACTCGCGCCCTACAACCCAGGGAGAAGTTTATGGCGAAATCAGACTGATAGACAAAAGTATCGGCAAGAGAGGACTCAAGAACACGCCACATGTTGCATCGTCCTCGTCTAAAGCCCACTGGTTGAAAATGTGCAATTTGTCACATTTAACTCGACGTCTGAAGATCGGGATTAGGATGCACCCTATCTTACGTCATGATCACTGGCGGAGCAGGAAAGCTAACAGACGTAGTCTAGGAAAGAACTACTCTACCAGTAAACATTTCACCCCGCGTAGTTTCCGGGAATTGCTCATAAGAAACGGAAAGAATAGAACTACTGCTCACTTAGGCAGGTCGTATAAGGCGACCAAAATAAGGATGTATAGGATGGTACCGACCTTGTCAGGACAACCCATTTCCTATCAACCGACATGTCGTCAATCCATACGTTTTAATGCAGGCCCATTGCCAGGAGAATGTCAGCTACATTGGTGGAAGAAGAAAGAGAGTAGTGCGAGGAAAGTGAAGATGAGAAGAACGAATTTAGGAATGATCGAGAAGACCAGACCTCAGTATGTTAGACCGCAGGTCAAACTGAAGGGGGAGGCTATGTCGTAACACGGTCTATTCTTCTCTCCATCTTTGTCTCCCTTCTCTTCCCTTCTTTCTCTCTCTCCTTTATTCTCATTAATTTTCACGTTACACTACGGTATTTTCGGCGCTGTAGTCAGCGTTTCTCTCTCAGACATCACGGCGCTTACTAATGGTTACTGAGCAAATATCGCAAACGCATCAACACCAGGTTATAACACATGGCCAGAGGAGATACCTTAATTAAGAGTAAAAGGCGTCTTAAAGTCTAGAGATCCATTGCTTTATTGCACCTTATTTGAGGGACCTGACGGAAAACGCCCCAGTGTCAAATTTCATTGCATCAGCCAGCACGTGTATGCCTTCTAGGAGTAACCAGTAATTACGGGGCGGGGAAGCTTTCTCACGCAAGACGGTTCGCAACTGCGTCACACGATCTCAGGTTCAGGGAGATAATTTACGTGTTATTACGTCGGAATGATTTAGAACACGTGAGAAGAGATTCATAAAATCTAGAAGCTTAGACGAAAACTTCACTTACACGCATGACTTCTGGGCCGAGTGCATTTACATGACGAGGAATTTTACATTACAAGCACTTTGGTATTAACCAAGCGGTGTTGTATAATTTCACTCTGTGCAGGTTCGTATAGACTGCAAAATATGCACGTAGAATATTCATTGGTATAAATGTATTGTTATTCTTAATATATCTAAACATGTGCTATGTGAATTATTCATTGGTATAAATGTATTGTTATTCTTAATATGATCTAAACATGTGCTATGGGAATGATTGTTGCTTGCATACAAACTTATCACAACTAGCCCCACAGCCAATAGAAGATAACATCTATCATATTAATTGCTTTATCCATTACGAAGATAAAGGCAGTCCCATGGCAGAGATTGTCATAGGGAAATGAAGTGTTAGAAGCTTCATCATGAAAGATCCCACTTTTACGAGGTTAGGTGAACAGTTCCCTTCCTCGCCGCCTTTTCCTTCCCTAGCTCGAGAGCACAACTGAGTGCCCATTTACAGCTGGTAAACTGGAGTGTTCCACAGCCAGGTTTCAGTTCCAAAACTATGTAGTTGTGCTACAGAAGAAAGCAACCTGATCGCTTGGCCAGTCGGTCATTCACTTTATCTATTTGTGTAATATAAATGTATTATATGTTATTGCTATTCATCATTGTGTGAAGGAACGGACTATGATTGTAGAACACAGTTCTTGGGAAAGAAGACTGACTAAACTAATTAACTCCTGAAGTTACATAGGTCTATGTTTACTTATCATGTCTTGACTGTGAGAAAGGAAGTCAGATGAATATAACATTGATATGCCTGACGTGTGACTGTATGAAAGTAAAGTATAAATATCTTATATAACATGGAAAGTTTGCCTGTAAACTTTAGATTGTATGTCATAATAGTCCTCTTATTGAATGAAAGAGGATAATTCTGATATGCCTGGTGTATGCGGTTTGAATGGGAATGATAGCTGTTCCCATATGACAGGAAGACTCATGAAGCCACATTTGTGTCTTCAGACTTTTAGGTTTCTGAGCGGACAACATTCGCAGTAGCAGAATTCAGTGTCCGGCGCCTGACGGTAACAGACAGCCAGTCTTTTGACCGAGCAGCAGAACCAAAAGCCAGAGATCTCGTCAACTCCTAAGCATAAAGGAGCACAGATCAACGCTCGCACGTGTAATGTCATATCGCTGCTGGATGACAGCGCCTAACAACCTGCGCCAGGGCTGACAACATCGGATTACAGATAAGTCCAAAAGCATAAGGATTATTTTCCTCCAGATATCTCAGAGATCTTATTCAAATTCCAAACAGAACTTTCACCTAAATACTAACGGAACTATATTTAAAGTGCCTTCCAGTGTATTACAAAGTAAACATTACATTTAACAATGTTAGGCAACTCTCATGATAGTCACACCAGTGCAAATGATGATTAGTAGGACATACTAGGACTTTTAGTCATTCAGTGTTTAGGGCCATATTATTATTTTCGTTTACCTTTTCATTTTCTTTGTGTCGTATATGTGGTTTAGGGACTAAATATATGTACATAAGTTATATCATCTACCAAGTGGTCGAGTGAGTTTCTTACATGTACTGTCTCTTAAATCCATATATGTGTCATTTCCTCAGTATGAGAGGATGGGGGCTTAATAACAATTATAATATTCTGTAAGAATAACAGGGGAGATTTGTCGCAAGGAAACAGAATCCATTCTCATGTGCCCTTCTGAGACATTATCTCTTTGTGAGAATATTCGCCTTCCTTTCACCCCTTACTTGTATAGGAATCTAACAATTAACGAGCCACTTCTGAGATCCTATATATCTTTCTTACATTTCTCAATTTACAACTTTCTTATCCAACTGTGCTGTGACAATTAATGTCCAGTTCGGGATAACGGCGCGACAGGTACTCAAGTGATCATTGATTACATTAAGGAAGTATACAAGACCTTTGTAAGGCTTGTCTCCCACAGTGTTTGGGATAGACAGATATTGTTTTCCACAGGTACTCAAGTTATCATTGGTTATATTATAAACAAAATAACCATACAAATTTTTCACTAAGACTAAGTCTATAGTATAGACTTGTCTCCCATGAAAGTGAAATAAGGTAATTTATTTACTTTTTCAGGTTTCTGATTTAATAAGACAGGATGTCTACATTAGATTACTTTATTACACAAGGGAAATCCCTTGATAAGACTGGTAAAGACTTAGAAGAATGGGCTGTTGCTCAATATGACAAAGCATTAGCTGCAGAAGAGAAAAAAGCTGCTGCTGCTGCTGAAGAGAGAAAAGCTGCTGCAGAGGAGAGAAAAGCTGCTGCTGAAGAGAAAAAAGCTGCTGCAGTAGAGAGAAAAGCTCTGGCTGAAGAGAAAAGATTAGAAAGAGAAGCTGCTGCTGCTGCTGCTGCTGAAGAGAAAAAAGCTGCTGCAGAAGAGAGAAAAGCTGCTGCTGCTGCAGAAGAGAGAAAAGCTCTGGCTGAAGAGAAAAGATTAGAAAGAGAAGCTGATGCTGCTGCTGAACAAAAGAAATTGCAGATGCAGGTGGAGGAAAGGAGATTTGTGGCAGAACAGAACAAATTAGAAGCTGCTGCTGCTGCAGAACAGAAAAAAATTAGAAGCTGTTGCTGCTGCAGAACAGAAAAAATTAGAAGCTGCTGCTGCTGCTGAACAAAAAAGATTAGACAGAGAAACTGAACAGAAAAGATTAGATAGAGAAGCTGAAGAGAGAAAAGCAATAAGAGAACATGAATTTGAGTTAGAGAAATTAAGATTGACAAGTATGACTAATGTTAATCAGGCATCTGGTGGTAATGGTAAACCCTTTAATTATAAGGTCAAGGTGCCAGCGTTCAACTCTGCCAGTGATGATATAACATTTTGGCTTTCTAGATTTGAATGTGCTTGTCGAGCTCATAATGTTGACAAATCACAGTATGTGAATCAGTTGTCTGAAAATCTAAAAGGGGAGTCTCTGACTAAGTTATGTTTGGTTGAAGAGGCAGACAATGATAATTATGATGCTATTAGGGCAGCTTTGATAAAGAGATATCAGCTGTCAGAAGAAGGTTATCGTCTTTTGTTTAAAACAACGAGACCTGAGGTAGGTGTAGAATTCTCAGAATTCATTTCAAAAGCACGACTTACACTATCACGATGGATTGAATTATCCAAAATAGAGAAAACATTTGATGGTCTTACGGATTTATTGCTAAGAGACAAGGTCATGTCTTCGGTAAATAAACCATTCCTAGAGTTTTTACATGAGCGTAAACCTAGTACAATAAAGCAAATGGAAGAATATTGTGACCAGTATGCCACGGCACACCCTGACATGATTCTTAGTAACACTAACATTAAAGAGGGTATGCCAGTTGCTTCAGCAACAGAATATAATCATAATTACTCACACAAATTCCAAGGAGCTCAAAATAAATTTGATAAAAAGGTTAATTGGAATAAGTATCAAAACCAAGGTAACCACTCAAATCAGGGTTCTTCTTCGAAGAACTGGAATCGGGCTGACAGTCCTCGATACGCGAGGGGTGCCCATAATTATAGAAATTTCCGAAAAGGGAGTAACCATAGGAACTACCCAAGTTCTTCATGGAAACAACAAAACCAACATTACAGGGATACTCATTATAATGAGCATGATGATTATGATCATGAATATTGTGATTCAAACCCAAATAGGGGTTATAACAGAGGGAATAATAATTACAGAGGCAACAATAACCGAGGTAGATCACAACACAAAAGACATGGTAAATCTCATTACCAGGCTAACTCTGCACAACAAGAGTTTCACGAAGCCGGTAATCAAACCAATGATAAGAAAGACTCTAATAGTGTGGGATGTTCTGCTTTCGATTTTGACAGAGCATTTCAGTGTTCCCAATGCAAAACATTATTCGAGCCAACCACAGTTTCGACTTTAAGCTGTGGTCATCCTCTTCCTGCTCTTCCTGCGTCAGTCGCGCATGATGGAAGAGGTGCTCTTGTCTTGAATAGAGGTCTAGTAGATGGTACTCCGGTCTCAATTCTTTTCGATTCCGGGTGCACAACCATTGGAGTGAGGCAGTCACTTATAGATCCTTCTCGAGCCACTGGCAAGATAATCAAATGCATAACATTTGGTGGCACATTGGAGAAGTACTCCACTGCCATTATCAACATCTCTACTCCCTTCTTTACAGGAGATGTGCACGCATGTCTGCTGCCGAATCCGATAGCTGATCTTATCGTCGGTCGCATTCATGGTGCGAAAGAATGCACTCCGCAACAAATTGCCGAGTGGGAAAGTGATAATATGCATACTGCAAATGCTGTAGTCACTAGAGCTCAAGCTCTAAACATGCCGCAATCTTCGCCTTCTGGAGATAATAATGACCAGAACCAAGGTGATCTCTTGGAGATTTCGCATGTTTCCTTTATAAAACAGCAGGAAGATGATCCTACTCTGAAGAAATTCTTTACTCTGGCAACAAAAGGTGATCCGAATAAGGATACAAATCGTAAATCTTGGATTACGATGAGGAATGGCGTACTTGTACGTATGGTACAAGACTCCGCTAAATCCATTCATTCTCAAATTCTTGTGCCCAAAAATATGAGAGTTAAAATCTTACAGCACGCTCATGATTCTCAGTGTGCTGGACATATGGGTTTTTCCCGTACTAAATCTAGAGTTCTTGCATCTTTCTTTTGGCCTGCTGTGAATAAGGACATACAAATCTATTGTCGATCTTGTAAAGTATGTCAAGAGGTTAAATCCAGAGGTCCACGCCATGCTGCACCTATTCAGGCTGCAGACATTCCCATTCGACCATTTCAAAAAATGGCGATAGACATCATTGGTCCATTTAAGATAAAGTCTGCTAGAGGACACCAATTTATTTTGACGTGTGTGGATATGTGCACACGTTGGCCAGAGGCTGTTCCTCTAAAGAGCATAACTACTGCTGATATTGCAGATGCTCTTTGGTTAATATTTTCTCGTCTGGGATTTCCTGCAGAAATATTATCGGACCATGGTAGCCAACTTATATCGGATCCCATGTCTCAAGTGATGTCGACTCTAAAGATAGAGAGATCTCTGAGTAGTATTTATCATCCTATGTCCAATGGGATGGTGGAACGTTTGAATAGAACTCTGAAAAACCTACTAGGTAAGATAACTGAGGATCATCCTCAGGATTGGGACAGGGTTTTACCCGTGCTCTCTTTGCATATAGAGAGGTCGCCAACGAACATACAGGATTTTCTCCTTTTGAACTTGTCTTCGGCGCGAAACCGCGAGGTCCTATGTCCTTACTTCATGATCTCATAACTGCTGATAATATTGTCGATGACACAAAATCCTCTTACGAATATGTCATTGCACTTAGACATAAGATTATCGAAGCATGCAAATTGGCAACTGCTTCTTCTGAATTTGCGAAACAGAAGGCAAGGCAATTTGCCAATAAGACCAGACGCTTGCGACAACTCTGTCCAGGTGACAAAGTATTGGTCCTACTACCTTGTAGAGAAAACAGACTTCTTATTTCTTGGAAAGGTTTGTACGATATAATATCAAAAGTTTCCGATGTTGACTATATCGTCGATATTGACGGGAAGCATAAAACCTTCCACATCAACATGCTCACGGAATTCCATGAACGTCCGGATTATTTACAACCTGTTTTCCAGGCAACGGACGATTTTCCAGTCCAACACGGACATTACTCATCACTGTCAGTAATACAGGATGAGGAAACGAGTTTCTCGGATGTAAATCTACCTTTTCCAATGATTCCGCTTCACTCTAATGAATCATGGAAAGATGTTGCGATTTCTCCCGAATTATCTCCAGGAGAGCAGAAACAAGTCTCTACTATGTTAGAACAATTTCAGGATGTCCTTACTGACATTCCTGGTCAAACTGATGTCATTCAACATGACATTATTCTTACTGACCATAATCCTATAAGAGTCAGACCGTATCCTATCCCGATACATTTTCAAGCACAGGTAGAGAAAGAGTTGGATGAGATGATAGAGTTAATAATTGAACCATCCACATCAGCATATTCTTCACCGATGGTTATCGTGCGAAAAAAAGACAACAACATACGTCTTTGCGTTGATTATCGCAAATTGAACCAAGTGACTAAATTTGATGCTGAACCTATGCCTTTACTAGAAGAGCTACTTACGAGACTATCGAATTCCCATTTCTTTACTAAACTTGATTTGTCTAAGGGATATTGGCAAATTCCATTATCCGAACACGCCAAACCGTTTACTGCTTTTTCAACACCTAGGGGTCTATTCCAATGGAATTTTATGCCTTTCGGCCTTATGAACGCCTCTGCAACATTCGTACGCATGATGCGTCGAATCCTATCTCATCGCTCAGATGTCATTGCATATCTTGATGACATCTGTCTTTTCAGTGATACTTGGAACGATCACTATAATGGGATAAATGAACTATTGTCTATCTTACGCGAGCATAACCTGACAGCGAAACCATCTAAAGCTTGTATTGGTTTTAGTGAAATATCTTTCTTAGGTCACCGCGTTGGTCATGGGTTCCTAAAAACAGAGGACCATAATACAAGTAAGATACTTAACATTTCTATTCCTAAGACTAAAAAGCAAGTGCGAAGTCTCTTAGGTCTAATACAATTTTATGGACGATTCATTCCGAATCTGTCCTCCATTATGTCACCTCTTTCTTCCTTGCTAAAGAAAGGGTCTCCTAATGTAGTCCATTGGACTCAAGAATGTCAATCCTCTTTGGATAAGGTTAAAACTATGTTTTCTACTTCACCTATCCTAGTATTGCCTTCTAAGAATAAGACATTTATTCTTCGTAGTGACGCTTCATCCACAGGGATTGGAGCAGCACTAATGCTCTGGAACTCTGCATCCTGTGATGTATATTTCTCGAAAATTAAATGCCGCAGAGAAGAATTACTCGGTCCTAGACTGTGAATTATTGGCTATGGTTTGGTCAATCCTTAAACTGCAAAGATTTCTTCTTGGCGCGCATTTCATTGTGGAAACTGACCAGAAAGCTCTTACGGCTATTCAGAGTAAAAATCTGAAGAGCGCGAGATCAACGCGATACGCGATTGCTCTGCAGCCGTTTCATTTTTCGGTGCGAGCTATCCGTGGGTCAGAAAATGTGATGGCAGATATTTTGTCTAGATGCCCACATGATTCATAACTGTTAAATTATATGCCTAACTTTGCTACAGTTGTTCCTATGTTGAAATGTGTACACATATGTAATATATCATATATTGATTGTAACACTACTTAGCGGTTCATTGATGTTTATTCACCGCTGATCTTTCAATATTTTTTCGTCTTTGATGTTCATGATGTTAAGGTATCTAAGATGAAATTTATGTATAAACTGATGTAGAAAGTGTGGCATTGCCAGTATTGTAGTATGCGTTGGTGACACCTCTCTGGAAATATTTATACTTAGAGAAATACTTTCTCTAAGTTCATGAAATATATTCTCAATGCTTATCATCTGCGCATTGTTATTGGTGCGTTGTGAGCCTATTGTATGTTGCTCCTAGATGTATTTAAAAAAAAAAAAAAAAGTACCATTTTTTTTTCCCGAGGGGTGTGGTAATCTGTTGCGTGCATATTTTGACGCACATATTACAAAAATACGATATGGCTATTTAATATGGAAAATATATATTTGCATTCATTTGTGTATGAAAATGCTTCCTCTGGTAAAGCTAGATAATTCATGATTGATTTACACTTTTGATTATATGAGTGATCTTTCTTGATATTGACTCGGCGCATGGATATTGTATTCATGTCCGTTCTTATTTGTTCGGGCCAGAAAATAGATTAATTTTGCTTGTTATGTTTATGGCCTGAATTCATGTGTACTACTTGTCTAGTGAAAGAAGATTCAGTCGTATATTGTATACCTTTATATGTTCAGGTCGGACTATATTCTTTCTGCCGGAATCTAGCGCAGGTTTTCGTAGTCCTTCTGGGTTGTGGAGAGTTCCGATAATGTCGCTAAGATGGCTGAGTGCTTTTTCCAGGGCTGGCACTGTTTAAGGTTTAACAGTGATTCATAGATGTTTTTCCAGGAGAAGTTTATGTCTCTGCAAGAGTCTATTTGTCAGAGATCCTCCTCATATGTGTGATTCGGACTCCAGTTATGCCAGACCCTATTTTTTGATGATCTCGAGTCGATTAGACCTAGATGGAACATTGTGCTTCGTATCGCTAGGATCGTGTTTTGTATCGACGAAGATGACAGGCTTTCCTACAGCAGTTATGTCTACATGAAGTAACTGGATTACTGTAGAGCTGTATGGAAAACTTTATGAAATTATTTATATGCACATTCTAAATTAACTTTGGCTTATATCTACCTTCCTACGAGTGAGTGAGCGACAACTCAGGAAGGCGGCCATGTTATATTTCTGTCATCATATTTTTTGATCACTGTCAAGAGAACAGATTATGTATCCTACTATCGGGCAGTGGTATCGAGATCTTGTTAGGAGGTGAAAACCCACTATCGTGGCTTATGAGTATTATACAAACATTGGACATATTTCAGCTTAAGAACTTAGCCATGAAATGAAGGTTGGGCCAATGACTTTTGTATGTTTACCGATCCTCATTGACGCGTTCAGTCAGTAGAGGATACAGCGATTAGTTACCAGAACAGTGAATGTTACTTTGGGTTGAATGATATTTCACTACTACATGAATGTATTATCCACGATTCAAATAACCAATGAATTGATGTCAACATGTCCCCATGACTGTATCCGTGCTGTCCAGTTTGCGTGCCTTCATTAAACTATTGAAATGTCAGAGGCAGTTTAAGTCGTCATTGCATTACATGAGAGTGTGTGAGAGGTATTATCAAGTGGTCTGTTACACCGAACTACTACACCATTCGCGTTACTTGACACTCCCACTCAAGGTCTACATGACAGGTTCATTCGATGATGCAGAGGTAACTGAAGAAGACTTTCTTCAGTAATGATCAGTGCATGACCCAAAAATAACATCCGCATCCAGACATTCAGTAGTGGCGAAGACATCTACAAAAACATATTCTACAACGCAGATACTCTACAATAACTGTCCATGATTTCCTATTTTTTTCCTTTAAAACTCCTACTGAATTCCACCCATTGATTACTTTTGTCCATTTCTTTCTGTCAAATCAGGCTTTCATTCCTATGATATGTTTTAGTAAAGTGAATTTAATCCTGTTTCTAACTGCAGAATATGAAATTAAATTTTTCTGTTGTTGTTTTTTTTGCTTATCTGTAGTTAATTTTTTATACACTACTAAAAAAAAGGTAAATGTAGTCCCGCAGCAGATACCACTGTAGGGGAGTGAAGTGTTACAGACTTCACTATACTAGGTCTAGCACTGAGAGGTAGGGTGACTAATTCCCTTCCTCACTTCCTTTTCCTTCCCTAACTCAAGATCAAAGCCAGGTGCCCATTTACAGCAAGGTATACTGGAGCATGACAATACTGTGTATCCAACCTGGCACCTTTGCCACGAGAGACCAGCATTCTAACGACTCTGTCAATCGGACGCTCCATATACTACTGGTATTTTAATTTTAGTGTATTTATTAAAATATTATTGTCAAGATTTTTAGAGTTTTATTTTTCTCCATGTATTTCAAGTTGACTGCTATGCCTAGTAACAATCAGTGTTAATGAAATTCCAATGAAGAAGATAAATGTTTGTGAAGATGTAAATCCCACATCTACTATAACAAATGGTAAAATTGTAAGGCAGAGTTAAATCAATGCAAGTATACCCTATCAATTTTGCTGACATCCTCTTGTGTCCACATCAGATTTTCTTTTGATTTTTTCCCTCTTTGTTGTGTAACCTCAACAGCAGCTGATTCCTCCTGAAACAAATAAAAGGCATGTGACAAATCTTGTTTTCAAGCCTTCTCTAGTAAATAAAGTTCCTTTTTTAATTTCCCATCATGATAAAACTGCAGGATTATTATGTCAAACATATGTTCCTAAAATGAAGTAGAGTGCACATGGTATGGACGTCAGTTATAAATAAGGAACAATTATGATTTTCCTTTGTTTGCTCCTTACGGAGCATGGAGCCACCACTGTAGCTCCCCTGAGGATGCAGTAGTCCTATTCTTCAGAGACCCCAGTGAACAACATGGGGGTCTAAACATTTGTTGTGGGACACGGCAATGATTATGCAAGAAGAACTAAAATAATAAGAACTAACAGGATATACAATAACTCCGCCAATGCCGGTCCCAAGCCCGGATGAAAAAGGAGGAGGGCGGCCTGCATGGAGGCCGTAAGGAGGCAGCCCCTCCACCATGCAAAGGCACAACAGGCCAATCACCTGTTTGCTTTAAACCACGATTACGAGTAACAAAAGAGAGAAAACCGGACTGATTCTAAAGGCGACGAACTGGAACGGACTACGGACTACGACTTATGGAACATGGAACACAAGAAGTATAAATGGGAAGGAAGAGGAGCTGGTGGAAGAGATGAGGAAAGCAAAACTAGAAATCCTGGCTATTACGGAAACAAAGAAAAAAGGACAAGGAGTCATGGATCTCAATGGCAACACGCTGCTCTACGGTGGTGTACCCATATCCGAAAGAGCTAAAGGGGGTGTGGGTTGCATTGTGGCCCAAAATCAAAAAGATAGTATCAAGGGGTGGAACTTTGTCTCAGAGCGCATTATGGTTGTGAAACTAAAAGAAGGAGAAACCATAGTCAACCTGGTCATAGTGTATGGGCCAAATGAGGATGAGAGAGCAGAGGTCAAGGAGGAATTCTTCGAGCTGCTTCAAAGGACAGTGGATGACTGCCTAGATGAAGTTATCATGCTCGGAGATTTTAATGCCAGAGTTGGAAATGACCATGCTAGATGGAGTGGAGTTATCGGAAGATATGGAGAAGATACTCTCAATGACAATGGAAAGCGACTCCTTAGATTCTGCAGTGAGCAGAATCTGATCATTACAAACACAAAGTTCCCCCATAAGCGCATACATGCATACACTAGATGTGAACCAACAAAGAATGAGAAGTCAGTGATCGACTATGCCATTGTTCGGAGAAGCTCATTCAAATATGTCCGAGATGCAAGAGTCTGGAGGGGGCCAGAGATTGGAAGTGATCACTACCTGCTAACAATCAAATGAACAACTGAAAGAGTTGCTCAGCCTAGGAACTGCTCAACATCACGCAAGAAACCAAGTAAACGAGCAGGAGAAATGAGCATTAGGACCTACAAGCTGAGAGAGCCAGAAATTAAGACCAGATATCAGGGGCTTATTGCTGCAGCGGTGAGCAACACAGAAGAACAACCTGATGACTTGGAAACCCTCTGGATTAAATTCAAGGATATCATAAAGACAGCTGCTGCAGAAGCATGTGGTGAAGTCCGACTTGGGAACCAGAGAAAGAGGACACCTTGGTGGACAGAGGAAGTCAAAGAACGAACGAACGAACGAACGAAATCTTTATTTCATCAGGGTAAAGAAATAGGCATAATTGCCTTTTTACATTTCTGCCCTGCAATACAATTTTCAGTGTGTTAAAAATTAAAATATTAACAACTTCAGACAGGATCAATTAATAATATCATCACAATCAGAAACTTAGCTCAGACAAGTACATTTACTCATAGTCATTCACGCACATAGAGAGAGAGAGAGAGAGAGAGAGAGAGAGAGAGAGAGAGAGAGAGAGAGAGAGAGAGAGAGAGAGAGAGAGAGAGAGAGAGAGACAGAGAGAGAGTGAGAGAGAGAGAGAGAGAGAGAGAGAGAGAGAGAGAGAGAGAGAGAGAGAGAGAGAGAGAGAGAGAGAGAGACTTAATATAAAAAATTCAATTTAAAATAAAAATATTACAATGATAGTTAAATGCTCGTGGAAACGTTGAAATAACTGAAACAGAATTGTCGTTAAATGTGTGTACAAGATTTCATGACATGTGAATGCAGATGTCTTTTGAATGTGGTGTAATTATCAGTTTTGACAGACTTGGGTAGAGAATTCCATGCTAAACCACCTGCATAACTAAAACAACTTCGGAAGAGGTCAGTTCGAGGTTTTGCAAAAAGAGAAAATAAGAGAGAAGAAAATGGCATGGAAACAATACTTAGGAGCTAAAAACACAACAGGACAAATGGAAAAATATAGAGAATATGTGACACTCAGAACAGAAGTAAAGAACAAAGTGCTAGCAGCAAAACAGAAGTCCTGGGAAGAATTTGGAGAAAAGCTAGAAAAAGATGCACAAGAAAACCAGAAATTGTTCTATAAGACCCTAAAGAACATGAGGAAGGAAAAACAATGCCCTCTCAAATTTATAAAGGACAAGCAAGGCAAATTGCTTACTGCCCCGAAGGAAGTAATGGAAAGATGGAAAGAATATTTCTCAGAACTCCTTGATGGTGAGCAAGGTCGAACATCAGAAATGATAACCACTAGCACAGAAGAGGAAACCAATGGTGATGAAGATGACATAAAGATGGAAGAACTGAAGGCAGCACTGGAGAAAATCAAGATGGGCAAAGCAGCAGGGCATGATGGTATAACACCAGAAATGGTTAAGTACATGGGAGCATCAGGCGACCTGTTACTCCTAAGGGTCCTACAGGCAGCATGGTGCAACAAGACCATACCAAAGGATTGGGAGATCGCCATCATAACACCAATTTTCAAAAAGGGTGACAATCGACAGTGTGGAAACCATAGAGGCATATCCCTTCTCAGTGTCCCTGGAAAAATCTACTCTAGAATCCTAGAGCAGAGACTCCGACGCCTAGCTGAGCCACAATTGGATGAGGTCCAGTGCGGATTCCGAGCAAACCGAAGTACTCAAGACCTAATCTTCACACTCAGACAGCTGAGTGAAAAGGCCCTTGAGTATAAGAGAGAGATCCATCTTTGTTTCATAGATCTGGAAAAGGCGTTTGACAGGGTCCCTTGGAGCAAACTTTGGGACTGTTTGGCAAGGAAGAATATTCCAGCACCTCTGATTCATGCTATACAGAGCTTCTACAAGTCTTGCAGAAATTATGTGAGGACAGCAAACCATAAGTCAGAAGAGTTCAGGACCACCAGTGGTGTAAGACAAGGTGATATCCTATCACCTTACCTCTTCATACTCCTTATGGACGATGTCATCAAGGCATGTAAGGAGAGAACAAGAAAGTATTCAGTGGGGTACTGGAAGATGAGACAGGTCTATATTTCAGAGCTGGCATTTGCTGATGATGTTGCCCTGATTGCTAAATCAGAGGCACATCTCCAATCCAACCTGCAAGTCTGGAAGGAAGAGCTGGAGAAGAGAGGGATGGTCATAAGCAGCTCTAAAACAAAATCCATGGTGATATCACGAGAAGAAAGAAGACATCAGATTAAGCTGGGAGAACAGGTCCTGGAGCAGGTCGACCACTTTAAATACCTCGGAGCTATTATAGACCGAAAGGGAGGCATCAAAGAAGAGTTGGCCACTCGAAAAGCAGCAGCTGGGAGACTTTTTCAGGCCATAAATCGAGGATTCCTCAGCAAGAGAGAGGTTGGTAAGAAAACGAAGATGGCTGTATACCGCTCCACCTATGTCCCAGTCTTGACATATGGATGCGAGTCATGGGCAATGACTACAACCCATAAAAGCCAGATCCAAACCTCAGAAATGAGGTATCTGAGGAAGGTGGTTGAAGTAACAAGAAGAGACATGGTACGCAACCAGACGATACGTCAAGGCATAAAATGCCACCCCCTACAGACCCAAGTAGAACAGTCCCAACTAAGATGGTTTGGCCATGTCTGCAGAATGGGAGAAGATCGGCTACCACGACAAGCATGGGAAACAAAGAGCCAAGGATCCAGACCCCGAGGACGACCCAGAGTCCACTGGGAGGACAACATTAGACAATCTTTGAAGGACCGAGGACTAGAATGGAACCAGGCCAGGAGGAAGACAGCCGATAGAATAGTCTGGCGCTCTCTCTTCCAAACCTCTACACCTCACGGTAGAAGGGGAACGACTAAGTAAGTAAGTAAGGATATACAATGTGCTCTTCACACATGGAAACATGAAACATTCCACCAAGTTCTTAAAAGTACAGTTGACATTCAAAAATCCGGCAACCTCCGGACCCGAGGAGTGCCGGATTGTTGAAAATGCCGGATTTTTTATGGTTATATAAGCTGTATATATTTAACAGAAAATGACTACCTGTACAGTCCTTTAAAGAAAGAAAATTAAAAACTAAATGAAAAGCAAATGAAATTTTAATGTTCATCAACTAAATAAAACAGTTCTACAGAATTTTAGTTCAACAGCTGCATCGAAACATAAACGACTCCAGAAAACAGTGGCGCGCCAACGCGGTAAATTAAAAAATGCGCTCCAAAATCCATGCCGGAAATCTGAAGGAACCGGATTATCGATGGCCAGATTTTTGAATGTCAACTGTATATACATGAGCGTATGTCAGAAGACAAAAGGTAGTAACTAAACAAATGTATGTTTGGTTTTCAGGACTATCTTCATTGCACACAGACAACTCCATCAGTGCTAAAATCTCCTCCCTTAGATCACACAAGGAGGATCTCAGCACAGTGCACGAACTCTGTAGCACTGGTGAGAGTCCCAATGTGTGTATATAGGAAAAAACATAACATGAGGTAACAAATTACCTACCTGGAGGAGATACCTCTGGTTAAGAGTGTAAGGTGAGTCATCATCAACAACATATCCAGTCATCTCAACGACATCTTCCAGATAAAACTCCTAAAAAAAGGGAAAATATTCACACTTATCTTGAGTGTTTATTTCATAACAGAAATGACACCAGGTAAAGAAAACACCACAGCAAGAAGTGTTGTGGCAACTTCATGTAGAACAAATTTAACCAATCTAAGTGTAAGCTGTAACATAAGATAGTCAAAAATTATATTTGATTATATATTAATGCTATTTAATAGGACAGCCGCTCTCCTGTAAAGTTACTGGGTTTCCTGATTTGAAAACATGGTAGCATCAAGCTCAAGTTTACCCAGCTGTAAACGGATATCTGACTTTGATCTTGAATAAGGGAAGGTGAAGGAGCAAAGAAAGGAACTGGTCACCCCCACCTCATAAATCTGGACCTATAGTATATTGGTCTCTAACACTTCACTCTTTTATGGCAGTCTCTGTTATGGGACTGTGACACTACACTGTAATTCTGACTTTTAACAGGCCCGATTCTGTGGTTCTATTTTGAATTTTCACCAGTTTTATTTTCTTCTGATCACGCGATTTTCCGTTGTTTACGGAAATCGCTATTTTCGGGCACGCTTTTTCACCATTTTATTTCTTCTCATTTGAATATATATCGTGTTTGGTATTTTTTTTGAGTAGATAAATTAAATGGGTTCGTTTATGATGGTAGGTTTATTTTATTCTAGCATCAGTTTTACTTTCTTCTGATTTTTCGCGATTCCCGTAAAGTTCGTTGTTTACGGAAATAATCGCCATTTCCGGCACGCGATATGACGCGGCCGGAAGCACGCGGGGTTTGCGTGGGTTGATAGTACTAATTTTTCTAGCGCTCCCATTGGTCCGGGATTTGCGTAGGAAGGGAAATCCGCGTGGGCGGTTGCTCTTGTATATATGGGACAGAAAACGGGGATTCGGTCTCTATGAAAAAATAAGTGCCAGCCGTCAGACTACGTAATTTATCGTTCTCCACTGTGGGAAAAACCAGCGATGAATTGCGAGTCACAGCGGAAACAGTGGGGAGCATAATTTTGTCAAATAAAATTATCCACGGCAAAAGACATATCTCAGGGTCAGAGTACTCGAGTATCGTCAGGAGCAAAAGAAAATTACCCTATGGTCTCTGGCAGTGAAGTCCCTATGCTTCAGCTGGACCGAGGTTTATTTATCAGACAGCCGAGAGCATCGCTATTATAGTCTCTAGCAACGGCAGGTGGCCGGGAGACTAGTTTCATTTTGTACAGCCTGAAATCAAGGCTGTGTTTTTTTCCTCTAACTCCGGAGCGGGTTAAAAGAGGGAAGCTATTCAGCAGCAGAGAAGTTTTGTCTACAGTTAATCAAGTCCCTCATGCTTGATATCCAAACATCGTCATCACCAAAATCAGGAACAGGTGACAGGGTTACCATACCTAGGTCCTGATAGAAAATCAAGAGAAGAGCGTAACGGAGACGCCGCATCATCAGCCCTCGAGTGTTAGAGAGACACTGAGATCAAGAGAGGAAGATAGAGAAGGAGGGAGAAAATAGACAGGACCAGTAGGGTCTGTTCAGTATCCATTGGACGGATAGACACTGAGTCTGCGTTCGTAAAACTAAGTCTATTATATTTAGCATTTCGTGTGGTGTAGTTATCGGCGCCTATCGCCTAACTAGTAGAAAGCTGTGTAGCCGTTCATTGAGGAAGAGTCACCAGGACTGAGACAGTATAAAATTTATTAGTGTTAGAGAGTGGAGGCTAAAAGTTGACAGCCCCACCAAATTAGATTTGGTTTAAAGCACTAACCATTTTTATTGTTCCTCAGCAGGGTGACAGGAAGAGTGAATGTGATTGAGGTTTTTTTTTGTTGAGTGTCTCTCAATTTAATTGTTACCTTGGTTTTTCCAGGCCGTGCAACAGTGCACGCTATTGACTGACTTGATGACGTATGATGCCATTTTATGTTTTCTTGTATGTAAATAAATATATACATATATTATTTACTGGATCAGCTTCTATTCTTTACTATACTTACTCTATGTTGTCTGTATAGTGGTGTTTGTGGTCGTAATTATACACCTTATCTCCTTGTGTTTCAAGGCAGTCAGAGGTGGGGAGACTATAGCCATTTTTTTTAGTCACGAAGCGGCAGGGGGAGATTCAAATCCTGGGTCTATCTCTTGAGCCAATAGTCTCACCTGTCCACAGGCATGTTATTTTCCATCTAAATTCTATCTTCTCAGACTTTCTCATACTAGGGTCTTGCTTTCATTCAGGCACACTCTATAAAATTAAAACCACTTCGTGACAGGGACTACTTTTACCTTTTACTGCTCTCTCAGTTATGAGACTACTACGAGGCTGTGCAAGAGGCTGACAACCTCCTCATGTAAAATAAAATGCTACAGAACCCACCACTGCAAGAGCACATGTATGCTTTAAAGCAGGTTTTTCTGCAAGGTGGACCAGCTACAGTGATGTTTGTATGCTCTATGAGAAGCTTAAAGGGAAGTGAATGAATGAATGGGTGACTATTTCATACTAGGCTAGATTTTGTGAATTAACAATCACATTATTATTATATTTAATATAAATTTTCAGGTATGGAGTGGATAAACTGAAACAAAGTAGTGAATAATTTATCTAGGAGGGAGGAAACAAAAAGCAAACCATGGATTAGGCAACATGCAAAAATACTAAAACCACAATTAAAAAGCTTTAAACAGACGTGGCACTTCAAACCAAACAAAAAGTTTTAGTACAGGAACACAAAACAAAGAAGTATGCTACTCATTACTGTATGTTACAGGTGGGAATAGGGAGCCACGGTAGCATAGTGGTTAGTGCACTGGCTTCCTAGCGCAGTGGTCTATGGCTCGATCCCCAGATGAGGTGGGAATTTTTTAGGCCACAAACGGCTCCTGGGTCAACCCAGCCCCAAATGGGTACCAGAGCAACTCTGGGAAGGTTAAGGCGGCCGGCGTGATGCCGACCACATCACCCCTAGTGTGCCGACGGTCAAGATAATATGGGCCTAACACCATATTCCCAATATGCCTCAATGGGCGTGTAACGGGTTTCTTTACCTTTTTTTTTTTTTACAGGTGGGAATCTTCAAAAAGAGAACTGGTCATTGATGTGCAAGCAAAGTCCAGAACAGCAGAGGTAGGAACTACAGGTAGTCCTCAACTTTTGACGACTCAGCCGTAAGTCGAATCAGCCCTTAACTCTTTGCTTCTGTAATTATTTTCCACCCTGTGCCATAATTATTTTTTTAAGAATTCTAAATGGTGAAGTGTACTATCTTTTAGTGCAAATTTTATATAAATTTAATCTGCGAACATGTACACATTATATATCAAACTGTAGGGAAATAGATAGAGAATTATAATATATAGTGTCCTTTGTAGTATTGATACAAGTTCAATATATTAAAACATGTTGCATGTAAATTGAAAAAAATACTAAAATGTTCACAGTAGAATATGAGCTTACTAAAGACAACTTACTGTTGTAGACAATAAAACTTTCTTTTTAGTCTTCAAATATCAAGGTAATCCATTTACGAAGTAATGAAACATTGATTACGGCCACAGTTAGTGCATTTAGTGTTATTCACACCAATTTTTACTGTCGTCCGTTATAAGAATAAAAAAAATTATACAATATTGCATCATGTCATTTTCAAACAAATAAAGAAGAATAACATTATACAAAAACTTTTTACACTTGTTTAAGGTTTTAATAGTATCCCTAGCTTCATCTTCTACCTAGGACTAGTGATTAGATCTTACTGTAGGTCTAGTTTTGTTGCTTTTCGATCGGCCGGAATAAGACCACACCCACTCATCAGCTAATTTTAATGTGTCTAGCCTTTCTGCACCGATTCCATTATTTGACAACAAACTGAGACTACCAAACAATCATTGTCAATGTCAGCAATGTTTCAAAGTAGTTTGATACACTTATTCACTTAGAAATTGTAAATATGTAGCTTAACATATTTCTGTAGCAATAGCAATGAAATATGCAAACACGCAAATCGTCACACAAATTGTACATCAAAACACACACACGTGCTGCTTAATTACACTCAAATATGTTGTTTAAATAGTAGCGGAAGTAATTTTACGCATTTTACAATATGAACTGCATTAAACGGACCATTTTTTGGGATTATTCATGATAAAGTAAAAACAACGCTCTGACCGGTGTTTTGGTACAAGCGTCAAATCTGACCAACGCTCTGAGCATTGTAACAGAGTCAAAGAGTTAAATGTATTGACCTATTACATCTTTTCAAGTCAGTATTCCATCATATTATCATTTTTGCTAAAGTCATTCTCTGTACAATCAATAAAATGGTTGAAGTAAAAGATTTTATGACACCACAATGGTTTTACTGTACTAAAAAGCTGACAAAAATACTGTTAAAAATGGGCTATACAAATACAGGTACAAAATGTGGTACACAAATTAAGAATAATCTGTAACAGTCTGTACATAAACACACACACACACACAAATCAGTCATTTAAACAAGACAGTTTTTCCTAGACATGATTGAGAAACAATACACACACTTATATCGCAAATGAAAAATGGAGACTGATGTATGAAGTCTGAGGATGTGATATCACATCCAACGGAAATTAATGTTTATTATCAAACCCAATCTATGTTTTTAAAGTTCAATGCAGTAGAACTCTTATGTGAGCATGTTTACATTATCCCAAGCCATAAATGCCCCTTAGAACAATAAAATGGCTTAAGTTGAAAGCTTACAACAGAAAAATAAACAATTGTGAACATTTTCCACCCTAAGAACTTTAATTATTTTTTTTTTTGGCCATCGTTAGTCAAGTCGTTGAAAGTCGAGGACTATCCGTACCAGCAATAAACACAAATGGAGATTTGGGAAAATGTTAAACCACTACTTCTTCAAAGACCATGCCAGCTGGTATAACTGATCATGTCTCGTCATAATCTCCTGTCCTAAATGTTGTTGACTTCTTCCCGTGCCACAACGTCAAACTGTCCAGTATCGTCTCTCTTTGTCATCCATTATCTTGTTTTCCTTCATTCTTTCTTGTTGTCACAATATATTCTGAATACTTTCCCCTTCTCATGACATATCCCGAGAAAGTGGATTGTGGCCTTCTAGTGTGAGTGGTAAGCTTCCTTTGCACACTGGCTTCTTTGAGGACCATCTTATGACTCTTTTCAGCTGTCTATGGTATTCTCAACATTCTTCTGTAAAACGTCATGTCTGTGGCCTCTAGGGGCTTTTTCTACTTGTTTACTAATTGTCCCTGACTCACTTCCATATGTCATATTACACAATGATTTTTTAATACAAATGTTTAGGTTGTGTTGCTGCACAGAGCAGAAGTATGATACACCATGAAAACAGAATAATACAAAACTGACATTCAAACACAGATGTGAAGCAGAATTCCAGAAAGTGTAGTGGAAGAATAGGGTTAGACATGAAGATCTTCATGGCAGTCAAAAAGACCCTACCATAAAACAAATATGAAAACAAAATTAAGGATACAAGTGATACATATAAAGGAGACCGACTTCTAGTCTACCTCATGAGATGTGCTGTGGAACCCATAAGGGCAAGAAGAGGAGGCTGAATAATACAAAGGAAAGAGACACTGTGGCTAAAATGAAGGATATAGGATACATGTAGTGAGAGATGGAACAAATGGCAAACAATCAAGATAAGCAGAAGACTCATAAGAGATAAGAATATCTACTGATTGATTTTCTAGGTGTAGCAACTGCCTTCACTAACTTCACCCATAAAAAACATCACATTCACCACACTTCTGTAAAACTCAAAACTAATATTACTTCTAGCTCTCAATCTTCGTCATACATGAGGCTCATGTTCAAGTTGATATTACAACACACTGACCTCCACAGGAAATGTCCTGCCTGGAATGTTAATGATTGGACAGTGCTGGAAGTAAGCTGAAATTTTCTCACTGTCTAGGGTTGCACTCATCAAAATGACCTTGAGATCTGGTCGTCGGTTTAAGATGTCCTTCACAACAATCATCAGAAAATCAGATTGTACACTTCTCTCATGGACCTGGGAAACAGATCATACCTTGTTAAAACACTAAAGGTTAATGTGATGGGTTACTGTATTTTTTATTTTCAACAGGCCCCCGTCTTCTTCTCCATGTAATTATTTGCGTTTATTTATGAGGAGTTACTCACCCGTGTGTTACCGGGGCCCGAGAGGGGAGCAAAGAATAGTAACACTGCACCCTACCATGCATGTCGTAAAAAGCGACTAAGGAGGGTATGGGCATGGGGCTGTTTACCCCATCCCGTAAAAACTTCGCACAGTGGGCTGATCACCTGCTTGCCAACCAATCTGATTACGGAAACAATGATAGATTGTTTGGTCTGTTTTTGTTCCACAAAGACGCCACTAGGCGTGGTGGAAACAGCGATAGATTGATCAATTTGTTGTTGCCCTAAGACGCCACTAGGCGTACTGGCCACATACTGCTTTGCCGGTTGATGGCTAAGGATGGAAGAAGAAGAAGATGAGGAGTTACTGGGGTTTTATTTTCAATTTCGCCCCAGTCTTCTTTTCTCTGTAAAATAATTGCATTCCTTTATTTCATTAGGCTTGAGTTCATAATTATTAGGCTGGGTTAATTTTTCAGATGTTGGGAGAAAACCCGAAAACCCGCACCTACCCTGTTAATTGTGGGTATGGGGGAGAACGACCCAGATTACCGCTTCAACCAATGAAAATATCCTGGTATGCAAATAGGTCAGCGGGTTACTCTTACGTATTATTTTAGCGCGTGAGCACAGAATATTTTACGATTTTTGTCTCGGTCAAACGATGAGTCATAAGTTAGTTTAAGATATCACTGGCTGAGGTCAGATTAAATTTATGGGCAGAAATATAATTGTTGACATATGGATGCGAGTCATGGGCAATGACTACAACCCACAAAAGCCAGATCCAAACCTCAGAAATGAGGTATCTGAGGAAGGTGGTTGAAGTAACAAGAAGAGACATGGTCCGCAACCAGACGATACGTCAAGGCCTAAAATCCCACCCGCTGCAGACCCAAATAGAACAGTCCCAACTAAGATGGTTTGGCCATGTCTGCAGAATGGGAGAAGATCGGCTACCACGACAAGCATGGGAAACAAAGAGCCAGGGATCCAGACCTCCAGGACGACCCAGAGTCCGTTGGGAGGACAATATTAGACAATCTTTGAAGGACCGAGGACTAGAATGGAACCAGGCCAGGAAGAAGACAGCTGATAGAATAGTCTGGCGCTCTCTCTTCCAAACCTCTACACCTCACGGTAGAAGAGGAACGACTAAGTAAGTAATATAATTGGTCAAAGGGAGGCCGTAAGCGACGTGACGTGATGACTCATAGCGTGGGTTATTGCATCAGTATTTCAATTATAAATAACAGCGTCTTAGTCTTTAGCGCTCTCTCTGTCTCAAGAAATTCAGCCATGACGAAAGCGCCAGTATACATTATATATATCGTCTGCTCTACATGAGAAATTCGATAATTGGGTATGTCTATAACTTTATTAGCGTCGTAGATAGTTCGGTTTATAATAGATCTTAGCACGTTAAAGTAAGTTGTCTTCTGGGAGTTAATTTAATTTTTATTAGCATGAAGTGCCATCCACTGCTATCTTATACAAAATAAAAATGTAAGTGGTGCCTAGAATTTTTCTATAAGTAGCAGTATCTAGGAGTGGGTAGCGGCTTTTGATATATTAACTGTGTGAGGATAAGCGTTTAGATAAATGGGTGCTCTGTAATATGTAATAGGAGGTCTGTGAAACCCGCATTTTTGATTATGATAATTTGTAGTGTATATACGCAGGTATGGCTGGGTATTTAATTGTTGTGTTAATTAAGCTTGTAGTCAGGAGACAAGGGTGAAGTGGATTTTATGTTTCATAAAGGGTGTAGTAACAGTGTGTTTAAATATTGTGTTAACTGATATCCTTCCCAGGCCAGTTTGTAAGAAGTAGGGTTGGGGAATGTTTCGCTTCAACGCAGCTAATGTTGTGACGCCTGAGGGCCAGACTAGCGCAACAGATTTAGGTCAGCCTGTGTCTGGGAGTTCACATAACAGACAGATATTAAGTGGGAGCGGGGGGAGATAGGAGGGACAGTAAATTAGCTGGATCCTTGGGTAGGAATATTTGTTTATCGCTTGTGCATAGATTTGTGTAGGGAGATGTATTAATTTAGGGGACACCCGGGGAGTAGAGGAATTTAGGGTGTTTATGTGTTAGGGATGAGAATATGTTGACATGTTGTATATGAGGTTGTTAATTTTTTCGTTTTACAGCATTGTCACGGAACCTTGGGAGGGTGTAAACGGCTCCAACACCTACCAAGGTAGATTGCCTTCTCAGCATTAGAAGGCTTGAGACATCGCCAGAGTTGAAGAGAACTGGTGACGCGTCAGTACCGATGTCCAATTTGTCTGCACCAGTGAAAGAAAAAGAGACGTTCTCGTGCAGTGAGGGCACATGCCTCAACGGGAACGGGTTCTAAAATGAGGAGCTTTTAGCTCGATAAAGCACATCAAAGAGGCGTTGCCTAGTGCTTATCAGAAGGCCATAATAAAGCCTTGAATCAATATACCGCCTTCGGCCACCACATATCGCTGTAGTGAACCAGACCCCTTTATCAGTATAACGGAAAAGAGATAGGGAAATCATACTTTTCCAAACTGCAACCAAGAAGAGGGGAGTGACAGAGCCACAACTCATCAGATCCTCAGAAGAAGACAGGAGCATCAGAGGGTCACTGAATCAAGACGGAGTAGAGAGAGAGAGAGGGAGAGAAAATAGCTGGGACCAGTAGGGTCAGATAGTATACTTAGAGGACAGCTTCTGAGCTAGCGCTGTAATAAAAGTCTACTAGTGTAGCAGTCCAGTGGTGTTAGTTAGTGGCGTTTTATTGCCTAAAGAGCTTTGAAGCTGTGTAGACAAATAGTTTAGGCATCGTCCGCAGGACAGTGTCAGTTAGTAACCTTAGCATAGTCGGAAGTGGTGGCTCTACTTAGAGACTCCCACCCGGTATATAGGTTTATTTTAGTTAGTTGGGTTTATTATTTTATGCAAGAGTGAAAGTGTGTGTGGGAATTTATTTTAATTTGTCTTTCATTTGAAATTGTTCTTTTTTTTTCAGGTGGTGCGAACTTGCACTTTTATTATTTTTACTGTGGATTTATTTGTTGTTTAATAAACTATAAAATGTACACTGGATCAGTTTCTCTATAACTATACTGTACTTATATGCTTGTCTGTATAGTTGTGTCTGTGGACTTTAGTGAAACCTTATTTCCTTTATGGTAGTCAGAGGTGGTGAGTCAGTAGTTCTTACCGAAGTCACAAGTGGCGCGGGAGAGTCAATCTCGGTTCTCACCCTCGAAGCTATAAGCCTCATCTTTCCACATTCACTGTCATTTTCATCTAAATCTATCTTCTCAGACTTTCTCATAACTAGTGTCTTGTCTCTATACTCAGACAAACTCTAAACTTAAATCCACTTCATGACAGTTAATTAGTTTATAAAACTAGTTTCATAATCAGCAGCTAATATCTAGCAGACGTCAAGTGCTTTTAAACAAAAAAACGATTTGCAATAAACTAATTTGTCAAAAGTATAAAGTATAAAACAATTTTCAATGTTTTAAAAGAGAATGACTGCTAACTGGTCAAAAGTAAAGTTCTGTATGTCACTGCTGCTAATTCATCAAAATTAAGTACTTTATAAAAAAAGTTTCTGAAAGTACTGATGTCAAACTTTTTAAAAAAAAGGGGATCCCATTACATGCCCATGAGGCATATTGGGAATATGGTGTTAGGCCCATTTTTTCTTGACCATCGGCACACTAGGGGTGATGTGGTCAGCATCACATTGGCCGCCTTAACCTTCCCAGAGTTGCTCTGGTATCCAATTCATGATGCTGGGTCAACCCCTGAGCCGTTCGCGGTCTAAAAAAAAATCCCACCTTAACTGGGGATCGAACCATGGACTACCGAGCTAGGAAGCCAGTGCACTAACCACTGCACTACTGCGGCTCCCAGACTTTTCAAAGGCCAAGTAATATATAAAGCTTTCCATCACAGTAAATTCTTATAAAGACTTTACTATCAGTGTCAAACATATAGAAAGACAGTAAAACTGCAGGAATTACATCCTGCATCAAACATATAGAACGACAGAAAAACTAGTGGTCTGGCTTATCTCACGAGAATGAAGCCCACTCAATTACTACTCCGTGCCTACAACAAGACCTCTACACCTCACGGTAGAAGGGGAACGACTAAGTAAGTAAGTAAGCCTACAACAAAAGCAGATCTGGTTTCAGGGCACGAGTAAGACAGAGAGGCAGATCAATAGAAAATATTACAGAAATCCTTCAACAACATCACGAGCTCACAGCAGCCAGTGCAACCTGCTTTGCTCAAGAATGAAAACTTCAGAGCTCCCAAGACACTTCACGACAAGAGTAGACTAAAAAATAAAGTAAGACAGTATCTAAATAAAGTAGCTGATAAATGATCTTGTTCCTGCCAACTTCCTAATGGCCTCCATGTAGTCCTAGGGGTCCCTGTTAAGACAAAGAAAGAATAGGTCTGGACAACTTACTAAAATAATTACTCTAAAATATGACACATACAGAGTTCTGAGACATCTAAATTCACTGCATGCCATTAGAGATGACAACAAGATCACCAATGTGGAACTGATGACAAGATCACCAATTTGGAACTGATGACAAGATCACCAATGTGGAACTGATGACAACATCACCAATGTGGAACTGATGAAAAGATCACCAATGTGGAACTGATGACAAGATCACCAATGTGGAACTGATGACATGATCACCAATGTGGAACTGATGACAAGATCACCAATGTGGAACTGATGACAAGATCACCAATGTGGAACTGATGACAAGATCACCAATGTGGAACTGATGACAAGAACTAGATAAGTGCAAGTGGAATTAGAGCCGAGAAGAAGACGCTGGTGATGGATAGAAAGTCCTAGATCTGGAGTCCTAAGGGTAGGAGAGGTACAGGGAGACTGAACAATACATAGAGAAGAGAACGGGCGCTGGTGGCTCAGGACAGGAGGACTTGTCATGAGTTTGTTGAAGGCCTATACTCCTTTAAGGAGCTGAATGGTAATGAATGAATGATACCATTAGATGCTTTTTTGTCCCCACAGACAGAAGAAAATGTCTTCATAGCAAGCTTCATACATTTCCTTAGCTGACTATATGAACAAGGCCACCCCCCAAAAAAATTGAACTATTCATACCTCATCGATGATTAGATGTGAAATACCACTTAGATCTGAGGCACTCTGTAACTGTCTCAGCATCACTCCTGTTGTGCAGTACAACAGCCTCGTGTTAGGTCCACGGCTGGATTCAAACCTGATCTGATAGCCAACCAGAGCTTCACTAGAATCCACGCCATGCTCTCCCATCTCATGAGACACACGTGCTGACAAACTGACAGCAGAAATCCTTCTCGGTTGTGTACATACAATGTTTATGAAGTCTTCACCTCTCTCTGCACAATCCTTGATTTTCATGTTGAAAAAAAAACCAGACAAAGCTAGTTATAGTGAATTCAATGCATTATCATCATCATCATCATCTCCTTTTTCGCTCCTTATGGAGCATGAGCCACACCAGCAGACGGCAAGCTTGAGGAAGCTTATGGCAAATCAAACTCTTGCAGCAGAAGTTTCTGTAGCAATTAGTTTTGCTTGATGAGGTCGGTAACCCTATGCCCAACCTCACATTAGTCACCTTTTATGACATGTCTGAGGAAGTGGTCCTATACCTTGTTTGTTTCCTGACAGACCCACGGATATTCAATGCACTATACTGTACTTTCACAGCCTACTTCAGTTAACCCTTTGCTAGTCATTGTCTCTCTAACTCTTTCTGTCCCAAGCAGTTTTAAGGTTTTACCCAGGCCTAAAAATGAATGTCAAATTTGTTTTCACAGTTGGTGTTATAAAACAAGCAGTAAACATGAATTTATGAGAAAATATCTCAAGATGTAAATATAAAATCATTGTAAAGTGAGATTATTGTCAAGTCTTTAAGACTTATCATCATCATCTTGCTTTTCAGGTTGGATTCTGTAGCAATTTGTATTATATGATGAGGTTGCCAGCCCTATGCACAACCACACATTAGTCGCCTGATATGTGTTGAGGATTCAATGGACAGGCGCCTATAAGGTTGCGAGAGGTTATCAGTTGCTGGACTCAGGTGTCCAAGTAGATCTAGGGTCTAATGTACATACAGTCCAACAAGCACAGATCTTACAAACGTGAGAGCCAGTTCTTAGCAGTACAAAACTCCATAAGCCTGGTTGACGTTTGACAATAATACATGTAGATTTTATTCACGCACATGGCTCCATATAAAATGCATCAGTCAAATGACAATGGCACTCACTAGTCAGTCAATATGTAGTGTAACGTCTTGTAGACTGAAGGAACGCTGTCAGAGTCATAATGCTGAAATATTTATTATCAAATTACACATCCTTTCCATACCATTCAGCGCTGACACGTCCTTAGAAGTATATCAAACTTAGGCTCTATTTGGTAGCAGACCTAGCTGATTAAAATACTTGAAATCCAGTACTCAAAGTACACATTCAGGAGCACTTAAGAAACACAGCCTTCTCCCACGGAGACACAAAGCCAAAGAGAACGGTAACTAGATCGTATGTTCGATCGTAGCCCGCGAAACCACGTCTGCTAAGAAATCTGCAGACAATGTGACGTACTTCCTGTGTTGTCGTAGAAACGATTTGTAAATAGGAAGTCAGCTCAACAAACTAAGTTTGAGAGTGACCGAAAATGGTGTTATAAATTTAGTCATAACAATATGACATGCCTGAGGATTCTTTTTCTGTCTCCTCAGAGACCCCTGGGAACTAAACAGGCCTGTTAAGTCTTATATGCAACAAATAAGTTGTACAGCCCAGACAGAAGGTATGACTATAAAAAAGCGGGAGGGGGGAGAGCAAGCTGCCGTAGGGAGAATTTACCGTTTCATGGCTTGCTAGCTTATGTCTTGTGGGATAGAAAGAGTTAACTCTTTTGCTGAATTTTCTGTTTCCTTTTATTAAAGACAGACAATTCAGTTTCTGACACAACCTAGTGTCAAACTAAAGTATAAACAAGTTTAAGTGTTTTAACATAAAATATTCCTTCAGGAAGAAATAACAACTTTTGCTAATCATTATTACAATTTGCCTCCCCACGGACCATAGGCCTTCAACAAATGTATGCCAAATCCTCTCCTGTCAAGTGCCGTCTGCTCAAGATCTTTCCATGTCATCTTTATTCCTTTTCTTTATATCTCCAGTTCTCTTCTCCATATGTTTTTTTTTGGTGGAATTTTCTACCCCTGTTACCCTGGGGATTCCAGAACAAGGACTGCTGATAATGCTATCAACAGGTTACCTCAGTTTGTGTTCTATACTTTGTCAGTGTCTTCTTCTCATTTCCTTCCACCAGCACCTGTCTTGTTCTTGTCATCAGTTCCACACTGGTGATTCAGTCACATCATTTCAATTATTCTATTCTATTCAAGCGCCCATTTATGAAAGTCTGTAGCTTTTTGGTTGTCGTTTTTGTTGTTCTCCATGTTTCAGAGCCATACAATAGGACTGACTTGACATATGCGTTAAAGATTCTTATTTTTGTGTTGGACCTGATTTCTTAAGATTCTCATATATTTCCCAATGCGATGAAAGTTCCTCTTGCTTTTTTGTATTCTTATTTTGATATCATTGTTTGTTCCTCCAACTTGTGTCTATATCCCTGCCAAGATACATGTACGATTCTACATCTTGTAGGAATGTTTTGTATTTTATTATTTTATTTCTTAAAAAGGTGACGGGTGGAGAGAGCTGACCGTTATTGCCTCTGCTCGCCCACCATCTTGGTCTACTTTATTCAACCTAATAGTTGGTTATAATTAGGGTATTTAATGTTATTTTATTTTCAGTTTTGTGTTATATTCAGATAACTATTGTCTTTTGCGACTGATGCTTTCAATTTATATTGGAATGTGTTCTGTTTAAGTCATGTTTTTTTTGTTACTTCACTGTCTTTCCTTATATTACGAGTAGTCAATAATTTTTTTTAAATGGTTTATTAGTTTTTGTTGATTAATCATTGGTTTGAATTGTTTTCCTGAAGTAGTATTATTATTGTTATTATTATTACTAATATTGTCACTGTTATTAACTTTATATCTTTTCCCAATGCGATGAAAGTTCCTCTTGCCAGGTTGGCATTTTGCTAAGATGAGCACATTTTTTATTCAAGTCACGTGCTACAGCCTAGTGTGCCATCATACTGTTTCACCAGGATGTCTACCACTTCCATGACACATCTTCTTCAGGGTAGTTCTCTATACCTGAGATAACATTGCTGTGCTGCTGGTTGATCACGTTCTATTCTCATAAGTGCCCAAACCAACAGATTTATTGTTTCTCATATACTCTACCACTGGCGTTGTTCCAATAATGAATAGCTCTCATCTGTGTTTCTCAGAAAGTCATTCCATTTGTATTTACTGCTTGTCATCCACATCTCATGTCAAACATCATCATTACCATTTTGTTTTCTCTAATGGAGCATGCAGCCTTCACTGCAGCTAAGCCTGTTTGAAGGAAGCCTGCACCAAAGCACTCATGTGTTCTTGCAGCAACATTTCTGTATTAATTTGTTTTACATGATGAAGTTGCCAGCCCTGTGTCCAACCTCATATTAGTCACCTCTTACAGCATGCCTGAGGGAGCAGTATTCTTATTCTTTCTTGATCTCCTCAGAGATCCCCTGGGGACGACACATGACCATACCCAACAATATACCAATATAATGAGTGTTCAAGACTAAGAGTTCTTACCTCTAGAATGAACTGAGGAACCTGAGTACTTTTGCCACTTCCTGTTTCACCTGCCACCACCACAACTCTGTGTTCTCTTATTGCAGCCAACACCTATTTGATTAACAAATTAAAAAACAAAACACACTACGTAATTAAACACCTAAAATGATCAAAACATGATTTCTATGATCTGTGAGATGCCAGTCACTGTTTGTAAAAATAACTAAACTTTTTTACTCTGCATGTACCTGGTTTGGTCAATTATTCATTTGACTTTGTTCTTTAATTTTGTGAAGTTCTACATTTATGGTCTTCACTTCAGTACATCAAACTATGAATGCCCTCAGAGGAGCAGAAGATAGTGATCATTTCATCGACATGATCAGGCAAAGGCAGTCATAATTCTTTGGATACTTAATGAGAAAAAATGAAAAGATCTGGTAACGAGCACTAAATTCCACTCATAAAAGAAAGGGAAGACAGAAATACTTTAATAAAGTAGCAATACAGCATAAGAGGAAATTGAAAACATAGTGATTCAAGACACCAAAGGCAATGGAGAGACACAATCACTGACACCAGTTGGCATGACTGTGATTCTTCAGCAGGCTCTATTTCATGTATAAGTGCAAAGATCTTTTAAATCATTTTTAAATAAGTGCCGATGAGTGTAACTGTAGCACTGATAAAATTACTGCTGAACATCTGCTTCAAAGATGCCCAACATATGAGAAACAGAGAAAACGCATAAGGCCGACATCAGGACCATTTGTGGAAAAGCTCTACGAGAGTGTACAAAGAAAATGAAGGGGGAAAAAAGCCATTCCCTCTTCTTCTCCTATTATGCTACTTAAGGACCTTGGGAACACCAATGTGTTGGTCCCTTGAAGGAAGTTTGGCATAATACCTTGCTGAAGATGAAAATAATGGTAGAAAGAGTTGAAGTCAAACGTGCTAAAGGAAAACTGTAGCTCACAAGATAACATTAAGAGATGGACAGGAAAGTCTATCATAGTGCACCATCAAGACATGAGACAAAAGACAGATCCATTATAGCCAAACTTCAATGTGGAGATGGCAGTTGATGATGATAAGGAAATGTATTAATGCACTTCTTGCACTGGTGGTCTCTGTAGCAAATTTATTTTATATGACACAGTTGCAAGCTCTGTGCACACCCTCACATTAGTTTCCTCCTACAACATACTTGAGCTAGCAGTGGTTCTATTATGTACCGGTATTTGCCTTCTCAGACACCTCTGAAACTACAATTACTGTTTACAGGCCTCGGGTTTCCCCTCCTTATATGTTTATGTGTTCATAAAATACCAAGAAACCTACAGTCTATACTTTACTTATTCTCATTCTTCTATCATTTGCTGGACACAGTGTTAAGGCCTTTGTCATGTGTAATCTGGTCTACACTGTTGTATAGTGGAACTGCAGAAGTGATTGCGTCTATAATTAGTCTAGGTCGTCTTATGGTACATATCCAGGTCACGGAGTGTTCGTGCTAGACCTCTGTCAGTGAAGCATTATTTTTTGTAATGTGGAGCTGGCAGAGTGGATAAGTGGCGATTCGCTACCGTGGCTAGGCGGTTGGGTGCCGTTCGGAAGGTCCTGGTTCGATCCTGGTAAGCCTATCACTTCTGTTGTTTTTCTGTTGTCTGGTCTTCTACTTCTTTATTTCTTACTGAGTGCCTGATAACTACCTTTGTGTGTTGTTTGTTTATTTATTTACTGAAACTACAGAGGATAATATCTATTTCATACACACTGAATAGTTTTGTCTGTTTTTCAGCAGGTTCCATTCCTTGACAATAAAAAGCTTCAAGACTGTTTTTCAGCAGGTTCCATTCCTTGACAATAAAAAGCTTCAAGTCTGTTTTTTAGCAGGTTCCATTCCTTGACAATAAAAAGCTTCAAGTCTGTTTTATCAGTAGGTTCCATTCCTTGACAATAAAAAGCTTCAAGTCTGTTTCTCAGCAGGTTCCATTCCTTGACAATAAAAAGCTTCAAGTCTGTTTTTCAGCAGGTTCCATTGCTTGACAATAAAAAGATTCAAGTCTATTTTTCAGTAGGTTCCATTCCTTGATAAGAAAACGCTTCAAGTCTGTTTCTCAGCAGGTTCCATTCCTTGACAATAAAAAGCTTCAAGTCTGTTTCTCAGCAGGTTCCATTCCTTGACAATAAAAAGCTTCAAGTCTGTTTTTCAGCATGTTCCATTGCTTGACAATAAAAAGATTCAAGTCTATTTTTCAGTAGGTTCCATTCCTTGATAAGAAAACGCTTCAAGTCTGTTTTTCAGTAGGTTCCATTCCTTGATAAGAAAACGCTTCAAGTCTGTTTTTCAGTAGGTTCCATGCGTTGACAAGAAAAAGCTTCAAGTCTGTTTTTCAGTATGCTTTATTCCCTGGACACTGAACAGATTTAATTCTTTTTTTTTTTTAAACTATACTACACTATGTATGTACTAAGCATCAAGCTGCAGAGTGGTCAAAGCGCTACCTTCTTCAGGCAAAGGGACAGGGTTTCAAATCAGGTAACGGCCCACTCCAGTCTACTCAGCAGTAAAATTTGGGTACCTGACTCTGCTCTTGGATTAGGGAAGGAAAGACAAAGGCAGCGAGGAAGGGAAATGTTTGATAGCCGTGTGAGGTCTTATTGTGTGTATAAAGTAATAAAGGGAAGTACCTGTTAAAGGCGTTTATTTCTTATGTCAGCCATTGTTGTGTGGTGATACTCTTGGAAGAACGAGCCTTTATTTGTTATTATAAATCCACACTGCAGTGGTGTAACCAGTGAAGTGTTCTCCACGGTAAGTGGTTCCTGACACTCTTTAACAACATTCTATTTCTTGATGTAAGTCTCTTTAACAACATTCTATTTCTTGATGTAAGTCTCTTTAACAAACAGTCTATTTCTTGATGTAAGTCTCTTTAACAACATTCTATTTCTTGATGTAAGTCCCTTTAACAACATTCTATTTCTTGCATAATGTAAAGTTCTAAATCTGATGATCATTAGGACTGCCCCATCTAGTTCACGTGAGGGTCTCTGACGAGGCACAGAAAGAATATGACCACTGCTCCACCAGGCATGTTGAACTGGGTGACTAATACAAAGTTGTGCATGAGGCTGGCAAGCTCATCATGAAAAACAATTTAGCTACTGAAACCACTGCTGCAAGAGCATGTGAATACTTTGGTGAAGGCTTCCTGCCAGAAGACTAGCTACAGTGATGGCTCCATGCTCCATAAGGAGCAAGAAAGAAAATCATGAGGATGATGATCACTAAAACTATTTGTAACAAATGTAAACCAAAAATGGTAGCAAGTATACCTTGTCTTTATACTGAAAAACTGGTAAATGTTGTCTCGATCGTAAGAGCTCTTGAAACTCACGGTTGGCATGATTTCTCTGCAGTGTTTTATGTAGCGCACCACTTCCTGATCTCTGGTTTAACAATTTTCTTTCCTTAAGCTTGTGTCCTGGAATCTCAGACAGCTCGTTCTGTCAAAAGATTAAAAAAAAACACAAAAATTTTACAGATGTATGTATGTATGTAATATCCAACAAATTCCAAGTGCTCCAACAGCTGGAAGATGCAGAGAATACAGAAGACTATTGGCAGAAAATCAAAAAGGTATGGAATGAGACATGTGAGGGGATACTGGGGAAGAGGGAACGACAACAAAAAGCATGGATAGCAACAGAGACCATCGATAAGATGAAAGACAGGAAAGGCAGGAGAGCGGATTTGAACGAAGGCAAAACCGGAGGTTCCAGGGCCAAGGCTCAGGAGGTGTGCATGGAGGCAAACAGAGAAGTAAAAAGAAGTATCGGGAGAGACAAGAGGGGGTGTACTGGGGGGTTGGCAGGGGAGGCAGAAGATGCTGCAGCCGGGGGGAATATGGGAGAACTGTGTAACGGCACAGAGAAGCTGGCGGGGAAATGCAAGCAAATGAGTTGCTTCATAGGGGACGGGAATGGAGGGCTGCTCAGTGGTATGCAAGGGCAGGTGAAGGGGTGGACAGAATATTTTAAGGACCTTCTCAATGGGCCAGCTCCACAAAACCCCCTGGACGTCCAGCCAACGGAGGAGGAGCTGCAGATTAACAGTGAAAGACCAACGAAGGAAGAGATGGAGAGGGCCATGGGGCTTCTGAGAGATGGAAAAGTGTCTGGACCTGATGGCATTCCAGCGGAGGCCATCAAAGCAGATATCGACACGGCTACAGAGATGTTATATAAATTACTTGGTAAAGTCTGGGAAAAGGAAGAGATACCAGCAGAATGGAAGGAGGGATATCTGGTTGGGTTGCCTGGGAAGGGAAATTTACAAGAGTGCACAAATTATAGAGGAATAATGTTACTTTCAGTGCCAGGAAAAGTATTAAACAGGATTATCCTTGAGAGATTAAAAGAGTCCATAGACAAGAAACTGAGAGATGAACAAGCAGGTTTTCGACAAAACAGATCCTGTACAGACCAGATAGCCACTTTGAGAATAATAGTTGAACAAAGTCTGGAATGGAATTCACCACTATACATCGGATTTGTGGACTACGAAAAGGCATTTGACAGTGTAGACAGAGAATCACTTTGGAAATTGATGAGGCATTATGGAGTTCCTCTGAAGATCATTAATTTAATAAAGAAAACATATGAAGACATGACATGCAGAGTTCTTCATGAAGGACAGCTTGCAGAACCGTTTTGGATAAGAACAGGAGTGCGACAGGGATGCCTCTTGTCTCCATTTCTTTTCTTACTAGCAATAGACTGGGTTACGAGAACATCGACAACACACAACAGAAATGGAATCCAGTGGACTCTGACTAAGCAGTTGGATGATCTGGATTTTGCTGATGACTTAGCTCTTCTGTGCCATAACTGTAATCAGATGCAGGACAAATTGAAAACACTCGATGAGAGGTCACAGCAATTGGGTCTGAAAATACACAGGGAAAAGACAAAGATAATGAGAATAAATGCAGGTAACGATAACAGGGTTGAACTTGAAGAAGCACTATACAAGATGTAGAATCGTACACATATCTTGGCAGCAATATAGACAAAGTTGAAGGGACAGACAGTGATATCAAAATAAGAATACAAAAAGCAAGAGGAGCTTTCATTACATTGGGAAATATATGGAGATCAATAGAAATCGGATCCAACACGAAAATAAGAATCTTCAACTCAAATGTGAAGTCAGTCCTATTGTATGGTTCTGAGACATGGAGAACAACAAAGACAACTACCAAAAAGCTACAGACTTTCATAAATGGGTGTCTGCATAGAATAGAGGGATTAAAATGGTATGACAAGGTTAGCAATGTGGAACTGATGACAAGAACTAGACAAGTGCCAGTGGAACAAGAGATGAGAAGAAGACGATGGCGATGGATAGGACACACACTGAGGAAACCTGTTGATAGCATTACAAGGCAGTCCTTGTTCTGGAACCCCCAGGGCAAGAGAAGCAGAGGTAGACCAAGAAGCACATGGAGAAGAGAGCTGGAAACAGAGGTGAAAATGATAAGGAGAACGTGGAAAGAACTTGAGATGATGGCACGAGACAAGAGGACTTGGCATGTGTTTGTTGAAGGCCTATGCTCCTTTGGGAGTGGAGGGTTATGAATGAATGAATGTATTAGGGAACAGGTAAATAAATTCAAATACCTGGGCACATTAATAACAACGGATGAAATCATCTCAGAGGTGAAGAGCAGAATAGCTCAGGCAAAAACAACATTCTATAACATGAAGAGTATTTTATGCAACAATTCTTTGTCATTGGAAGTAAGAAAGTAAGTTCTTCAGTGTTATATAGAACCAATCCTGACATATAAGAATGAGTCATGGACAATTAGTAAACAAGTTGGGAAGGCACTAGAGGCAACAGAGATGTGGTTTTACAGAAGTTAGTTAAAAATACCATGGACAGCCAAAAAGAGTAATGAAGATGTCCTAAAAGAGGCCAATGCACAAAGGAAACTTATTTCACAAGTTAGAAAGAAGCAATCCACTTTTTTTGGGCATGTTATGAGAAGAGGAAAGCTGGAATATATCGTAACAACAGGTAAGACTGAAGAAAAAAGAGATAAGTGAAGACAAAGAGAGCAAATACTGGACAGTTTGACATCGTGGCATGGAAGGAGGTCAACAGCAGAACTGATACATTGTACTGGAGACAGGAAGTTGTAAAGAGACATGATCTCCTACGTTACTAAGCATGGTGCTTGAAGAAGAAGAAATATTCGGGAAAACTAGAGAGAAATAATAGATGAAAGAAAAGGGGAAATATTTGTAACCGAACTTCTATACAGTTACAGGACACATAAAATGATAACTCTTAAAAACCTAAGATATTTACACAACCACGTAATGGAAATACCAACAGCAACCAAAAAGTTAGACTTTCATTAATGGGTGATTGCGTAGAAAAGAAAAAAAACTGTAATCTTGTGACAAGATCAATAGTATGGAACTGATGACAAGAACCAGACAAGTGTCAATGCTCATCTTTGCTCCAACATGTGCTAACACTTAAGGGAGTATTTTTCTCTTATTTCTATAGTTTCATGTTCTCCACTTAATTCTCACTTTCTTTCCCTCCTGTCTCTTGTTTGTCTGTCCCTGACGAAGGCCTTGTGGCCGCAACGTAGGTTTTTCTTGTCCTTCTTTTTAAGACGTATTACTGTTTGTGTGTTTTTGTAATTTTTTTTTTCATTCTCTACCGTTTTACCCCATCTTACGGCAGTTCTCCTCATATACTCAAGTGTCAATGGAACAAGAAATAATAAGAAGTAGTGATAATAGGACACACATTGAGAAAGCCTGTTGACAGCACTACTAGGAAGTCCTTGTTCTGGAGTTGCCAGGCTAAGACAGGTAGAGGCATACCAAGGAACATACAGAGAGAGAACCGGAGATAGACATAAAGGGGATGAAGAAGACATGGAAAGACCTTGAGCTGACGGCACGAGACAGGAAGACGTAGCATAAGTTTGTTGAAAGCCTATGCTCCTTAGACGATCATAAGACACTGTCATGACCAATAAACAAAAGTGTGTTCCTTTGTGCTCTGAATGAGACAAATTAAGTAGTACAAAAAATATAACAAAAGGAATCATCATCACTAACTTTCAGCCCCCTAAGGAGCATAAGCCTTCAACAAATTCATACCAAGACTTCCTGTCCTGTGCCATCTGTTCAAGGCCTTTCCGTGTCTTGTTTATTCTTCTCATGTCTATCTCCAGCTCCTTTCTCCATGTGTTTTTCTGTCTACCTCTCTTACCCTGGGAGCTGCGCTAGCGCAGCGGTTAGTGCACTGGCTTCCTAGCTCGTGGTCCATGGTTCAAACCCCAGTTGAGGTGGGTTTTTTTAGACCGCAAATGGCTCTAGGGTCGACCCAGCATCATGAATTGGGTACCAGAGCAACTCTGGGAAGGTTAAGGCGGCCGGCGTGATGCTGACCACATCACCCCTAGTGTGCCGATGGTCAAGAAAATATGAGCCAAACACCATATTCCCAATATGCCTCAATGAGCGTGTAACGGGATCCTTTCCTTTTTCTTGCCCTGGGGATTCCAAAACAAGGGCTGTCCTGTAAAGTCGTCCTAAAAGGAATAATAAACATTAAAAAAAAAAGCTAAAAATGACAGATCACTGACCTCATCTGCCAATTTTTCCCAGTCATCTTCAATCTTCTCACCACCTTTATCACCTGCAGACATCACTGGAACTGAGGTGCTGCCTTTCACTAAGGCGGCTGAACTATCAACACTGAGGTTCTTCATCAGTTTGGAAATAAATTGATCTCTGGGCTGGACAAATAACATAAGAAATGCTGAAATTATTCTGTAAATGAATATTTTTATAATAAAAACATGTCAAAAACAGAAATTATTGTTGAAGTTTTTGAGTCTTAAAGTTTCTGCAGGTTGAGGCAGCCAGCCCCTTGCCCTACCATCCCCAGCTGCTTTCTAAAACAACATGCTAGGTTACAGTATTACTATTCTTCGCTCCACATTTGGGCTCTAGTGATATACGGGTGAAGAAGTTTGTATATTAAGGTAAGGAATCACCTTAAAAGTGATGTCTAACTTATCCCATCACCTTAATAATGATGTTCAACTTAACAAACTATTTTAAAAATGATGTCTAACTTATCAAATTATTTTTAAAATGGTGTCTAACATCAAATTATTTTTAAAATGATGTCTATCTAATCCAATTATCTTAAAAATGATGTATAACCTATCAAATTAAATAAAAAATGATGTCTAATTGATCAAAAGAGCTTCCAGATGAATGGTTATTTTTAGAACCTCTACCTTATTCTCCTTCACTTTGGCTTCATCTTTTTCTCTGGTCTCCTCAGCGGACCATTCTAACCACACATCACGATATGGTGGAGGTAACAACTGGTGAACTGGCTGAATCAGGAAAAGAAAAAAAAAACTATTTAACACACACTTAATGACAATGCAATGACATGAGAACTATTTGAATTTTAAGTAAATCTCAGTGACCAATGCCTATTTTAATAATAATAAATAAATACATAATATGGGAACAACAAACAAACTAGAAAAAAACTGGCCCATTCAGACGTGTGTAAAGGTGATAGGAAAAATTAGTCATGCTGATATTGTTGATTAACTAGGGCTGCTAAGCAGCCAATGTCAAGCTGAAGAATTTGCATGCGTTCTGTTGCTGTTGAGTGGTGCCGTATCAAGTGCTTGTTATTGTTGGAGCCGGGCAATAGCTTTCTGTTTGTGCCAGAGGTGAATGCTTCTTGTCCTGCTTCTCCCTGGGAATGGCTCTGAAGTTTAGAAACAGTTCTTCTGCAGCCCCACCAAAGAAAGACAGTAGAGAAGAGAAGTTTTTGTTGTACTTCATGACTATGAAGGAAAGGAAGCCAGAATTTTACCTCAGTACTGTTGAAAAGGGAGGCCAAAGATGTACCTAGTGAGTGACCTGAGGATTGTTCCCCATTACCAAGCCAACTCTTGAGCAGTGGAATTTTATTTTAACCACAGACAAGTGACAGTCAAATAACTGATCACACAGTTCCTTTAGATGGCCTATTTCTTGTTTTCCCCCCTTTATTATGATGCTTTCGAGTACTCATTACATGTCCAATGATGGTTGACTGCCTACTCCCTATCTTTGTTATTGCACTTCTTTGTTTACTCAGTTTTCTCAAGCATTCTTCAGCTTGTCTAAGGCATCTATGGGACTTAATGAAACATTAAGACAAAAGTTATATTTGACTTCATATTTACGAGCAATTTAAATCTTAAATCTTCACAATCAAACTTACCTGACCCCTGCATAAATGATACAAGGCCAGAGTTGCCGCCAGATGTTCTGCATCCTTTACGTTCTCACATAAAATGGAAGGAGTAACAGCCAACTGTCCATCTTTTTGTCTATCGATGACAGCACTTGAAACAGACATATAAATTGGAAAATTGTATATATAATAAAGTAGTGAGTGCTAAAATAATTAAATGAACAAGAAAATGAGAACAGAAATAAGAAGAACATGATAGTGATAAATTAAAATGTTGTAAAAGCCAACACAAAAATATAAGACTATTTCAAGGCATGAATTCAAAGGACTAATTTCAACCAATCATTCAATACCCTTCACCTCCCCAAGGAGCACTGGTCTTCAACATACACATGCCAAGTCCTCCTGTCATGTGCCTTCTGCTCAAGTTCTTACCATGCCTTTCTCATCATTTTTATTTCTGCCTCCAGTTCTCTTCTCCATGTATTTTCTGTTTCCTTCTTTTACCCTGAGGATCCAAGAACAAGGACTGCCTGGTAAAGCCATCAATAGGTTTCCTAAACTTGTGTCCAATCCATTGCCAGAGTCTTCTTAATGTCTCTTGTTCCACCGGTACTTGTCATCAGGTTCAAATTGGTGACATTGTTGTATCCTTTCAATCCTTCTACTCAACACAAGCACCCATTTATGACAGTCTGTAGCTTCTTGGTTGTTGTTGTTTTGATTTTTTCTTAATGATAAGGTTCACAGAAAAGATAAGGTTCACAGAAAAGATAAGACATTAGAGAGAAAATGACAAAATGAAAAATATATGGCCTTCATTACGTGGCATAGGAGACAAACTTTTTAAAACATTCTGACTAACATACAGACCCACAAACATATAAACAGATAGATGCAAGAAGAAACAAATTTATTTTTCTCTGCAGTAGTTTTACTTGCGTGTACTTAAATTGTTTAACAGTGACCTAGATTGGTTCCCTGTCCACTGAGATCTTGTGTACTCAAATGAACGGATATCTTCTTTTGCCATCACCACTGATTTAACAACAACAAAAAATTTGCAAATAATTTTTGTACTAAAAATTACATCAAAACTGAAAGGGCACTTTCTCTTATCTGGAAAGAAAATTAAAGTCAAGACAAAAAAAGGAGCGCAGAACCGAATGATATTACAGAAATAAAAGTGTAGCTAAAGAGAATAATGACGATGTCCTGAAAGAGGTCAATGTGCAAAGGTAGCTTATTCCTCATGTTAGAAGGATGGCAAAGGTAGCTTATTCCTCATGTTAGAAGGATGGCAAAGGTAGCTTATTCCTCATGTTAGAAGGATGGCAAAGGTAGCTTATTCCTCATGTTAGAAGGATGGCAAAGGTAGCTTATTCCTCATGTTAGAAGGATGGCAAAGGAAGGTTATTCCTCATGTTAGAAGGATGGCAAAGGTAGCTTATTCCTCATGTTAGAAGGATGGCAAAGGTAGCTTATTCCTCATGTTAGAAGGATGGCAAAGGTAGCTTATTCCTCATGTTAGAAGGATGGCAAAGGAATGTTATTCCTCATGTTAGAAGGATGACAAAGGAAGGTTATTCCTCATGTTAGAAGGATGGCAAAGGAAGGTTATTCCTCATGTTAGAAGGATGGCAAAGGTAGCTTATTCCTCATGTTAGAAGGATGGCAAAGGTAGCTTATTCCTCATGTTAGAAGGATGGCAAAGGAAGGTTATTCCTCATGTTAGAAGGATGGCAAAGGTAGCTTATTCCTCATGTTAGAAGGATGGCAAAGGTAGCTTATTCCTCATGTTAGAAGGATGGCAAAGGTAGCTTATTCCTCATGTTAGAAGGATGGCAAAGGAAGGTTATTCCTCATGTTAGAAGGATGGCAAAGGTAGCTTATTCCTCATGTTAGAAGGATGGCAAAGGAAGGTTATTCCTCATGTTAGAAGGATGACAAAAGAAGGTTATTCCTCATGTTAGAAGGATGGCAAAGGTAGCTTATTCCTCATGTTAGAAGGATGGCAAAGGTAGCTTATTCTTCATGTTAGAAGGATGGCAAAGGTAGCTTATTCCTCATGTTAGAAGGATGGCAAAGGTAGCTTATTGCTCTTGTTAGAAGGATGGCAAAGGAAGGTTATTCCTCATGTTAGAAGGATGGCAAAGGTAGCTTATTCCTCATGTTAGAAGGATGGCAAAGGTAGCTTATTCCTCATGTTAGAAGGATGGCAAAGGTAGCTTATTCCTCATGTTAGAAGGATGGCAAAGGAAGGTTATTCCTCATGTTATAAGGATGACAAAGGAAGGTTATTCCTCATGTTAGAAGGATGGCAAAGGTAGCTTATTCCTCATGTTAGAAGGATGGCAAAGGTAGCTTATTCCTCATGTTAGAAGGATGGCAAAGGAAGGTTATTCCTCATGTTAGAAGGATGGCAAAGGTAGCTTATTCCTCTTGTTAGAAGGATGACAAAGGTAGCTTATTCCTCGTGTTAGAAGGATGGCAAAGGTAGCTTATTCCTCATGTTAGAAGGATGGCAAAGGAAGGTTATTCCTCATGTTAGAAGGATGGCAAAGGTAGCTTATTCCTCATGTTAGAAGGATGGCAAAGGTAGCTTATTCCTCATGTTAGAAGGATGGCAAAGGTAGCTTATTCCTCATGTTAGAAGGATGGCAAAGGAAGGTTATTCCTCATGTTAGAAGGATGACAAAGGAAGGTTATTCCTCATGTTAGAAGGATGGCAAAGGTAGCTTATTCCTCATGTTAGAAGGATGGCAAAGGTAGCTTATTCCTCATGTTAGAAGGATTGCAAAGGAAGGTTATTCCTCATGTTAGAAGGATGGCAAAGGAAGGTTATTCCTCATGTTAGAAGGATGGCAAAGGAAGGTTATTCCTCATGTTAGAAGGATGACAAAGGAAGGTTATTCCTCATGTTAGAAGGATGGCAAAGGTAGCTTATTCCTCATGTTAGAAGGATGGCAAATGTAGCTTATTCCTCATGTTAGAAGGATGGCAAAGGTAGCTTATTCCTCATGTTAGAAGGATGGCAAAGGAAGGTTATTCCTCATGTTAGAAGGATGACAAAGGAAGGTTATTCCTCATGTTAGAAGGATGGCAAAGGTAGCTTATTCCTCATGTTAGAAGGATGGCAAAGGTAGCTTATTCCTCATGTTAAAAGGATGGCAAAGGAAGGTTATTCCTCATGTTAGAAGGATGGCAAAGGAAGGTTATTCCTCATGTTAGAAGGATGGCAAAGGAAGGTTATTCCTCATGTTAGAAGGATGACAAAGGAAGGTTATTCCTCATGTTAGAAGGATGGCAAAGGTAGCTTATTCCTCATGTTAGAAGGATGGCAAAGGTAGCTTATTCCTCATGTTAGAAGGATGGCAAAGGAAGGTTATTCCTCATGTTAGAAGGATGGCAAAGGTAGCTTATTCCTCATGTTAGAAGGATGGCAAAGGTAGCTTATTCCTCATGTTAAAAGGATGGCAAAGGAAGGTTATTCCTCATGTTAAAAGGATGGCAAAGGTAGCTTATTCCTCATGTTAGAAGGATGGCAAAGGAAGGTTATTCCTCATGTTAGAAGGATGGCAAAGGAAGGTTATTCCTCATGTTAGAAGGATGACAAAGGTAGCTTATTCCTCATGTTAGAAGGATGGCAAAGGAAGGTTATTCCTCATGTTAGAAGGATGACAAAGGTAGCTTATTCCTCATGTTAGAAGGATGGCAAAGGTAGCTTATTCCTCATGTTAGAAGGATGGCAAAGGTAGCTTATTCCTCATGTTAGAAGGATGGCAAAGGAAGCTTATTCCTCATGTTAGAAGGATGGCAAAGGAAGCTTATTCCTCATGTTAGAAGGATGACAAAGGAAGGTTATTCCTCATGTTAGAAGGATGACAAAGGAAGCTTATTCCTCATGTTAGAAGGATGACAAAGGTAGCTTATTCCTCATGTTAGAAGGATGGCAAAGGTAGCTTATTCCTCATGTTAGAAGGATGGCAAAGGTAGCTTATTCCTCATGTTAGAAGGAAGTAATCAACTTTCTTCGGGCATGTAATGAGAATAAAACTGGTATATACTGTGACAACTGGAAAGATTGAAGGAAAAAAGAGACTGAGGATGAGAAAGAGAAAAGATACAGGACATTCTGACATAACAGCAGGGAAAGAACAAATCAACAACAGACGTGCTAAACAGTACTGGAGACAGGAAGTTATGGTCAGACATGACCACCTATTCCACGGTACTTGAAGAAGATGAAGATATTAAAACCAATACTAAGACGTACAGCCGTTTTCATTTTCCTGCCATATATCAAAGATCAAAGAGAATAGTTATTTCTCATTTTGTAGCTGTTCAGATCAGATCACATGCCATCTTCACATTAAAGATCAAATGTAACTGACCTCCATTAATACTGTCATTTTTGCCTTGATGGTACACATTCCCACCATCAATATTTTCCTTTATGCTTTTCATGGAACACCACTGCATTTGCCTCCGTTTTCCCCCCCCCCCCCCCTTGTTGTAAGCCTGCACCAAGGCATTCATGTACTCATGCAGCAGTGGTTTCAGTAGTAATCTATTTGACATGATGAGGTTGCCAGCCTCATGCCCAACCTCACATAAGTCACCTTATATGGCACGCTTGAGGGTGCAGTAGTCCTATTCTTTGTTTGTCTCCTCAGAGACCCCCGGGAACCACACGGGGATTGATAGTACACAGTGACAGGTTATTTCCAGTTTCCTTCCCAACTACAGGATTGTCATTCTCTTGCTCATTTGCTTTCGACCTTCAATTCCATAATTGTTTCCAACAAGTTGTCTGTCCCTATATATCCCTAAAATACTGTGCACAATTTTGATTTCTTTCATTAATTCTCATTTCATTCCTAGTTCTTCCAGGACTTTTGTAGCACTTCTTCTGTTACCATTAAATATGTCAAGTTCTTCCATATACTAGCAGTGCCGTCACACTAATTCATAGGAATGTAACAGTGGTACCAAGTTTGAATAACAAAAAACTGCAACAATTATTTTTTCAAAATTATTGGTCCATATATCTGTTGTGATAGAGAGCACAGGTGTCGAGAATCCAGTTTACAAAATTTGCATAAGACAGTTAATGGGCTAATGATTTATGGTGAAGGGTGATAAATTAAATGACTTGTGGGTTTGGAGCCAAAGGGAGATAAATCCATAATTACACCCCTCCTGAAAAGGGATTGTCACGAAGTGGATTTAAGACTAGAGGCTGCCTACATATAGTGACAAGACACTAGTGGGGAGAAAGTCTAAGAAGATAGATTTTTGATGAAAATGACAGTGGCTGTGGAAGATGAGGCTATTGGCATCAAGGGGTGAGAACCTAGATTGACTCTCCCTTGCCACTTGTGACGTATTGTGTTGCTATAACCTCAACACCTCTAACTACCAAGACGGGATAACGTTTAACTAAATACCACAGGCACCACTATACAGACAACATATAGATAACGTATAGTTTAAAGAAAGTGACTGATCCAGACTAAAGTTTAAATAGTTTTATTTACACTACAAAAATTTAGATAACATACAAAAAAACAAATAAAGTGCGAGTTCACACACCTGGAAAGAACATAACAATCAATTACAGTGATTACGTAAGGTAACCCCCACAATGTCGCCCTCCCCTCCACCTGTAAGGAAAAAGGTCAGAAATACAACAACCTGTTAAGTGGGATCTCTAACATCAGATCCACCTTACTCTAAATCACCTGATATTATGTAACCACAATCTAAATCCTACTGTCTGTCTGTCTGCAGACGTCACTAAACTTGAAGGGCCTACTCAGCTTCTCCGCTTTAGTTAAATTACCCTTCACTAGCTAACACTATGTCCACCGAAAAGAACTGGTGTTATCACCTCCTACACAAACTAACCGACGAATTGCTGAATTTGATCTATGTTCAGTATCTGTAAGACACTCCTGGTTTCTACTAAGAGTCTCCTCCACTACTCTCCTTCTCTCTCTCTCTCTAGTGCAGTTAAGAGGTATTTTGACCCTTTTTCCTCTAGCCGCCTGTTGTAGCTGATGACTTGGGTTGGTAGACTGGATACGTGACTTGGACTATCTCTGCTTCACAAAAATGACGAATCTTAATTCGTATGCCCAGTTACCCCTCTTTTGGTTTAGGGCCGTCGGTTTTATTATGACCAAATTTCACGACTCCTCTAGGCCCTGTGCCTAGGTTCAGTGTGTGCATATATGAGAGTAGCACTCATGATTTGTTAAGAAATCCGTTCTTTCTGAAGATGGCTTCACTTCCAGCGCCCTGCTCTCTCTCTTTCTGAAGCAAACAGAATTTGTGCCGGTGACCATCGCGTCACCACTCCTCTTTCTCTTCTGGCGCTGCCTCGACTCTTCTTCTCCTGAGAAGGCCAATGACTTCTGGCAAGCTGTAGGACAAACTGACGCCCTAGCTGCCAGCCGTGAAAATATTTGCCAAAGTCGAATATCTCCGTAGAGCAGACAACTATGTATATTGAAAACAGGCGCTGATTTTCACGGCTTGAAGTTTTAAAATCAGAGAGGGTTCTGCATTATTAGACGCGCATATTTATTACAGAAACTGAGGCCGACCCACGCCAAATGTGAGTCATTGCGTGGCTTCTTTCTTTATCGGGACACTCTAATCCAATCATCATGCCGCGAAATATAAAAATAGCCCGTGGTCATAAGCTAAATTTAGAACATAAGAGTAACCGGAGTAATACCATTACTTACTGAGCTACGCGCTTAAATCACACCCACCCCCAACTTTTGCGTGCGTAGATGCGGGTTATCGTGAACTTTTCCCCGTCTTAGAATTACCCCTCCTAATAATTACGGACGCACTCACTGCTACAGAAATAAAATGCCCCGCCATTATGTTACACTAGAAGTTCCTATATGAACGCGATTTCTTCATGGGAAAGAAACCTGGTGCGAGTCTAGAATCTAAACCCTACCTTCCCTCTTAAAAACGTAATTAATTATCTACAGAAAAAGACCAAACACCATTATTATTCACAGAGAAGGAAAAAAAAACGAATAAAATAAAAATCCCACCGTAATCCCCTCCTTCTGAAAAAAATGGAAAATACTACAAGGAGAAGAAACCTGGGGTGGATTACATGTAATCCCTCCTAGAAAAAAACGTAAATAATGCAAGGAGAAGAGACATGGGGCCTGTTGCAAATCAAATCACAGTAACTCCTCACAGGGATGAATTTTGGGACATAGGAATTCGTGGGTCAGTAAATACGCTTTCGTAAATTTGCATACCAAAACTAACAGACGATATAAGTCAACTTAAGGGGTGAGAAATACATGGTGTATAGACTGATTGTCAAAGGGCGACTACTTATTTTTACGGCTCTTGAGGGATTTAAGCAGTGAGTTTTGGTGAGTTAACTTCTTCTTCTTCTTCGATCCTTAACCACCGACCGTCAAAGCAGTCAGTGGCCATCACGCCTAGTGGCGTCTTGTAGGGCAACAACAAATTGATTCCACTTTGCACGGTCGGTGGCCATCCTTCGTACAGTGCCCCAACTCTGGTTCATTCTTTGCATCTCAGCCTCCACAGTCCTCCGCCAAGTTGTTTTTGGTCGGCCTCTCTTTCGCTTTCCTTCAGGGGTCCAAAGCATAGCTGTTCTTGTGATGGCATCGGGGTCTCTTCTGAGGACATGACCAACCCAGCTCCAGCGTCTGCCAGCTATGATGGTGTGCATGTCCTCTTGCTTGCTACGAGTAAGCAGATCTTGGTTGGTGATGGTATTCGGCCAAAAGATGCGGTGAATTTTTCTTAGGCATGTTGTTCATTTGATGTTGTTTCCGTAACTTCATTATTTTTTTTACATAGACAGGGGTGTCAGCCCTATGCTAAAACCCCCAACCTGGAGGACCAGGGTACCAGCTTTTGTCTGACCCCTACCCACACAGACCAGTCCAGCTTGGTTGAACCTACCAGGAGTAAAACTCCCACTGGCATAGCTCTGGGGATTGTCAGGGTACGCAAGCTGCCATACCGCTACAAGGTATAGGTACCATTGATGGCAGGGTGAGTTAACTACGCAGTGGAAATTGCACGCACGCGAAAGTGTGAACTGTATTAATCGAGAAACTTCGAATAATAATTGTAATGGTAAATTGACGCATTAGTTTAGTCAGTCAGATTTTGAACGCGCTTAGCGTAGGAAGCAAGTTGCTTGTATTAAAGATTTTTGTGGTGAGCGCAGTTTGGAGGTACATTCGGACGATATGCCACTGAGTGGTTGATTCCGTGTTCACAGAAATGTTAAACTATTTATCTAGCCTCCAAGTCGCTCAGAACACCACCATTCGTAGATGATAGTCACAGTTGTGTATTCAGTGAACAAGAGAGACTGTGCCGCCAGTTCATGAATTATGTGGTTGATTTACAAGACGACCAGAAGAACAGGTATGTCAAATTAGGTGAAGAACAATAGACAGTATCTAATCGGAGAAGTGTGAAACAAGTGACAATTGATAGAAATAGCCAGCCTTGGTGGTTAGACCAGAATTAATCTAAAGATACAATAATTAGTTTCACCAGATACTTTCGTTTCACATAAACAGTAGTTCAACTGAGATTGTGTTAGAACCAGAGTAGGAACAATAAGTACTGAGATGACTGCTGGGACAAGATGGTAGAAAATGACAACAGTGGTTCCCAAGTTCTAACCACACTGACCACCAGAAATGGTAGAAATTATAGAAGCAGTGTCAGCATATATATAAATTGATGGCATATGAAAGAGGATTATAAAGAGTCTGCTTATGAACATTTGCTGTATGAAGTGACCTGCCTCAGTGGAAAGTTGGGCATGAGAGTTTTATTTCAACTGTAGCCGACCAATTGTAAATAAACTTGCAATTGCTGTTCACCGCTGTCGATGTAGAGTATTGTTCATCAGACGTCAAACCATCCATCATCTGTTGTCACCATGATGTTGTATCGTCAAGGATTTGATCAGCGTAACTTAGCATCATCATCATTTTCTAACTGCTTACTGTTAGGATAGAGAGATGAACCACTATACACACAACCAACAACATCAACTTTAGAATAAAGTATATGCCAACGGCCACACAGTGCCATCACACTAATTCATAGGAATGTAACAGTGGTACCAAGTTTGAATAACAAAAAACTGCAACAATTATTTTTCAAAATTATTGGTCTATATATAAAACCAAATGTCTGATTGACAAACTGGCTAGAGTGCTCTCCTCTCATGGCAAAGATACTGGTTTCCAGGATAAAAACCTGGTAGAGACATGCTACAGTTAACCCAGCTGTAAATGGGTACCTGACTTTTCTTGAGTTAGGGAAGGCAAAGACAGAGGCGAATGAAACTGATTGGTCACTCCACCTCATAGAAAAAGCTGGATCTAGTGTAGTGAAGTCTCTAACACTTCACTACCTACGGCAGTATCAGCTATAAGACTACCTATTAAATCTGAACCGCTAACATAAACTAAACACTGTGTCGTGCTGTTATCCTGAACTGGACACTAATTGTCACAGCACAGTTGGATAAGATAAATGTAAATTAAGAAATGTAAGAAATATATATATAGGATCTGTTAAGTGACTCGTTAAAGGTTAGATTCCAATACACGTGAGGGGTGAATTGGAAGGCGAATATTCTCACAATATGATAATGTCTCAGAAGAGTACTTGAGAATGGATTCTGTTTCCTTGCGACAAATCTCCCCTATTATTCTTTCTGAATATTATAATTATTGTTAAGCCCCCATCCTCTCATACTGAGGAAATGACACATATATGGATTTAAGAGACAGTACATGTAAGAAACTCACTCGACCACTTGGTAAAGGGTATAACTTATGTACAGATATTTAATCCCTAAACCACATACGACACGAAGAAAAATGAAAAGGTAAACGAAAATAATAATATGGTCATAAACACTGAATGACTAAAAGTCCTAGTATGTCCTACTAATCATCATTAGCACTGGTGACGATCATGAGAGTTGCCTAACGTTACTGATTGTAATGTTCACTTTGTAATACTCTGGAAGGCACTTTAAATAGAGTTCCGTTATTATTTGGGTGAAAGTTCTGTTTGATATTCTGAGTAAGATTTCTGAGATATCTGGAGGAAAAATAATCCTTAGGCTTTATGGACTTAGCTGTTTTCCTTTGTTGTCAGCCCTGGTGCAGATTGTTAGGTGCTGTCATCCAGCAGCGATATGACGTTACATGTGCGAGCGTTGATCTATGCCCCTTTATGCTTAGTAGTTGACGAGATCTCTGGCTTTAGGTTCTGCTGATCGGTCACAAGATTGACTGTCTGTTATCGTCAGGCGCAGGGCTCTGAATTCTGCAACTGCGAATGTTGTCCACTCAGAAACCTAAAAGTCTGAACAGAGTGAAATCACAGTACACTGCTTTGTTAACACCAAAGAGTTTGTAATCTGGACTTCCTCGCCATTTAGATGTACTTGGTCCATGGGTTGTGGGTGTAAGTGGCGTTTGGATCTAAGCTTCTAGCTTTTATGGATGTCTTCTTCTTCTTCCTCGTTTGTCCTGAAAAGGATGTTGGTTGCGTTGTGTCTGTTTACGCCGGAGCTGTGATATCTGCACCTTTCGGTCAACACATCCGACTTCAGCACAGCATTTTTTGGGACCGGGTTTGCCTTCCCTCTGCGATCCCTACTCTCTCAGCCAGACTGCAGTGATGCAGCCTGTTTCCAGGACCACCACGTGGAGGTGGAGTAGGGTCTTGGTCAGCTCTGGTTCGCTGACCCTGATGCAAGCAGTCAAGCTATGGGTCGCTGACTGCATTCTCTATTGCTGCATCTTTGGGTCCCGGATGTCTTCTCACATGTTCTAGATCGTTCGTTGGTCTTTCACTGTTGCTCACATTACTGAAGAATGAGGGGGTGGGGGGTAGTGGGCATTCCGACGTAATCACACGTAAATTCTCTCCCCATCCTCTGAGCTACAGTGATGCAATCTTGACCAGCATATCGTGTGGGAAAGGTTCCCCGCACAGTAATTACTGGTTACTCCGCAGGTACACACTTGCTGGACCATACAATGAAATTTGACACTGGGGCGTTTTCTGTCAGGTCCATCAAATAGGATACAATAAAGCAATGGAGGCTTCCAGACTTTAAGACGCCTTGATACTCTTAACAAAGGTATATTCTCTGGCCATGTGTTATAACCTGGGGTTAATGCATTTGCGATATTTGCTCAGTGACCATTAGTAAGCGCCGTGATGTTTGAGAAAGAGAAACGCTGACTACAGCGCCGAAAAGACCATAGTGTAACATGAAAATTACTGAGAATAAAGAAGAGAGGAAGAAGGGAAGGGAGACAAAAATGGAGAGAGGAATAGACCGTGTTATGACACACTGTACAAATACACACAACAGCACGTTCTGGAATCCCCATGGTTAGGTGAAAAGATGGGTGCTTGTGCCAGATAGAAGGATTGAAATAAGTGCATGTGTCAGACAGAAGGATTGAAATAAGTGCATGTGTCAGACAGAAGGATTGAAATAAGTGCTTGTGTCAGACAGAAGGATTGAAATAAGTGCTTGTGTCAGACAGAAGGATTGGAATAAGTGCATGTGTCAGACAGAAGGATTGAAATAAGTGCATGTGTCAGACAGAAGGATTGAAATAAGTGCATGTGTCAGACAGAAGGATTGAAATAAGTGCTTGTGTCAGACAGAAGGATTGAAATAAGTGCATGTGTCAGACAGAAGGATTGAAATAAGTGCTTGTGTCAGACAGAAGGATTGAAATAAGTGCATGTGTCAGACAGAAAGATTGAAATAAGTGCTTGTGTCAGATAGAAGGATTGAAATAAGTGCATGTGTCAGATAGGAGGATTGAAATAAGTGCTTGTGCCAGATAGGAGGATTGAAATAAGTGCTTGTGTCAGATAGGAGGATTGAAATAAGTGCTTGTGTCAGACAGAAGGATTGAAATGGGTGCTTGTGCCAGATAGGATTGAAATAAGTGCTTGTGTCAGATAGAAGGATTGAAATAAGTGCTTGTGCCGGATAGAAGGATTGAAATAAGTGCTTGTGCCAGACATAAGGATTGAAATAAGTGCTTGTGAAAGATTGAAATAAGTGCTTGTGCTAGATAGAAGGATTGAAATAAGTGCTTCTGCCAGATAGAAGGATTGAAATGGATGCTTCTGCCACATAGAAGGATTGAAACGTGTGCTTGTGCCAGATTGAAGGATTGAAATGGGTGCTTGTGCCAGATAGAAGGATTGAAATGGGCGCTTGTGCCAGATAGAAGGATTGAAACATGTGCTTGTGCCATATAGAAGGATTGAAATGGGTGCTTGTGCCAGATAGAAGGATTGAAATGGGTGCTTGTGCCAGATAGAAGGATTGAAATGGTTGCTTGTGCCAGACAGATGGATTGAAACATGTGCTTGAGCCAGAAAGAAAGATTGAAATGGGTGCTTGTGCCAGATACAAGGATTGAAATGGCATGACAAGATTACTAATGCAGACAAATACAGAAGGAACAAGAGGTTTTGAGAACAGCACATCTAACTTTTTTTTTTAAACAGCACTACAAACAAAAAATGTCATGTAAACAGGCAGCTAATTAATAAAATTATTCAGCTAATTAATAAAAATTACTCAGCTAATTAATAAAATTACTTAGCTAATTAATCAAATTACCTGTAGGTTCTGCAACAGGCTGTTTTCCTACTTCTTCAAGAAGGTTTAATCCAAGAACATCCTCACCATCGTTTTCTGCTACAGCAGCAGTGGCTTCTTGGGCAGCCCCAGCCTGGTTCTTTTGTTTAGAGTGGTCAGAAGATGCAGCAACCTTCAGGTCTGATATAACACATTTGTTAAACTCTGGATGCTTTTCTAGTGATGCCATTTCTGCATATAAAAAATAAATAAATAAAATAAAAAATAAAACCACAGTATTTAAAACTTTAAAAATTCATATTCACCAACAAACAGGGGCCATTACCAACATCCTTAAAGATGCACGGAGCCTACAACACAGTTGATCACCATGCAGGAAGACTTCTTGTGATCTTGAAGGGGTGGTTTATGCAGAAACTTGCTTTACACGAGCAAGTTGCCAGCTCCATACATTTGCATTGACCACCCCTTACAACAGCAGTTCTCAAAGTGTGGTCCGCGGACTCATGGGGGTCCCCAAGATTCTTTCAGGGAGACCACGAGGTCAAAACTATTTTCATAATAATCTAAGATGTTATGTGCCTTATTCACTCTCAGTTTCTCACAAGTGTACAGTATAATTTTCCAGGGGCTACATGACGTGTTTGTTTTCTAGAAGTTTCTAAGGTAGTAGGTTTAGGGTATAAATATGTGCGTTTTCTAATACGGTAAGTACTGGTAGACATAACCCACATAAACTAAAGCTCTTTGAGGTCCTGAATAATTTTTAATAGTGTAAAGATAACAAAAAGTTTGAGAAACGGTGCCTTTCAACATGTCTAAAGAGCAATGATTCTATTGCTTCTTCATCTCCTCAGGAAACCCTGGCAGTGTCACACAGTTGACAGTGTTGTAAACAGATCATTTATAGTGAGTGAATTGGTTGAAAGTGTTGTAAAAAGATCATTTATAGTCAGTGAATTGGTTGACAGTGTTGTAAACAGATAATTTATCATCAGTGAACTGGTTGATAGTGTTGTAAACAGATCATTTATAGTCAGTGAATTGGTTGACAGTGTTGTAAACAGATCATTTATAGTCAGTGAACTGGTTGACAGTGTTGTAAGCAGATAATTTATAGTCAGTGAATTGGTTGACAGTGTTGTAAACAGATCATTTATAGTCAGTGAACTGGTTGACAGTGGTGTAAACAGATCATTTATAGTCAGTAAACTGGTTGACAGTGGTGTAAACATATCATTTATCATCAGTGAATTGGTTGACAGTGTTGTAAACAGATCATTTATAGTCAGTGAATTGGTTGACAGTGTTGTAAACAGATAATTTATCATCAGTGAACTGGTTGACCATGGTGTGAAGATATAATTTATCATCAGTGAACTGGTTGACAGTGGTGTAAACAGGTAATTTATTGTCAGTGAACTAACATGACACCTTCCCTCCCCTCCTCAATTCTCATAGATTTTTGTTACTAACAAAAGCGTAAAAATGTTTAAAACGAGAATATCAGACTTTTAAAATAATTGTTATTCTTCTTCTTCTTTGATCCTTAGTCCCTGACTAACAAAGTTGACAATGGCCACCACATCTAGTGGCATCTTTTAGGGCCGCAACAAACTGTCCCCATTTTGCTCGGTCGGTGGCTATCCTTCGTGCCGTACCCCAACTCTGGTTCATGCTTTGCATCTCGGCCTCCACTGTTCTCCGTCAGGTTATCTTTGGTCTGCCTCTCTTTTGCCGTCCTTGTGGGGTCCATAGCATAGCAGTTCTGGTGATGGTGTTAAGGTCCCTTATGTGGACATGGCCAACACAGTTCCAGCGCCTACCCGCAATGATAGTGTGCATGCCTTTTTGACTGCACTGTGTAAGCAGTTCCTGGTTTCGAAGATTTAAAATGTTTAAAAATTGAAAATCAGTTATTGGGCCAGTAATAAATACTGACTGTTGTGTATTCTTCTTCTTTCCCTTGTAGCTTCTTATAGAGTATGGAACCACCACTGCATATGATTCCTTTACAGTAAGCCTGTATCAAAGCATTCATGCACTCTTGCAAATTTAAACAAAAATTATGAGGTTGCCAGATGTAAAGACAAAATGAAAATGCTTGATGAGAGGTCACAGCAAGTGGATCTGAAAACACACAAGCAAAAGACAAAGATAATGAATGCAGGAAGCCATAACAAGCTTGCACTTGAAGAAACACCTCTACAAGATGTAGAATCACACATATATCTTAGCAGCAATATGGACAGAGCTGGAGGGACAGATAGTGATATCAAAATAAGAATATGGAAGACAAAAGGAACTTTCACTGCACTGGGAAATATACGAAAATCAAAAGTGATCAAGTCCAACACAAAAATAAGAATCTTTAACTCAAGTCAGAAATATTGTATGGCCCTGAAACATGAAGAACAAGAAAAATAACAACCAAGGAAGTCCAGACTTTCATAAATGGGTGCTTGCATAGAATAGGAGGGTTGATCGGTACGACAAGGTCATTAACATGAAACTAATGATAAGGCCCAGACAAGTACCAGCGGAACAAGACATGAGAAGAAAACACTGGCTATGCATTAGATACACACTCAGTAAACTTGTTGATAGCCTAACAAGACAGTCCTTGTTCTGGAATCCCCAGGATAAGAAAAGAAGAGGCAGACTGAAGAACATATGGACAGGAGAGAGATGGAGACAAATATGAAAATGGTGATAAAGACATAGAAAGACCTTGAGCTGATGGCACATGACAGGAGGACTTGGTATGTGTTTGTTAAAGACCAGTGCTCCTTGGGGAGCTAAAGGGTACTGAATGACTGACTGAATGCTAAGGTTGCCAGGCCCATGTGCGACCTCATATCAGTCATCTCTTATGACATGGCATGCCTGAGCGAGCAGTAGCCTTTATTCTTCCTTAGTCTCTCTTCCTATACTTCATGTCTTTCTCTAATCTTTACAATTTTATCACATGTCTATTATTAGTAACAAGATACCCCATACAATTTCAGTGTATGTAGTGTTTTCATAGCTCAGACAGCAGAATTGTGTAGATTGTGTCTTTTCATAGCTCTCATCCTATGATTAATCTCTGTTGGTTCTTTTACTGCTTCTAGTTTTCCTTACCACTTACTTAGTTGTTCCTCTTCTACTCTGGGGTGTAGAGGTTTGCCAGAGAGAGCGCCATACTATTCTATCGGCTGTCTTTCTCCTGGGCTAGTTTTAATCTAGTTCTCGGGCCTTCAGAGATTGTCTAATGTTGTCCTCCCAGTGAACTCTGGGTCATCCTTGACTCTTAGTTTCCCATATTTGTTGTGGTAGCCGATCTTCCATTCTGCAGACATGGCCAAGCCATTGTAGTTGGGACTGTTCTACTTAGGCCTGCATTTTAAGGCCTTGTCGTATTGTCTGGTTGCGGACCATGTCTCTTCTTGTTACTTCAACCATCTTCCTCATTTCTAAGGCTTGGAGATGGCTTTTGTGTGTTGCAGTCATTGCTCATGACTTGCATCCATATGTCAAGACTGGAACCTAGGTGGAGCGGTGTACAGTCATCTTTACCTTCTTACTTTTTCTGCATACTTTTTTTTGTCTTTAAAGAATTCTTAGTTGATTACCTGATGAGTCCTAAAACAAACAATCAAACTGTTGATTTTTATTTACCTAAATGGACCTCTCTTAGCCGTTTGGACAACTGTTTTTGTTGCTCCACTGCTCCGTTGCTTTTTGCTATAGCAGCCTGGTCCTTCAATACTTGCATCTGTCCATGCAGCTCAGCATACCGTGTTGTCTAAGGAGAGAAGGAGCTTTGCTAAGCATGAATTAAAAATTATGAATAAAAAGAAATATTTACCAAGAAAAATAATCATGGCTTTATTGGCCACAGGATTATAGTCTGTAGTGATATAAGAACTCTAATAGTCATAAGAGTGTTTTCTGCTAGTGATACTTTCTTCTTCAAGTATCATGCCTGGGGGTGTAGATGATCATGTCTCTCCACAACTTCTCCAGAACCGTTTATCAATTCTGTTGTTGACTTCTTTCCATGCCATGATGTCAAACTATCCAGTATCTTCTCGCTTTTTCAGCAACAATCTTTCCTGTTGTCATGATTGTCACGAAGTGGTTTTAAACGTTTTAGAGTCTGTCTGAGTACAGAGATAAGACACTAGATTGAAGAAAGTCTGAGAAGATAGATTAGATGAGAATACATTGTATGTGGAAGGATGAGACTTATAGCTTCGCGGTGAGAACCGAGATTGACTCTCCCTCACCACTTGTGACTTATGTAAGAGCTACTGTCTCACCACCTCTGGCTACCAAAAGGAGATAAGGGTTCACTAAGTTCCACAGACACACTATACAGACAAAGCATACAAGTACAGTATAGTTAAAGATGAACTGATCCAGTATACATTTTATAGTTTATTAAAAACAACAAATCAAATCCACAGTAAACAAAATAAAGTGCGAGTTCGCACCACCTGGGAAAAAAGAACAATTTAAGTGAAAGACACTATATAAACAAAACAAAAACAATTCCCCACTCTCCTTTCACACTTGCATAAACAGAATTAAAGATTAAATAAATCTACTCGGTAGGGGTCTCTAACTAAGAGCCACCACTCTGTAGTGGTTTTTGATGTTATTATGTGATTGTTATGTTACCTAGTGTCCTGGATGAGGTCAGCTGTGAAGGCTCCTGATGATAACAGTCTATGTGAGTTACAGGAGGCCTTTCTGCTACCACTTATGACCTCAAACAGACCTATTCTACTATTATGTATGTTAGCTACGTTAAATGTCTAGGGTACTAAATTGTGATGTGTAAGTAATAAGATACACAGACACACACATGTAAATACTAAGTCTAATATTAAGAATAATAATCTCTATGATAAAATCAACTAACACTGTCTTTAAAAGTTTAGATTTTCAATCTTTTAAATTTATTTAGTCCTGAACCAAATGTTTCTTCTGGTCAGGACGTATGAAATAATATGTATTTATCAATAAAGGGCATATATATATATGAACAATCAAATGAAAATTTTATACATCAATATATTGTTACATTAGTTGATATTAAAATTGACTATAGTGTCTTTGGCAAAACTAGCACTGGATGTTTAGTTGGGGTGGTGTCATCATGCCCAATCTCTGTTTTATAAAGTTCATTGTCCTGGAAATATGGACTGAGTTATAGTGTGTATACAACAAGGTTTTATGTCTTTATTTATGGGGGACACCGTTGATGAATCCACAGCAGGCCAGATTTTCACTTATCTGCCTGTGTCGATGTATTACAGAATATTAATGGCCCACTCCTCTCAGTAGCTGGAGTAAATGTTAGGCTGCTTCTGCATCCACTCTTGTCTTTCTACAAAAAGCATCTGGCTCTAGATAGTGCCAGACCAGAAACTCTGAAACCAAAATTTGTGCCATGTGTCACACACTGCTTAATGCACTAATTTTACACGCACAACAAAGAATACAGAACTTACAAAGATTGGGTCAGATCTCTCTGACCAACATATCACATCTCACCCAGGTGGTATCAAATAGTACCAGTTTCCAAAGACTGCATAACATCCGAAATATGTTCAATAGTTTCCTCGTCCATTCAATAAGGTGGGTGTTATGTTCCCACTGATCTCAAATATAGATCTGTCTTCTATAGTCCTTGATATGCTTTCTATTATTTTGTGTTTGTCTCTAGGCCCTGGCTGTCGCTGGGGACCTAGAATAAGCACTCACTTGTCGTAATCATTTTTCATTTTATGGCAGTATCAATCACTCAAATTATTAATTGTTAAATAAAAGGGTTAATGAATTTTTCTCCTTACCACAATTCAAAATGTGAAAACACAGTTACGTTGTACTAGCAAAACTCAGATGAACTGCTGGCTATAGTATGGCGTCCCACTGAGAATATATATATCTTCTGGAAAACACTCATTTAGCAGTAACGAACTGTGTTAAAGGACAGTCTTACAAAAATGGCACAAGCGTGCGTCTCTCATTCAATAATATAAATGTTTTTATCCAATCAGCGGACTTCCCCTCTATCCTTTTCAAATATTCAAACTAAAAGTCAAATTTCAGTCAAATCTCAGTCTAGTGTGTAGTATTTGTCTGTCGGTCCGTCTGTCTCAACTTGGTTTTTTCTCCAAAATTTCACTTGTTTTTTTGGACTAACTACATGAAAAAACTACACAAACCTGCCCCACTAAGTTATTTTTAGCTACTATCCTCCTGCTTTGCCCCTCGTCCAACGCAGTTTGTTTTTTTCATTCTTAGGCTCAAGGACGCCAAAATGTAACCTTAGTGAAAATATGCACAAATAACTGTTTGCTAGTCTGATTGGAACAATAGTCTTTCGTCAATATCTTCCGTGTTATCTGTCCGTCTGTGTAATTAAAAGTATATTATTTCTCTGCTCAAGATGGGCTATCAAACTAGCTAGGTTTTATTTTCATAACTTTATTATTAAAGAAAAACATACTTTTCTCAAGGTTAGTTTTTGAAATTTGTTTTTGAACCTTCGTCCACGGCGTTTGCCGCTATATTCAAACAAAACAACTAATTACCGTAAAACGTCCAAGATACGACTGTTTCTAATAAGAGCTAAGGTCTTTTTTCTACCAATTCCTTACATTGTGTCAACTAGTGGTGTGATTTTTTTCCTTTAAAACTACACATTGCGTCTTTTAGCATTTAGATTCAAACACGTGTTCCGATTGTCATATTTTTCTTTTCTTTTATCTCCGTTTCCCTCCCGTCTAAAAGGGTAAACCGTTTCGTCTGCATGTTCTAACTAGTTAGTGTTCAATGACCCTAGAAAACGCTGGCGTAGGCGAGAATGTATCCTCGTATCTTACGTATACTTTTATCCCTACATGTCATCTTACCCGTTATCTTTATAATTGGAGATATTTTAACGTTGTATCACTGTATTTTTCACCACACATCTCCCCACCTGAGAACATGCACTCATGCAAGTTCCAAAACCAGTGATACACATAGATAAAATTACTCCTCACGCCTGCCAACTATTCTAATTTTGATCACAGGGGTGCCTACTGAGGAAATCTGCACCGACATTCTGTGACCCCGGGATATATTCAATATTAAACTGATAAGGTTGCAACAATAAAGACTATCTTAACAATCTTGCATTTTCATGCTTGGCCTGAGATAAGAACACTAGGGGCTGGTGATCCGTCTGGACCACAAAAGTCCTACCATACAGATAGATTTGGAACTTTTTTATTGCCCAGATTAACGCTAAACATTCTTTTTCGCTTGTGGAATATAATTGTTCCGCTTTGTTCAACTTGCGGCTTGCATAAGCGACTAGGTTCAGTTCCCCATTGGGTGAAGAGGACCTTTGCAACAAAGCCGCCCCCAGGCCTACATTGCTTGCATCTGTTCTCACCACAAAGTCCTGAGTCAAATCAGGCAATTTGAGAATAGGCTTGCTAGTGAGTTTTTCCTTTAACTCTTCAAATGCCAATTCACATTGCGATGACCAAACAATGTTATCCGGATTTCCCTTGCGAGTCAGATCAGTCAGAGGAGCACATATAGAGTTAAAATTTTTGATATATTTTTGGTGAAACCCACATAACGACACGAATGATCGCACGTCTTTTTTTGTTTGTGGTCTAGGTGCTCTCTGCAGTTTTTCCAAGTTCTTGGGGTCAGGGGTCATGTTACCCTGATAGACAGTATGTCCCAAAAATTCCAACTCTTTGCATCCAATACAACATTTTGTTGGTCTAGCAGTTAAGTTCGCTTCCCTAAGCCTAACAAATAACATATTCAGAGAGTTAATGTGTTCTTCAAATGTTTCTGTGGCGACGAGAATATCATCCATGAAATTCGTGATACATGGATTATTCAGGGGATCCAACAATTTGCGCATCATCCTAGAAAATACACTCGGAGCATTTTTCAATCCGAATGGTAGCATGTTGAATTCATAATGTCCTTCCGAGGTGCTAAAAGCTAAATAAGGTCTAACTTCAGGCTTCACTGGAATCTGGTAATAGCCTTTGCTAAGATCCACCTTCGAAAAGTATTTTGCCTTGTTCAATCTGGCAAATAACTGTTTTGTGTCTGGTAATGGATCCACTTGTCCTTCTGTGACAGCATTCAGTTTCCTGTAATCTATGCACAGTCTATGTTCCCCAGACGGTTTCCTCAACAAAACTACACTGGAGCTAAAAGAAGATTCACTGTGAGAAATAATTCCCTCCTTCAACAAATAATCTATTTCCTCTTTCAATGCCTTCTCCTTAGTGAACGGAACAGAATAGGCTCTCATACAGATTGGGTTTGAGTCTACCAGCTTCATGTCATACTGTAGCAAATTTGTATGTCCTGGTTTATCTGTTAATACATCTGTATGTTCCTCCAGAACCTGTTGAACTCTCTCCCTCTGGTTATTAGTCAGGTGCTTACTGACTTTTACCTGTGCTGCTGTCTCACAGGGATGTAATGGGTATTCATGTGAGGTGAGTGGTTCCTTTTTCATTTTAGTTGCGATAGCCAAGGTCAGTAAGGGGGCGCTTTCCTGGATTGGTCTGTCCAGATACTTCTTTAAAAGGTTCACATGATATATCTTTTCCTTCCTCTTTTTGTCAATTTTATAGTTTGTTCTAGACACCTTCTCTAGAACCGTATATGGACCTTGCCATCCAATTTGCAACTTATTCTGGCTGCCGGGTAGTAGAAGAAGCACTTTCTCTCCCACAGCTAATTCTCTGTCCTTCGCTTTCCTATTAAAATACGCTGCATGTTTCTTCCTGGCTTGTCTCAAATTATCATTTGCCAGTTTCCATCCAGCTTTTAGGCGAGTGGTCAGCTCGTTCACATATTGATATGATGAGGTAACAGTCTCTTCTGCTCTCTCATCTGTCCAGGTCCTTAATAATTTACATATGGACTTTTAAATTTTCATACTTATTTTTCATGGCACCCGTCGGGCCCTTTCCATTAGAAGCATTATAGTGAGGACTTTTCTTCCTAGAATCATCACTCACAAATCGACCACTACCAATTTTTTTCTTGGGTTTGTCTCCCCACTTTAGATTACTTGTGAGAGATCTTCGCTCTCGTTTAGTTTCCTCCAGTTTATATAATGCTGACCGAGGGATTGTCAGCTTATTCTGGGGTAAAATTACTCTTTGTACTCGTCGCATAGTAGCCATGTTAATACATTCAAGTGAAGACTGGGTGTGAAAAGGGGGCTCCCATTCCACTTTGTCTACTTTATTATAATTATTTTTCCTTCCAGGCCTAAGTTTGCCCCGTGGCGTTTCTAGGTCCTGCACATTTTTCCCTTTTGTGGGTGTTCCCTCATGAAATACGCCACATGCTTCTACAAAGTTCTCAATGTCAACATTTACGTCGGGCCAATAGTATTTTCGAGCAACCTTTTGGCAGATGGTACCTACTTTCTCATGGTCACCATCTTTTCCAACATGTAAGCTCCTTATTAATTTTGCCCTATATACCTTGGGAAGAACCAACTGTCCGTGACCAGTGGATCTAGTTCCTGTCTTCCTGTATAGCAATTTGTCCATAAAGTACTCTCCCTTGCTTGGAGGTGTGTGGCATTTGGGCAATTTCTTAAAACATGGCTTGAGTGTCCTATCCTCAGCCTGCGCCTTCCTCATCTCTTCTGGATGAGCATTTATAGGTTCACCTTCTTCCTCCTTTTTCTGTGACCTGGTCTGCACTGTCGCCATGATCACAGGTCTCTCGGGATTCCCCAAGAAGACGTATCTACACCCCAATATCAGAGGGTAGATTGGTTCATCTATCACTGCTGCTCTGATTTCTCCTTCCACATAGCGAGTTTTCACCGTTATCCTTGCGATGGGAAGTGTCATGAGTGGTATGTCCTTAGTCGCCCCTTGTATTTCCACTGTTTCTGTGGTATACTGACTTGGGTCCACTAGGCTAGACTTCACAACTGAATCATAATCCAAACCTGTATCATATAGGCACCTTATGGTGACCCCATTACAAATAACATCCTCACAAACTGGGGGGTGATAAGGTTCCTGCTGTCCATTAGGATTAACCTTTAATCTCTGGTTCCCCAATTTCATTGCAGCAATGTTTGAAGGTTTCCTTTTACAAAATTCGGTGTTATGGTTATCTTTCTTACACCATTTGCACCATCTCTTTCCTTGGTTAAATGGTTTCCTTTCATTATATTTTTGGTCATTGAACTGTGAGTTTCTATCACGATAATCATTTCTTGGCCTATCAAAGTTTGTCCTGCCTTTATTACCTTGTTCTCTGGTATCAAATTTACTAAATTGCTGTGGAGCTTTAAAATTTTCTATATGCTTCTTTTTAGTGCCACTTACCTCTGCCTGGGCTGCCTGATACCTCTCAGCGACATTTAAAACCTCCCCCAACCTCTCTGCACCTTGTTCCATGAGAAATTTTCTCAGGTCTGGAGCCATGGACTCTCTTAATTGCTCTATCATGATCATCTCTTTAAGATCTTGGGTCTTCCCCAGAGCAGTCCATTTCTCCAAATAGGTTTCCAGTCTGGCAGAGAATTGGTGGAATGTCTCCCCAGACAACAGTTTGGCATTTCTAAACTTCTTACGATAAAATTCACCATTCTTTTCATATCTCAATAACAAAGCCTGCTTTAGCATGTCATAATTGTCTTGGTCGTCTCTATTCATCTTAGCAAAGACTTCATAAGAAGTACCTCTAAGCCCTTGGGATAACTTAAGACTCCACCTCTCTCTCTCTAACCCATACGTCTTCTTCTTCTTCGATCCTTAACCACCGACCGTCAAAGCAGTCAGTGGCCATCACGCCTAGTGGCGTCTTGTAGGGCAACAACAAATTGATTCCACTTTGCACGGTCGGTGGCCATCCTTCGTACAGTGCCCCAACTCTGGTTCATTCTTTGCATCTCAGCCTCCACAGTCCTCCGCCAAGTTGTTTTTGGTCGGCCTCTCTTTCGCTTTCCTTCAGGGGTCCAAAGCATAGCTGTTCTTGTGATGGCATCGGGGTCTCTTCTGAGGACATGACCAACCCAGCTCCAGCGTCTGCCAGCTATGATGGTATGCATGTCCTCTTGCTTGCTACGAGTAAGCAGATCTTGGTTGGTGATGGTATTCGGCCAAAAGATTCGGTGAATTTTTCTTAGGCATGTTGTGTGAAAAGAGGACAATTTTGACATTTCCTTCTCTGTGACTCTCCAGCATTCCGCACCATAGAGAAGCACAGAAAGCACGCAACTCTGGTATAATCTTAATTTTGTGCTTGTGCTGTACTGGGAGGACTTCCAGATGTTATTTAGGCTAAAGAAGGCTGTTCTTGCCTTATTCATTCTGATGTTGATGTCTTTGCCTGCCCCACCGTCTGGTGTTACTATGCTTCCTAGGTATGTGAAGGTATCTGTCTGTACCAGATGCTGATTCCTTACTGATATGGGCTCAGGGTTGCTCACATTGAGCGTCATGACCTCAGACTTCTTTAAATTGATGTTCAAGCCCACCTGCTGGCTAAATTTATTAAGTCTATCCGTTTTTTCCTGGATGTGTTGATGTGAATGTGCCAGCAGTGCAATGTCATCTGCATATTCCAGATCTTCCAATGTTGAAAATGTAGTCCATCTTATTCCTCTTGGACTGCCCTCTGTTGTCTGGCGCATCACCCAGTCTATGACTGTTAAAAATAGAGTGGTTGATAAGGGGCATCCCTGTCGTACTCCTGTCTTCACCTCGAAGGTTAGGTTGCTCTGCCCAACACTACACGTAAAGTTGGCATAGAGGCTTTTTATGATTGACACTATGCAGCTTGGAATTCCATAAGCCCTCAGTATTTTCCATAAACTGTCCCTATGTATGCTGTCAAAAGCCTTTTCAAAATCAACAAAATTTATGTAAAGCTGTCTTTGCCATTCTGAGCACTGCTCTATAATGTTCCTGAGAGTGAATATATGGTCTACACATCTTCTGTTCTTTCTAAATCCTGCTTGTTCTTTCCTCAGTTTGTAGTCTACTGCCTTTGAAATTCTCTGTATAATTATCCTGTCTAGTATTTTGCTGGGAACTGAGAGAAGAGTGATTCCTCTCCAATTATTGCAGTCTGAAAGATCTCCCTTCTTGGGCAATTTGACAATTATTCCTTTGTTCCACTCTGATGGTGTTGTCCCCATTTTCCACACTTGTGCAAATAGTGGTTCTAATAGTTCTGCTGCTAGCTCAGGGTCTGTCTTAAATAGCTCTGCATTTAAGTTATCATGGCCCGGAGCTTTACCGTTCTTTAACCCTTTGATTGCTGTGATGATTTCTTCTTTTCGTGGAATGTCTGTATTTACATCTAGATCATTTTCAGCCTCAGGAACATTCAATTGTGTCTCTGGTATTTCCTTGTTCAGAGTTTCTCTGAAGTGCTCTGCCCATCTTGTTTCCTGTCCCTCTGCTGTCTTAATGAGATTTCCTTGCTTATCTCTTACTAATGTAATGTTGTTTGCACCTTGTTTTCCGCTGATGAATTTAGTTATTTTGTATACTGTGCTTTGTTCATTTCTCAGTGCTGCCTCTTCTGCCTGTTTTGCAAGATCGTCTAGGAAATTCCTTTTGTTGGCTCGGGTTTGGCGTTTAACTTCCCTGTCCAGTTGACTGTACTGTTCGCTATATAGTTGCTTTAACCTGGGGGACTTCGCTTCTGTTTTCTTTCTTTTCATTTCCTTTCTCATCTTTATGGTGTTTAGTGTTTCTGGTGTTATCCAGTCTTGCTTCTTCCTTTCCTGGAATCCTAAGCATGATTTGCTACTTTCCTTATATATTGTTGAAATGGTGTTAAAATTCTGGTCTATATCATCAGTCAATGTCTTTTCCTGGCTTTTGGCAAATTGATATCGTTTCTTAATGTCGGCCGCAAAAGCTTTTCTGGTAAGGGGGTCCTTCAATTTGCTGATGTCAAACCTTTTCTGTGTAGTTACAGTTGGTCCAGCCCTTCTTAGTTTCACTTTCAGTTTTGCAACTACTAAATGGAGATCGCTTCCCACATCTGCACCTCTTCTTACCTTCACATCTTGTAATGCATGTCTCCATCTACCGTTAACCATGATGTGGTCTATCTGGTTTCTGTCCCGACCATTTGGTGATTCCCATGTTAACTTGTGAATTTCCTTATGTGGGAAAAGTGTTCCTCCAATGACCAGGTTGTTTATGCTACAGAAACTTATTAGCTTATCCCCATTTTCGTTTGCTATTCCGCTGCCGCATTTCCCCATTGTTCTTTCATTATATGTATTGTGTGTACCAACTTTCGCATTGAGGTCTCCCATTACTATAACAAGATCATATCTAGGTGTGTCCTCCATTTCTTTCTGCAGTTGTTGATAGAATTCATCCTTGACCTCCTCATCGCTATCATTCGTTGGTGCGTAGCATTGTATTATTGTAGTGTTGGTGAATCTCCCTCTCAATCTCAATCGTATCAGTCTGTTGTTGATGGGTTTCCATTCCAGTAATGTCCTTTCTATCCCTTTCTGTAGAATAATGGCTACGCCTTCACTGTGCTGTCCATCCTCTCTTCCAGAGTAAAGTACTGTTTCTCCTGTTGCTGTTTTAACTTGTCCTGCCCCTGTCCATCTGCTCTCACTTATCCCTAGAATGTGTAACCTATAGTTTCTCATTTCTGCCGTGACCTGTCTTAGTTTACCTGTCTCGTACATTGTCCTGACATTCCAAAATCCTATTCTTGTATCCTGTTTTGCGGTCAGGACATCCGTTTTCATGTCAGTGGCTTCCTTTCGGCTTTCACCACTGACAGTCATACGAGCCACAGACTCCGAATGTCCATCCCGCAGCAAAGTTTGTTCATTTGATGTTGTTTCCGTAACTTCATTATTTTTTTTTACATAGACAGGGGTGTCAGCCCTATGCTAAAACCCCCAACCTGGAGGACCAGGGTACCAGCTTTTGTCTGACCCCTACCCACACAGACCAGTCCAGCTTGGTTAAACCTACCAGGAGTAAAACTCCCACTGGCATAGCTCTGGGGATTGTCAGGGTACGCAAGCTGCCATACCGCTACGAGGTATAGGTACCATTGATGGCAGAACCCATACGTAGTAGCTAATAATTCGAATCTACTGAGGTACCCCTCGATGTCATCGTCTTTCTCAACAAAATGGTCTAAATGAAACCCCATAGCTGAGGTTGAGGCTCCCTGACTAGGCGTGGCATCTGAGGGAAAGGGGCTGGCACCATTTTCAGGAGCATGGCCTTGTAATTCCAGCTCCCTTAGTCGTAATTCGTGCTCCCTTTGCAATCTTCTATCTTCTGCTTCCCTTTCGGCAGTCAATCTCCTTTCTGCTGCCTCCCTTTCGGCAGTCAATCTCTTATCTTCTGCCTCCAATGCCTTAGCCTCTTTGTCAGCCTCAATCTGCAGCCTCTTAAGTTCTTTGTCAGCCTCAATTTGTAACCTCTTCTCTTCAGCTAACCTCCTATCTTCCCTTCCAATATACTTGTCACATTCTGAAGTTACATACTGAATTAAAACCTGACCCTCCATGTTCATCTCCTTCGCCGTCAGCACAGCAGCCGATCTAAATTTTGCTAGATCTGCCATACTCTAACACACAATTTAACAATGACTAAGGTAAATTCCAAGTATATAATTACTAAGGTAGTATATTAATTAATTAATTAATTACCACTGGCTGTGAAGATTCATCAACTTTTATTTTCCACTTTTAATTTTATACAACTCTGTCCCCACTAGTTTAATTCCCAGACCAGGAGACCCTAATATCTTTGATAAACTTAAATCCCGGGATAAGAGCTACCCAATGTTTGTAGTGGGAGAGGTTTCAAATCCCGGACAGGACCCCAATATTTGTAGTGGTTTTTTATGTTATTATGTGATTGTTATGTTACCTAGTGTCCTGGATGAGGTCAGCTGTGAAGGCTCCTGATGATAACAGTCTATGTGAGTTACAGGAGGCCTTTCTGCTACCACTTATGACCTCAAACAGACCTATTCTACTATTATGTATGTTAGCTACGTTAAATGTCTAGGGTACTGAATTGTGATGTGTAAGTAATAAGATACACAGACACACACATGTAAATACTAAGTCTAATATTAAGAATAATAATCTCTATGATAAAATCAACTAACACTGTCTTTAAAAGTTTAGATTTTCAATTTTTTAAATTTATTTAGTCCTGAACCAAATGTTTCTTCTGGTCAGGACGTATGAAATAATATGTATTTATCAATAAAGGGCATATATATATATATGAACAATCAAATGAAAATTTTATACATCAATATATTGTTACATTAGTTGATATTAAAATTGACTATAGTGTCTTTGGCAAAACTAGCACTGGATGTTTAGTTGGGGTGGTGTCATCATGCCCAATCTCTGTTTTATAAAGTTCATTGTCCTGGAAATATGGACTGAGTTATAGTGTGTATACAACAAGGTTTTATGTCTTTATTTATGGGGGACACCGTTGATGAATCCACAGCAGGCCAGATTTTCACTTATCTGCCTGTGTCGATGTATTACAGAATATTAATGGCCCACTCCTCTCAGTAGCTGGAGTAAATGTTAGGCTGCTTCTGCATCCACTCTTGTACTTCTACAAAAGCATCTGGCACTAGCGTAGTGCCAGACCAGAAACTCTGAAACCAAAATTTGTGCCATGTGTCACACACTGCTTAATGCACTAATTTTACACGCACAACAAAGAATACAGAACTTACAAAGATTGGGTCAGATCTCTCTGACCAACATATCACATCTCACCCAGGTGGTATCAAATAGTACCAGTTTCCAAAGACTGCATAACATCCGAAATATGTTCAATAGTTTCCTCATCCATTCAATAAGGTGTGTGTTATATTCCCACTGATCTCAAATATAGATCTGTCTTCTATAGTCCTTGATATGCTTTCTATTATTTTGTGTTTGTCTCTAGGCCCTGGCTGTCGCTGGGGACCTAGAATAAGCACTCACTTGTAATCATTTTTCATTTTATGGCAGTATCAATCACTCAAATTATTAATTGTTAAATAAAAGGGTTAATGAATTTTTCTCCTTACCACAATTCAAAATGTGAAAACACAGTTACGTTGTACTAGCAAAACTCAGCTGAGCTGCTGGCTATAGTATGGCGTCCCACTGAGAATATATATATCTTCTGGAAAACACTCATTTAGCAGTAACGAACTGTGTTAAAGGACAGTCTTACAAAAATGGCACAAGCGTGCGTCTCTCATTCAATAATATAAATGTTTTTATCCAATCAGCGGACTTCCCCTCTATCCTTTTCAAATATTCAAACTAAAAGTCAAATTTCAGTCAAATCTCAGTCTAGTGTGTAGTATTTGTCTGTCGGTCCGTCTGTCTCAACTTGGTTTTTTCTCCAAAATTTCACTTGTTTTTTTGGACTAACTACATGAAAAAACTACACAAACCTGCCCCACTAAGTTATTTTTAGCTACTATCCTCCTGCTTTGCCCCTCATCCAACGCAGTTTTTTTTTTTTCATTCTTAGGCTCAAGGACGCCAAAATGTAACCTTAGTGAAAATATGCACAAATAACTGTTTGCTAGTCTGATTGGAACAATACAGTCTTTCGTCAATATCTTCCGTGTTATCTGTCCGCCTGTGTAATTAAAAGTATATTATTTCTCTGCTCAAGATGGGCTATCAAACTAGCTAGGTTTTATTTTCATAACTTTATTATTAAAGAAAAACATACTTTTCTCAAGGTTAGTTTTTGAAATTTGTTTTTGAACCTTCGTCCACGGCGTTTGCCGCTATATTCAAACAAAACAACTAATTACCGTAAAACGTCAAAGATACGACTGTTTCTAATAAGAGCTAAGGTCTTTTTTCTACCAATTCCTTACATTGTGTCAACTAGTGGCGTGATTTTTTTCCTTTAAAACTACAAATTGCGTCTTTTAGCATTTAGATTCAAACACGTGTTCCGATTGTCATATTTTTCTTTTCTTTTATCTCCGTTTCCCTCCCGTCTAAAAGGGTAAACCGTTTCATCTGCATGTTCTAACTAGTTAGTGTTCAATGACCCTAGAAAACACTGGCGTAGGCGAGAATGTATCCTCGTATCTTACGTATAATTTTATCCCTACATGTTATCTTACCCGTTATCTTTATAATTGGAGATATTTTAACGTTGTATCACTGTATTTTTCACCACACACTCCTGTCTACACTATATTATCTAACTAACACTCTATCCCACTGAAGGTGGAGAACAAAATAACTACTGTCTCAAGCGCTTTGTCCTACACAATCGATTCCTACACCACGAGCACTGCTACACTACTTTACTTTGCAGCGCTAACTCAGAGGCTGTCCTCTAAGTCTTTCAATCTGACCCTACTGGTCCCAGCAAGCTTCTCTCTCTCTCTACTCCGTCTTGGTTCAGTGACTCTCTGATGCTACTGTCTGCTTCTGAGGATCTGATGAGTTGCTGCTCCGTCACAACCTTCTTCTTGGTTGCAGTTTGGAAAGGTATGTTTTCCCTATCTCCTATCCGGTATACTGATAAAGAGGGTCTGGTTCACTACAGCGATATGTTGTTGCAGAAGGCTGTAGTTGATTTCATGGCTTTATTATGGCCGTATTAGAAGCACAAGGCAACGCGCCTATTTGGTGTGCTTTAACGAGCTAAGAGCTCCTGATTTTAGAACCCGTTCCCGATGAGGCATGTGCCCTCACTGCAAGAGAACGTCTCCTTTCTTTCACTGGTGCAGACGTACTGGGCGCCGGTACTAATGCGTCCCCAGTTCTCTTCCCCTCTGGCAATGTCTCGAGCCTTCTAATTCTGAGAAGGCAATATACTGTGGTAGGTGTTAGGGCAGTCTACAGCCTCCACTAGGTGCCGTGACAATGTTGTAAAACGAAAAAATTAACAACATCTATACCACAATTCAAAATATTCTCATCCCTAACACATTAACAACCTAATTCCTCTACTCCCTGGTGTCCCCTAAATACTAACTTCCCCCTACTCACAAATCTACGCACACGAAATACACAGATATTTCTGCCCAAGGGTCAGACTGATCTACCGTCCCATCCTATCTCTCTCTCCCGCACCAACGTAAATAGCTGTCTGGTAGGAAAACCCCAGACACGGGCTGACCTGAATCTTTTGTGCTAGTCTTGCCCTTAGGCGTCACAACATTGCATTCCCAGCAAGCAAAAAATCCCCGGTATAATTCCCCAGCCCTACTTCTTAATTACTGATCCGGGAAGGTATCAATTAACACAATTATATATATTTACACCATCTAGGTAATATTAAATCCCATCTCAACCCTTTGTCTTCTGACTACAAGGCCAAATAACACAAATAATTAAATACACAAACCACCCGCGTATATACACTACAAATTATCAATAATCACATTGAGGTTATACAGCCCTCATAATTACATTATTGGTGTAACCTAGGACTTAACCTTATACAGCTAAATTATCTCAAAAAGCCGCTACACACCTCCTAGATACTGCTAGTTTATTCATAGAAAAATTATAGACACAACTTACACTACACTCTATAGTTTAGTAAAATAAAGTAATTGATGGCACTCCAATCGAATAAAACTAAAATTTACTCCCAGAAGAAAGCTAACTCTAACGTACTAAGATCACACAAAAAAAGAACTTTCTACCACGTTAATTAAGTTATACACATACCCAATACCTAATTTCTCGAGCTGAGCAGACAATATATAGACTGGCGCTTTCGTCATGGCTGAATTTCTTGGGACCGGAGCGAGCTACAAGATTTTGATGCTAAATATATAGTAAAATATTTTGATGCAATAACAGACCCGGTGAGTCATCACGTCGATCTCTCTGGAAACGCTTTCAGCCGACCTATTGACCTATTATATTCCTGCACATAAATTAAATCTGACCTCAGCCTATGATATCTTAACTAACATATGACTCATGTTTACTAAGCAAAACGCGCACAATTATTTCCAGCTCACGCGCAGAAATTCTACGTAACATCAAGTAATCGTCTGACCGGCTGCTCACCGGAATAATATCATTGGTTACAGCGCTGAACCTGGGTCGTGGTTCTCCCCCATCCCTACAATTAAACAGGGTAAGTGCGGGTGTTCAGATTTTCTCCTAACGTCTGAAAAATTAACCCAGCCTAATAATTATGAACTCAAACGCCTAATAAAATAAATGAACGCAATTAATTACAGAGAAGAAGACTGGGGCGAATTGAAAATAAAAACCATAGTAACTCCTCATAAATGACGCAAATAATTACAGAGAGAAGAAAACTGGGGCGAGTTGAAAATAAAAATATAGTAACTCCTCAAAATGATATATTCCAGTGCTTTTTAAACACATTATAGTGTCATTCATTGTTGAGTCTTTATTACAAAAATTCTTTCATTCGCAACTCAATTTCCTTATGTTTTTGGTAATTTTGTCTTACTCTACTTTGTGTATAATTTTATTTATAATTCATTTTGTCACACAAGCAAAAAACATAAATTTCATTGTGTATTTTATTCAAGTTTTTGATTATCCTAAAAATATGTAAAGGAAACTAAGAAAAATTATTAGAATTTTTCTAGTTTACATAATGTAAAGTTAGTAAACAAGACTTTGAACTTGAAAGTAGATTCTTAGAAACATGTTTCAGAACGTGTATGTTTACCACACAAAAATGACAAGAAGTATACTTCTACACTGGTCATGTCTGCAGCAGTGGTAGTGTAACCAGGGTTACCAAATCAAACTCACAAAATACTGAAGTCGCTAGAACAGAAAATGCAGAATATCACTACAAGAAAATGGCACAATCTAACATTATATTGCCCAAAACTGGGGCTCAAATCTTCATAATATAGCTAGAATTCATATTGCTCGATGTCAATAAGTGCTGGTAGATTGAAGTACAGTAAACATATATAAATATATATCCCCTAAAAGGTTATATTAATGTGAGCCATATCCAGCTACTATGAAATTGACCAAACCATAGGTACAGAAAATAAAAACACATCAAATTTCCAGCTCCACTGCCATTAAAATGCTATAAGAGCTTACTTACTTACTTAGTCATTCCCCTTCTACCATGAGGTGTAGAGAGTATAAGAGCTTACTAACCACTTTAATGGTAATGCCATTTTTAAGTGTAGAAAAACTATAAATATCTGAGTAAATTAAGTCATTCACCCTTCAGGTTTCATTCACCCTTCATTCACACCTCCAGTTTCATTCACTCCCAAAATAATTTTATTCACCCTTCATTCACACCTCCAGTTTCATTCACCCCCAAAATAATTTCCATCACCCTTCATTCACACCTCCAGTTTCATTCACCCCTAAAATAATTTTATTCACCCTTCATTCACACCTCCAGTTTCATTCACCCCCAAAATAATTTCAATCACACCTCCAGTTTCATTCACCCCCAAAATAATTTCATTCACCCTTGGGTGAACCATTCACCAGTTCAAGAAGCACTGATATAGTCCAGCTTTCTTCTTATCATAACATGCCAGAAGAAAGTTGACTGCTTCCTTCTAACATGAGGAATAAGCTTTCTTTGCTCACCAGCCTTTTTCTGGACATCCTCATTACTCTTTTTAGCTGCCCATTATGTTTTTAACATTCGTCTGTAAAACCACAACTCTGTGGCCTCTTGTGCTTTTTTCGACTTGTTTACTAATTGTCCATGATTCTCTTCCTTATGTCAGAACTGGCGCTACATAACACCAATTCGACCAGTAATATATGAATTAGTAATTATACAACAGCAATCTGTCAGTGATATGATAACTATTCTCATTGCCACAGGTCTGTATTTTGTTTGTAGTACAATTAGGAATAAAAATTATATTCTGCTGGTGATAACAAGAACTTTGATGGACGTAAAGCTATACTGTAGTAATTCTTCTTCTTCGTACAAGCTCATTAAAGAAAGCAGTGGTCAGCTTGAGGCTATTTCTATCTCCACAGGCTTTTCAAGGAATGGTACCAGTGACGGCCACGTCTGCTTTCTCTGTTCCTCATATGTTGGACATCTTTGAAGCAGATGCTCAGCAGTCATTTTATTGGTGCCACAGTCATTGGTAGTTCCTATCTTTAACTTGCTGAATAAGTGGTATCCAAATCTGCTCTGGCCCTTGCAGTCTGAAGATTATCACTTGTTCTCTTCTGCTCAGCTGATTTATATGTATCATTTTTGTGTGTGGCCTGGATGCTCTGCTTCCCATTTGTTCCTGTATCTGCTTCTGATACAATTCTTTGCCTCTTCGAAAGTTACACGTGTATCAGGCTGAGGTAGCTTTCCACCTTCCTTTGCCAATCTATCAACCTCTTCATTGCCAGAGATGGTGCAATGAGATGGGATCCACTGTCATATGACTCTTATGAATCATTGACGCTGTGAAGCACTACTCTTAGGTCACCCAGATCTGCATTTTTCTGGCTCTTCAGTGTTGTAATTACTGACAGTGCGTCTGTAAATATAGCAACATGTCTCTCAGTGCTTTCTTCCATCATTAGGACCTCTGCTGCAGTTTTCAAGGCCTCTGATCTGAAGTTACTTGAGAATTTTCTTGTTGCCACTGACAGCTTTTTTGTGTGTACCAGTGCTTAAGTTCAGTAACACTCCTTCACCTCCATCTGCTATTGCATTCGTATGCATGGATCCAGGTGTTGCTTGGGTAATGTATTTCTACATATTTTTTGGCTATGGCTCTTCTCTCTGTTGCAGCCTGGCTCTTCTTTCTCTCAATACCAGGAATGTTTTCGGCGAAGCACTGTTGTTTTCAGGCTGGGAGCTTGTGTGCTGCATTGTGTGCAGATGGGTTTACTTGTTGATATCGCATTTATGGGAATCTGCTCTCATCTTTGTTTTGGTTGATTCTACAAAATTGTTTCACTTGAGTCTTCCCCTTCCAAGACCATTTATTCTATGGTACATTGTGTGGTCTATTAGTTTTCTGAATTTCTCAGCTTTTTTCTGGGCCCTGCTATCTCTTCTATCCTCCACTGGTTGAAGGTATGTAATCTTATCAAGTTCTTTAATAAGTGTTGTCTTCACGCCTCCTATTATGATTCTCATTGCTTGGTTTTGGAGTATATTAATTTTATCTAAGTTTGACTTAGCTGCTGTTGCTCATGCTGCAATGCCATATTCTAGGACTGGTCTTGCTCGCACTGTGTATAGCTTCTTTAGCACACTCATCTGCTCCCCAAGTTGTTCCAGAATGTTTTTTCATGACTGCCATTCTTTGCTTTGCCTTTATAAAGTTTCTTTCAATCTGGTTTTTCCTAGTCAAATGACAAAGGTAATGACCAGGTAGTTTGGATTTTCATCCAGATGTGAATTCTTCCCATTTAGCACTAGCTTGGAGCTCTGTGATTTATTTGAGAGGGAGAACACTGTGTATGTTGTTTTTGTTAGTAATTAATAATCAGTACTTACAAAATTATATTTCATTAGCGACAAAGGAACTGATTGTCACAGGACTTATTCTGTGTTGCTGACTCGAGTCGATGTACTCGAACTCGAGCCAGACTTAAGTCACCACAACAACTTGACTCTGATTATCTTACTTACTTAGTCGTTCTTCTTCTACCCTGTGGTGTAGAAGTTTGCCAGAGAGAACGCCATACTATCCTTTCGGCTGTCTTTATCCTGGCCTGGTTTCAATCTAGCCCTTGGTCCTTCAAAGACTGTCTAATGTTGTCCTCCCTGCAAACTCTGGGTCATCCTGGAGGTCTGAATCCGTGGCTCTTGGTTTCCCATATTTGTTGGGATTATCTAATTAGCGACTTAAATCGACTCAGGACTAGCCAATTTTGGCAAAACAACTTCACTGTCCTCATTTATAGGGCACTCATACGAAGAAAGCAATAACTGTTTTATTTAAACTGATTAAATAAAAGCAGCCAGTAAATAAAATACTACAAAGAGAGGTTACTATTTTTCATCATTATTTGTAGTGACTGATGTAACTGTTTCAATGGATTGTGATTATAAAGTTTTAGATAAAAGAATGAGACTCGGCCTGGGACTTAACTTGAAAGCTACTGTTAGGGACTTGAGACTTGCTAGTAAAGACTTGAAGACAACTCTGCTTATTCTATTTGTGGGAATTAGGAATGGAAAAAAAATCTTTTCTGTTGATGATGTAAGAAGTTTAATAGGTTCAAAACTGTATTTTGTATTAATACAATAATCAGTAATTCAAAAACTCCATTCCATTAGTGACATAAGAACTCTAATTATAATTCAAACAACTATTCTGTTTGTGATAAAAACTTTAATCAAAGCAGTCATTAATAAACTAAGTACATAATTCGCTGATGATGCTGCAATCGTCACTCAAATTCAACAGGAGCTTCAGAGCTTGATGAATCGCTTCACCTAAGCATGCAAGGACTATGACCTCACAATAAGTCTAAAGAAAACAAATGCGCTGGGTCAGGATGTGGATGTTGCACCAGTCATCACTATCGATAACTATGAACTGGCAGTGGTGCACCACTTCACATACCTGGGGTCTACCATCAACAAAAAACTCTCTCTGAACACAAAAATTGACAGCCGCTTTGGCAAAGCTGTTGCTACCTTTACCCGCCTCACATCACGTGTTTGGGGAAACACTAAACTCACAACGGAGACCAAAGCTGCAATATATAACGCCTGCATCACCAGCACACCTATATGGCAGCGAGACATGAACTTATGCTAAACAAGAAAGAAAGCTCAATACCTTCCATTTACGGTGTCTATGACACATCTTCGGTATTTCGTGGAAGGACAAATGACGAGTTTTGTCACGTGATGGCCTTAAAAGCATGTATACTGTTATGATTAAAACTCATAACATATCGGTCGTTATCAGATGGGTATCGATTAGATACCATGTTGTTGATGTGCTGTATCCACGGGTTACCCGGAAGTACGTCATTGCCTTTTGGGGCAGTTTTTGGCAGAAGCCAACCGGTCTCAGCCTAGCAGAAGTTAGCAATACTACGAGGCCTTTTCTGTGTGTTCTTCGATGTGGACGGACGCATATATGTCCAGCTCCTAGAAGGTGTTATTTCTACAGAGTCCTAAAGTGTTTCAACATTTAGATCGCCCACATGCTTCATTGGGTCGATGCTAGAGATTTATATTGAGGGAAGTGTATGCTGTATTCTGATGTACGTGAGTTGGAACTTTTAAATAAATACTTACTTACTTAGTCGTTCCCCTTCTACCGTGAGGTGTAGAGGTTTGGAAGAGAGAGCGCCAGACTATTCTATCGGCTGTCTTCCTCCTGGCCTGGTTCCATTCTAGTCCTCAGTCCTTGAAAGATTGTCTAATGTTGTCCTCCCAGCGGACTCTGGGTCGTCCTCGGGGTCTGGATCCTTGGCTCTTTGTTTCCCATGCTTGTCGTGGTAGCCGATCTTCTCCCATTCTGCAGACATGGCCAAACCATCTTAGTTGGGACTGTTCTACTTGGGTCTGTAGGGGGTGGCATTTTAGGCCTTGACGTATCGTCTGGTTGCGTACCATGTCTCTTCTTGTTACTTCAACCACCTTCCTCAGATACCTCATTTCTGAGGTTTGGATCTGGCTTTTATGGGTTGTAGTCATTGCCCATGACTCGCATCCATATGTCAAGACTGGGACATAGGTGGAGTGGTATACAGCCATCTTCATTTTCTTACCAACCTCTCTCTTGCTGAGGAATCCTCGATTTATGGCCTGAAAAAGTCTCCCAGCTGCTGCTTTTCGAGTGGCCAACTCTTCTTTGATGCCTCCCTTTCGGTCTATAATAGCTCTGAGGTATTTAAAGTGGTCGACCTGCTCCAGGACCTGTTCTCCCAGCTTAATCTGATGTCTTCTTTCTTCTCGTGATATCACCATGGATTTTGTTTTAGAGCTGCTTATGACCATCCCTCTCTTCTCCAGCTCTTCCTTCCAGACTTGCAGGTTGGATTGGAGATGTGCCTCTGATTTAGCAATCAGGGCAACATCATCAGCAAATGCCAGCTCTGAAATATAGACCTGTCTCATCTTCCAGTACCCCACTGAATACTTTCTTGTTCTCTCCTTACATGCCTTGATGACATCGTCCATAAGGAGTATGAAGAGGTAAGGTGATAGGATATCACCTTGTCTTACACCAGTGGTGGTCCTGAACTCTTCTGACTTATGGTTTGCTGTCCTCACATAATTTCTGCAAGACTTGTAGAAGCTCTGTATAGCATGAATCAGAGGTGCTGGAATATTCTTCCTTGCCAAACAGTCCCAAAGTTTGCTCCAATGGACCCTGTCAAACGCCTTTTCCAGATCTATGAAACAAAGATGGTGATAAGGGTGGAATTAGGATGCCGTCAAATTACCACCTCTATCGACACCAGGTATTACAATGCAAGATGTGGGTGTCTTATCTGGTTTAGATTGTTGCTGTGTGTGTGTTGCAGTAGAACAGTTCAGGGTACACCACAGGCAACATGACGTGTAGAGTCATAGAAATGGTAACTTCGCTTTAGGTTTATACCATTTATTGCACGCCACAAAACAGTCATGATACTTATGTTATCATCGGCATAATACAACGAATGCAGCATTCAAACTCATGTTAACTGACAGTCATGTAGAAGTCAATACTCAATAGTTGTATGGAAAACAAATATCATAGCGAAGCTTGATAAATAATACATATAACTTCTGCAACCGTGGTCAGCTGCAGATCCTTAATGTTCATAGACAATAATAATTATTCCTTCCTGATGCTAGCAGATCAGATGTATACAATAAGTCCGTTTACTGTCTGCACGTGAGTAGCATACATGGATTACAGGTCAGCTCGACCTTTATAACCTTCCTAAGTCTAACCATCTGACTTGGACGTGATCTCTGATATAACGAATCCTGGAACACAGACAATAGTCTTGTTGGTCTAGAGCGACCCATAGTTATATAACTAGTTCAGGTATAAAGATACCGGTGACTTAATCCTAGTCAAAGTACCTCTCCATTTTGAATCACACAGGCGAGCAAAAAGGCGACAAAATGACGAACCTCTAGATGATAGCCTAAAGTTCGATACAAGAGGAATTACCTTATTTCGGAAAATCAACCATGAACATATGCCTCCAGGCAGGCTTGAATAATACGGGGAAATAGTCTAGTTAGCTAACTAACTCACAAAGACAATGTATTTCCCTCAGAGAATCACAAGACGCAGTCGCGTCCGCTCGCTAATCAGTCCATTTCTCAACTCCCCGACCTGGGCGGAACAACAAAACGACAACCCAGTCGAGACATGCGCAGAGTGACAATCTCTGAGTCGCTGTTCACAATAAGACGATTCTAAGAACATTCGAGATAAAAGTCTTACACAGTCGCGCCTTTTATGGACATGAACAGAAGCGTTAAGAAAGGTTTCAAACATCTACAACAGTTGACTGATACTACCAAATAAGGAGATATGGTCACGCTTCGTTCAAGACATTATAGACCGAACGTGTCTCTATACAAGAGGAGGTAAACTCATCAAAAATAGCAGTATCGATATTTCGGGTTCTGTCCCTTTGACCATAAAATATATATAACATGCATTTCAGTCAAATAATGATCATACATACGAAAAACGATCATACAAAGACTTTGGAAAAAAGTAATTATTTGTGCGTAACATTACCGCACCCTCCCGGGAAAAAAAAAAATGAAACATTTTTTTTTTTAAATCCTGGAGCCGGAAAAATCTAGGCTCCTAACGCACGTATGATGCGCGGATATACCTAACAAAATAGCTCAACACTTGGAGCGAAACTGAGATCATATCCCAGGTCCTTAGAGAAAAATTTATCTAAGTATACGCGTATATATCCCAGGAAGGTGCCACCAACACAAACCACAATGCTGGCAACATCATAATAAAAGTCAAATTATTCTCATACCAATATATGAAATCAAATATATTATTATGATATCATACAATGTGTTGCAAATAGCGGTGTAATATATTAATATACCGCACTATTTTATTACATTATGTAATGCATCAGTAACTAATAAGTAATACATGTGTTGATCTTCGTTGACATAAAACATTCAATAGAAGAAGATGTGGACATCATCCGCTCCCAATCTAGGACAGGACTTGATATACTCAAAGTTCCACAATGGACACAATCTCGCATCTTCAATGATGTGCTGCGAAAATATCAATAACACAAATCTTAAAAACAACTGGTAAATCTCTCAATACAATCCTGAAAATAATTTATTTAAATGTGGCCGAGTGATCTTTTGGCCCGTATATCACTAACTAAGCCTTCTTAGATAATTACATGGTACAATGTTATAAATTCCCCCTCAAAAAAGTGAGAACAAAAAAAAAATCTACTAACATGTCATTATAACATTGGACTGTATATTAGGAAATATATATATGACAGAAGAATCATGTGGAATCGTGTGGGCATCTGGACAGAATGTCCGCCATTACATTATCCGAACCACGGATAGCTCGAACCGAGAAATGAAATGGTTGAAGAGCTATGGCATAACGAGTGGACCTCGAGCTCTTCAAGTTTTTACTCTGAATAGCAGTAAGCGCTTTCTGGTCGGTTTCCACAATGAAATGTGCGCCTAGAAGAAATCTTTGTAACTTCAGAATAGACCATACCATAGCCAATAACTCACGGTCTAAAACCGAGTAATTCTTTTCTGCAGCATTTAATTTCCTAGAGATATACATCACCGGATGCAGAGTATCAGAATACTCCTGCATTAGTGCTGCCCCAATTCCAGTTGACGAGGCGTCACTTCGAAGAACAAAAGTCTTCTCAATAGTAGGTAACCTAAGAATAGGTGGAGATGAAAATAGGTCTTTAACCTGGTCCAATGAGGATTGACATTCTTTTGACCAGCGGATCAAATTAGGCGACCCTTTCTTCAATAAAGTAGAAAGCGGTGCCATAATGGAGGACAGATTCGGAATGAATCGTCCGTAGAATTGGATCAAACCTAATAGACTCCTTACTTGTTTCTTTGTCTTAGGGACCGAAATGTTAAGTATTTTTGAAACATTGTGGTCCTCTGTCTTTAAAAGACCATGACCAACACGATGACCTAGGAAAGAAATCTCACTAAATCCTATAAAGGCTTTAGAGGGTTTTGCAGTCAAGTTATACTCGCGAAGAGTAGACAGTAATTCGTATAAACCCAAATAGTGATCTTCCCAGGAATCACTGAATAGACAGATATCATCTAGATATGCTATGACATCTGTACGATATGCGAGAATTCGCCGCATCATGCGTACGAATGTAGCAGGGGCGTTCATAAGACCAAAAGGCATGAAATTCCATTGGAATAAACCCCTAGGTGTAGAAAAAGCTGTAAAAGGTTTGGCACGTTCAGTTAGCGGGACTTGCCAATAACCTTTAGACAAATCTAGTTTGGTAAAGAATCTAGAATTAGAAAGTTTATTGAGTAGCTCTTCTAATGAAGGCATAGGTTCAGCGTCGAACTTCGTAACTTGGTTCAATTTGCGATAATCTACGCAAATGCGAATGTTATTATCCTTCTTTCGAACAATAACCATAGACGAAGAGTATGCTGAAGTGGATGGTTCAATGATTTCCAAACGTATCATTTCACTCCAATTCTTTTTCGACTTGAGACTGGAAATGGATAGGTATTGGATAGGGTCTGACTCTGATAGGATTATGATCAGTTAGCACAATGTCATGTTCAATGACATGTGTGTGTCCCGGGATGTCTGTAAGAACATCCTGAAATGTTTGCAACATCGAAGAAACTTGTCGATGTTCCTCAGCGGAAAGATTTGGAGAAACGGTCACGTTTTTCCAAGATTCCGTAGAATAAAGTGGGACCATAGAAAGAGGAAGATTGACATCAGAAAAAGTAGTTTCCTCATCCTGTATAACTGACAGCGATGAGTATTGACCATGAGGTACTTGAGAATTGTCCGTTGCCTGGAAAATAGGCTGCAAATAGTCTGGTCTTTCATGAAATTCCGTGAGCATATTTATGTGGAAAGTTTTATGCTTTCCATCAATATCGACAACATAGTCGACATCAGAAATTTTGGAGACTATTGCATATGGACCTTTCCATGCAATTAGAAGTCTGTTCTCCCTTGAAGGAAGTAGAACGAGAGCTTTGTCACCTGGACAAAGTTGTCGTAGACATCTATTCTTATTCGCAAACTGCCTTGCCTTTTCTTTAGCAAATTCGGAAGACGAAGTTGCTAGTCTGCATGCCTCAATGATTTTTTTCCTAAGAGCAATGACGTACTCATAAGAAGACTGAGTCTCATCGCTAATATTATCGGCAGTGATTAGATCGTGAAGTAAAGACATAGGGCCGCGCGGTTGCGCGCCAAAGACAAGTTCAAAAGGGGAAAACCCCGTATGTTCATTGGGGACCTCTCTATACGCAAAGAGAGCCGCGGGTAAGACCCTGTCCCAATCCTGAGGATGATCCTCAGTTATTTTACCCAGTAAAGTTTTTAGAGTCCTATTTAAACGTTCGACCAACCCATTAGACATTGGGTGATAGATACTGCTGAGAGACCTTTTTATATGTAGCATAGACATTACCTGTGACATAGTGTCTGATATAAGTTGAGTGCCATGGTCTGACAATATTTCTCCGGGAAAACCCAAGCGAGAAAATATCAGCCAAAGAGCGTCTGCGATATCAGCAGTTGAGATGCTCTTGAGAGGTATTGCCTCTGGCCAACGTGTGCACATATCGACACATGTAAGAATAAATTGATGCCCTCTAGCCGACTTAATTCTAAAAGGACCGATAATATCTATTGCCATTTTTTGAAAAGGGCGAATTGGAATGTCAGCAGCCTGAATAGGCGCAGCATGTCGTGGTCCTTTAGATTTGACCTCCTGACATACTTTGCAAGAGCGACAGTACATTCGTATGTCCTTGCTCACAAATGGCCAAAAGAAAGCCGCAAGAACCCTCGACTTTGTACGGGAAAAACCCATATGTCCAGCACATTGCGAGTCATGAGCATGTTGCAATATTTGCACCCTCATGCTCTTAGGCACAAGAATTTGTGAATGAGTGGATGTAGTCGAGTCTTGTACCATACGTACAAGTACGCCGTTCTTCATAGAAATCCAAGATTTTCTATTAGTATTTTGATTAGGATCACCTTTTTTTGCTAGAATGAAGAATTTTTGTAACGACGGATCTTCTTCTTGCAATTTGATAAATGAGTCACGTGTAATAGTCAAGTGACTATTTTGTTCATTTACTTCATCATTATTAGTTAATGAAGTTTGAGGTGGATCCAGAGCATGTGCTCTTGTGACCACCGTATTGGTAGCTTCAATGTTTTGCTCTTCCCAAACAGCAATCTGCTGTGGGGTACATTCCCTAACTCCGTGAATACGACCAATAATAAGGTCCGCAATAGGGTTTGGAAGTAGACACGCGTGGACCTCTCCCGTGAAGAAAGGAGTAGCAATATGTATTATGGCAGTAGGATATTTTTCCAACGTGCCACCAAATGTGACACATTTGATGACCTTTCCTGTAGCACAGAATGGATCTACAAGAGATTGCCTAACCCCGACAGTAGTACATCCAGAATCAAACAACACCGAGACTGGATTACTATTTACAAGCCCCTTATGTAATATAAGAGAACCTCTCCCATCATGAGCAACATTAGCAGGAAGAGCGGGCAAAGGATGACCACAGCTTAGAGTACTAATGGTTTTCGGATCAAATAAAGTACTGCATTGGATACATTTATTTGCCCTACCAAAGTCAAAAGATGAGCATCCGATAGCATTATGGTCTTTATCATTATTAACCTGTTTATCTGCTCCCTGAGATTCTTGTTGAACAGAGTTTGTCTGTTGATATCTTTTTCTCTTCTGTTGCGATCTACCGCGACCATTATTGCTTCTGCAATTATCATTAAAGTCCCTACTGTAATTTTTATCCTGGTTTGCGTTCCAGTTTCCATAACTGTCATTACCATCTCTATGCTGTTGAGAACCTCTATTATCTTGGTATTGAGGTCTCTGCAAATAATATTTTCCTCTATACCGATTACCTTTATGAAAATTTCTAAAGTTACCGGGAATAGAATACCGTGTAATATTAGGTTGTCTCCAGTTCTGGGAAGAAGAATCTCCCTGAAATTGATTACCATGGTTCTGGGCATAATTACGGTTACTCTTTTTATTGAAATTTTGCTGGCTACCCTGAAATTTACGCATAAAATTCGGGCCATAAGGTGCTGCCGAAGCAACTGGCAGACCTTCTTTTACCTTAGAGTTGCTAACGGTTATGTGAGGATGTGCAGTAACATACTGGCTACAGTATTCTTCCATTTCTTTTATATTTTTAGGCTTACGCTCATGAAGAAAAGAAAGAAAAGTTTCATTAACAGAAGACATAACCTTGTCTCTAAGAAGTAAGTCCATGAGGGCTTCAAATGTACTTTCTGTCTTAGAAAGCTCAACCCATCGTAAAAAAGTAAGACGTATGCCTGAGATGAATTCTGAGAATTCAACTCCAGTTTCTGGTAACATGTTTTTAAATTTAAGACGATATCCGTCTTCGTTAAGTTGGTACTTCTTTAACAATGCCGCCCTGACAACCTCATAGTTGTTCTTGTCAGGCACATCTACCATACCCAACAAAGTCAAAGCATCACCTCTAAGTATCTTGGACAGATGATAAACATATAATGTTTTATCTATATTATGCACCTTACATGCACTTTCAAATCTATCTAGATAAAATGTTATATCATCAATTGAAGCATTGAATGCTGGTAAATTAAGCTTGAAATCAACAGCAGCATTAGACTTATTAGCAGATGATACCTTATTAGCATCATTAGCATTACTAGATAACTTCAACTTTTCTAACTCCAAAGCTAAGAGTTTTTCTTCATGTTCCATTTTTGCTTTTCTCTCATCAGACTCTCTTTGTAACCTTCTTTCCTCAGCCTCAGCCTGTAACTTTCTTTCCTCAGCCTCAGCCTGTAACTTTCTTTCCTCAGCCTCAGCCTGTAACTTTTTTTTCTAATCTTTTATTTTCAGCCTCTATTTCAAGTCTCTTATTTTCAGCTTCTTTTTCAAGTCTCTTATTTTCAACCTCAGCCTGAAGTCTCTTCTCCTGAGATTCTGCTTCTCTTTTTTGTTTTTCCATTTCCATTTGTAATCTCTTTTCATCTACCTGCATCTGCAGTTTTAAATTTTCAGCATCTATTCTCTTTTGTTCAGTTAGTTCTTTCATTTTCTTTTCCTCCGACTTCAATGCCTTGGCATATTGAACAGTCGCAAATTCTTCTAATTTATCACCTGTCTTCCCAAGGGCTTTACCCTGCTCAATAAAGTACTCAAATGTAGACATGATGTCTAAAATGTGAGTACAGAACCTGAAATAATTAATTATCTTATTTCAATCTTAATAGCAACAAGACTTAATAAAGTGCTTGTATAATTACTATGTTTACTCCAATCTCTGTGGGAAACAAGACTTGACACCAATTTGTATTATCAGTTGTACAATAATATCACAAGTCACCTCTTAATTATCAGTGCACTACCCAAATCAGTGCATAACCATCAGTTATTTATCATAACTGCACTACAATAGTGCATAAGGAAAAAAAACCACCAGCTAGTTATGATAAGTGCACTATAGATCAATAGTGCATGAGCATATATGTAACAATAGTGAAAGCTAACTATGCAAGAACTATGCAAACAATAACAAGACAATGTAAACAATAACAAAGTACCAACAATGTAAACAAAACAAAGATCAAAGTCAATGTAAACAATAACAAAGATCAGAGTCAATGTAAACAATAACAAAGATCAAAGTCAATGTAAACAATAACAAAGATCAACGTCAATGTAAACAATAACAAAAATCAAACAATACGAAAACATTCGCATAAGTCAAATAAATAAACAGCGAAACTAAAAAGAATATGATGACAGAATGCGAAGATATGACAAACAAATGACGCTACAGTGTATACACAAAAATTTACGTGAAGAACTGAATAATAGAAAAGAGGAGACCTACAAATACAAACAATTGAAATCGAAACTAAAAAAACAGAAAGAAAGAGAGAAACAAAAAAAAATATACAAAAAACGAAAATAAAGCACAACTCGTCACAACTAAACAGATATAGCAACGATTGTCGCTAGCAAATTTCACAATAGGAAATTCGCACAGTCCCTAACGAAAACGCTAACAGTAGAACCTCTGTGGCGTGGTATCTTCTACTGAAAGACACCGCCCAACCGAGAAAACCCGCTGAAATATAAACATATAAATACAAATCCAAATAACATATAACATGTAAACATATAAAAAGTGCGAAAAATGTGATAGACAGAAGGCTCAGTTAGAACATAAGGGCACAGTTCACAAACAAAACAGGCCACTTAACTTCTATGTATCCACAACGTCAGCACAGGTCAGAACAGGATGTGATCAGCATTCTTAGGACAATGATCCAACGTTGATCCATATCTGCTCTCGTAAACTGCCATGACGAAGGAAATGAGCTTCTAACAGGAAACAGCTTCTGACAGGAAACAGCTTCTGAACTTGACCTTCTGAATCTGCAACAGTAATTCTGAGACCGGAACAGTTGTTACGGCACTTGTCCTTCTTCTCAACAGATCAGGAAATCCATTCGCTCGGTACTTGTCCTTCTATTTGTAGACAAACTTCAATACCGCCGAGCAGCGCCGGGTAGTTTCAAAATATCAACAACTGTCAGTACTGCTGCGTCTTTCAAAAAATTTCATCAAAGGTGATGAATAGCAACTGCAATGTTGTCTTGTAGTCTGCTGATGATGTCTGGGTTTGTTGACCCCCTTGAGAGTTGGTACCAGAATAAACCAACTATTGGCCACCATGAATTGATAAGGGTGGAATTAGGATGCCGTCAAATTACCACCTCTATCGACACCAGGTATTACAATGCAAGATGTGGGTGTCTTATCTGGTTTAGATTGTTGCTGTGTGTGTGTTGCAGTAGAACAGTTCAGGGTACACCACAGGCAACATGACGTGTAGAGTCATAGAAATGGTAACTTCGCTTTAGGTTTATACCATTTATTGCACGCCACAAAACAGTCATGATACTTATGTTATCATCGGCATAATACAACGAATGCAGCATTCAAACTCATGTTAACTGACAGTCATGTAGAAGTCAATACTCAATAGTTGTATGGAAAACAAATATCATAGCGAAGCTTGATAAATAATACATATAACTTCTGCAACCGTGGTCAGCTGCAGATCCTTAATGTTCATAGACAATAATAATTATTCCTTCCTGATGCTAGCAGATCAGATGTATACAATACGTCCGTTTACTGTCTGCACGTGAGTAGCATACATGGATTACAGGTCAGCTCGACCTTTATAACCTTCCTAAGTCTAACCATCTGACTTGGACGTGATCTCTGATATAACGAATCCTGGAACACAGACAATAGTCTTGTTGGTCTAGAGCGACCCATAGTTATATAACTAGTTCAGGTATAAAGATACCGGTGACTTAATCCTAGTCAAAGTACCTCTCCATTTTGAATCACACAGGCGAGCAAAAAGGCGACAAAATGACGAACCTCTAGATGATAGCCTAAAGTTCGATACAAGAGGAATTACCTTATTTCGGAAAATCAACCATGAACATATGCCTCCAGGCAGGCTTGAATAATACGGGGAAATAGTCTAGTTAGCTAACTAACTCACAAAGACAATGTATTTCCCTCAGAGAATCACAAGACGCAGTCGCGTCCGCTCGCTAATCAGTCCATTTCTCAACTCCCCGACCTGGGCGGAACAACAAAACGACAACCCAGTCGAGACATGCGCAGAGTGACAATCTCTGAGTCGCTGTTCACAATAAGACGATTCTAAGAACATTCGAGATAAAAGTCTTACACAGTCGCGCCTTTTATGGACATGAACAGAAGCGTTAAGAAAGGTTTCAAACATCTACAACAGTTGACTGATACTACCAAATAAGGAGATATGGTCACGCTTCGTTCAAGACATTATAGACCGAACGTGTCTCTATACAAGAGGAGGTAAACTCATCAAAAATAGCAGTATCGATATTTCGGGTTCTGTCCCTTTGACCATAAAATATATATAACATGCATTTCAGTCAAATAATGATCATACATACGAAAAACGATCATACAAAGACTTTGGAAAAAAGTAATTATTTGTGCGTAACAGATGGATCTCACTCTTATACTCAAGGGCCTTTTCACTCAGCTGTCTGAGTGTGAATTTTAGGTCTTGAGTACTTTGGTTTGCTCGGAATCCGCACTGGACCTCATCCAATTGTGGCTCAGCTAGGCGTCGGAGTCTCTGCTCTAGAATTCTAGAGTAGATTTTTCCAGGTACACTGAGAAGGGATATGCCTCTATGGTTTCCACACTGTCGATTGTCACCCTTTTTGAAAATTGGTATTATGATGGCGATCTCCCAATCCTTTGGTATGGTCTTGTTGCACCATGCTGCCTGTAGGACCCTTAAGAGTAACAGGTCACCTGATGCTCCCATGTACTTAACCATTTCTGGTGTTATACCATCATGCCCTGCTGCTTTGCCCATCTTGATTTTCTCCAGTGCTGCCTTCAGTTCTTCCATCTTTATGTCATCTTCATCACCATTGGTTTCCTCTTCTGTGCTAGTGGTTATCATTTCTGATGTTTGACCTTGCTCACCATCAAGGAGTTCTGAGAAATATTCTTTCCATCTTTCCATTACTTCCTTCGGGGCAGTAAGCAATTTGCATTGCTTGTCCTTTATAAATTTGAGAGGGCATTGTTTTTCCTTCCTCATGTTCTTTAGGGTCTTATAGAATAATTTTTGGTTTTCTTGTGCATCTTTTTCTAGCTTTTCTCCAAATTCTTCCCAGGACTTCTGTTTTGCTGCTAGCACTTTGTTCTTTACTTCTGTTCTGAGTGTCACATATTCTCTATATTTTTCCATTTGTCCTGTTGTGTTTTTAGCTCCTAAGTATTGTTTCCATGCCATTTTCTTCTCTCTTATTTTCTCTTTGACTTCCTCTGTCCACCAAGGTGTCCTCTTTCTCTGGTTCCCAAGTCGGACTTCACCACATGCTTCTGCAGCAGCTGTCTTTATGATATCCTTGAATTTAATCCAGAGGGTTTCCAAGTCATCAGGTTGTTCTTCTGTGTTGCTCACCGCTGCAGCAATAAGCCCCTGATATCTGGTCTTAATTTCTGGCTCTCTCAGCTTGTAGGTCCTAATGCTCATTTCTCCTGCTCGTTTACTTGGTTTCTTGCGTGATGTTGAGCAGTTCCTAGGCTGAGCAACTCTTTCAGTTGTTCGTTTGATTGTTAGCAGGTAGTGATCACTTCCAATCTCTGGCCCCCTCCAGACTCTTGCATCTCGGACATATTTGAATGAGCTTCTCCGAACAATGGCATAGTCGATCACTGACTTCTCATTCTTTGTTGGTTCACATCTAGTGTATGCATGTATGCGCTTATGGGGGAACTTTGTGTTTGTAATGATCAGATTCTGCTCACTGCAGAATCTAAGGAGTCGCTTTCCATTGTCATTGAGAGTATCTTCTCCATATCTTCCGATAACTCCACCCCATCTAGCATGGTCATTTCCAACTCTGGCATTAAAATCTCCGAGCATAATAACTTCATCTAGGCAGTCATCCACTGTCCTTTGAAGTAGCTCGAAGAATTCCTCCTTGACCTCTGCTCTCTCATCCTCATTTTACACTATGACCAGGTTGACTATGGTTTCTCCTTCTTTTAGTTTCACAACCATAATGCGCTCTGAGACAAAGTTCCACCCCTTGATACTATCTTTTTGATTTTGGGCCACAATGCAACCCACACCCCCTTTAGCTCTTTCGGATATGGGTACGCCACTGTAGAGCAGCGTGTTGCCATTGAGATCCATGACTCCTTGTCCTTTTTTCTTTGTTTCCGTTATAGCCAGGATTTCTAGTTTTGCTTTCCTCATCTCTTCCACCAGCTCCTCTTCCTTCCCATTTATACTTCTTGTGTTTCATGTTCTATAAGTCGTAGTCCGTAGTCCGTTCCAGTTCGTCGCCTTTAGAATCAGTCCGGTTTTCTCTCTTGTGTTACTCGTAATTGTGGTTTAAAGCAAACAGGTGATTGGCCTGTTGTGCTTTTAAATAAATTCTGCATGAAAATGTCGAGGACATCTTGTCATTAGCAGACTGAATAGCGACGCTCAAGACTGGCTAGGTTATGCCATCGTCTTACATATATATATTGGATGAATTTACTGGAGCTTGTACTATGATTAAACATATGTCGTCTTAACGTCCAACCTGGCCTTCGCAGCTTCTTTATTGTTGGAGATCAGGTTTGTGCAAGAAGGCTGATTGTAAAACTGTTACCGGCATATGTGCATGCCGTACTCATTTCAAACAGAAATATATTTGATAAAGGAGGGACCTTTCCCGAAGTACACCTTTGATATATAATACAAGGACTAATGCTACAATTGAAGGTGAATGCAACATATACACTGCTTAGACAGCGCAGACTACGCTGGCTTGGCCATGTCCACCGCATGGAAGATGGTCGCATCCCAAAGGATATCTTCTACGGACAACTAGCAGATGGCAAAAGAACATATGGCCACTGCAGCTGAGGTTCAAAGATGTGTGCAAGAGAGAAATGAGGGCACTGGATATAAATACAGCAACCTGGGAGGATGAAGCTGCCAATTGCAATAAGTGGCGATGCTCTCTCCAGCACCACCTGAGATTGGGCAAACAGAAGCTCTCACTGCAAGCAGAAGAGAGGAGAAAATGTTGAAAGGAACACCAGGGAAAAAAAAAAGCAGCTGAGGGCTGTCACCTCAGGGGTGCATTCCTATTTTCAGTTATGACTGAAGGGGCTACTATTATTACATATGCCAGGACCAAACAGGCAGAATGTGTCTAATACTCACAGGATCAAATGTGGCCTCCTCTTCATCTTCCTTGCCCTCATCATCATCATCATCATCATCGTCACTTGAACTCTGCTCAGCATACTGAAGAATCCAGTCTTTTGTGGTTAATTTTTCCTTCTTTGGCTGTCCTGACGCTTTCTGCCGGATCAGAATAACAGCTTCTTAATAAAATTACAAATAAGTAAATAAGTAATACACATAATAAGTAATACACATAAACTGGCATTTTGCAGGCACTCGTAAGGAATGAGGAAGTAGAATTAATATTTTACTGACTTTTTTTTTAAACAGTACTTTCTTTACTTTAATTAAATATTTATTTACTGTTCACAGGTCTGGGGTATCACTCTTTATTTCTTTCTTAATAAAAACATTATTTACAAAGAAAGATTCCAGCTGCACAATAAACCATTTCATCAGAAGAAAATTCTGCCATTGACAATAGTACATACAAACGTGGTTTACGGTATAAAATGGTATATGTTTGTTTATTTTTCAGCAAAATCTTGTTTATAATACAAACAAATCAAACCTGTCTTGCTCTTTTTTTTCCATCTGTATCAGCCACCGCTGCTGGCCCTAACTTGGCATCTACTTGAAGTGATTTGTCAAACTTTGGTCTGCGTCTTTCTTCTTCTTTTAGCAGTGTTTCAGAGAAGCCAGCCGGAAGCTGATCTGGGATAAAAATAAAACAAACAAACAAATGAACCAAAATGAGTAATGTATTATACACTTTATCCATTGGTTGATAATCTCAATACCAGTCTGCAGTAGTAGGAACATAATTTCTTCAGTTTTAGAAGCCATCTATAAAACGTTATTGCCAAAAATGGAAGTAAGTAAGTTAGGATTCAGCTATGAATAGTAGTCACAATAAAGTACAGAAGAAAAGTAACAATGGAAGTAAGTTAGGATTCAGCTTTGAATAGTAGTCAAAAAGTACAGATGAAAACTAAAAATTACTATCATGCATAACGAGTACCTACCATTTTGGGTGTTGAGGCAAAGCCAATCTAAGGCATCTATGAGATCACCTCCACACATGATGGTGTTTGACATAGCTGCTTCAACTTGACTTTTAGAGAAACCAGCGTCTGATAAACTGTTATACACATCCTGTTGGATATTAAATGATCTAGCACTCTTCGACATATACTGATGGAGACTGAGCACCTATGGGTTTGCCCGGAGTGCAATGATGTCAAATCTGTATAACAATAACTATATATATATATATATAGTTATCTATATATATGTATATATATATATCTCTATATATATATATATCATGACAAATTGATTATATACACAAGATCAATAAAGTACTAATAGAATAACCCCCCCCCCCACCCCCTCCCCTATGTTGTGCATGGCTGTTTTTCCCTTATACTCAAGTGCTGTCTTAGTCTCATGCCATTAGAGCTGACCCCAAGGTAATAATTCTTGTTGAAGGCAAGGTCAAGTGTCTGAGTTGTGGCAGGAAAGTGCAGCTGATTTTTAGGTGCAAAATCTACATAATTTTATACTTTTCTGATATTTGCAAGACTAAAATAATTTTGTATGAGATAACTTTGTGCAAAGTAATTTTGTGTGTGTAGATTTTCATTAGTTTATGATAATATTCAGTTCTGTAATGGGCATTTTAAAACAGCATCATAATTTTAGGAAACTGATACCGGAGGTAATGTATTTATTAATGAAATATCTTAAAATCTTTACGGCAGATATAGTTCAAAATTGCAAAAATATCTCCAGTGGCAGATAAAGATTATTTCCACCTAATTTGATCTATGTCCCAAGTCTAATTAATGTAGGGTAGTCAATTTCATATTGTTAAGGCAGCGTCTAACTGGAAAAGTGGTTAGAGTTCTTGTCAATTGGTGACAGAGCTACTGGGTTACAGTATCAAAACCTTGCAACATTGCATCATCATTTGCCCCAGCTGTAAAATAGGTATATGATTCTGCTCTTGACTTAGAGAAGGGCAAAGGCAGTGATGAAAGAAACTGGTCACCCCACCTGATAAAGCTGGAACTAGCATAATGAAGTCTCTCCCTCCCCTACAGCAGTAACAGCTATGGGACAACCTTCACCTTGACCTAGTCCAAGAATAGAAAACAAAGGTAAAGGAACCCGTTACACGCCCATTGAGGCATATTGGGAATATGGTGTTAGGCCCATATTATCTTGACCGTCAGCACACGAGGGGTGATGTGGTCGTCATCACGCCGTCCGCCTTAACCTTCCCAGAGTTGCTCTGGTACCCATTTGGGGCTGGGTCGACCCAGGAGCCGTTTGTGGCCTAAAAGATTCCCGCCTCATCTGGGGATCGAACCATAGACCACTGCGCTAGGAAGCCAGTGCACTAACCACTATGCTACCGCGGCTCCCAAAATAAAATAGAATAGAAATACTCTCATTTAATTTCAGAATTTATTTTTCTTTTTTTGTATTGAGTGACAGTCTTCTGACTGGGATTTTCTTGTGTTCTAGGCAAAAGTGAGAGTGTTTTGAATGACAGTCTTCTGACTGTGATTTTCTTGTGTTCTAGGCAAAAGTGAGAGTGTTTTGTGACGACAGTAAATACTGACTTCTCAATTTGTTTCAATAATTCATATCTGAAGCTTGAAAAACACAAAAAGTTAATGATTTATATTTTCTACCACATTTCTACTTTTCATATCTGTAATACTTAAATATACGTGTTTGAAGTGTTTTAGTTTACTGCGTTAGAAAAAAGCCATATTAAAACATTTTAAAAACTTGCCTTTTTAACATTATTACAGACTGTTGCAATTATAGTGTAATGTATGTTTTTAGACTAAAACTTACAAAAGCATTCCATTTCTAACTTAATACAACCTTAAAATCAGTGTTTCCAATAATAAATTAGCTTGCACGCTTTTATTACTCCATATCTAATGTAAACAGCTGCTCATTTTTCCCCATTCAGAATTTAACCCAGTGAAATCTGTCTGGACACAGGGCTACACATAAAACCAAAATGCAACGTCCAAACAAGTTCTGTGTTTCACAAAATCTAGCAGGTTTGGTAAAGTATGCTGCACTTCAAACAAGGTTGAAAACATCTGCAATAAGTATAGTGCGTTTCACAAAACAAAATAATCTTCAACTCCTGTATCAAGGCAGTCCTATTGTGTGGCTCTGAAACATGGAGAATAACAGAGATGATAACCAAGAAGCTATTACAATTTTATAAATGGGCGCTTGCACTGAACTGAAAGACTGACACAGTATGACAAAATCACCAATGTGAAAGTGATGCAAAGAACCAGACAAGCACCGCGAGAACAGCAGGTGAGAAAAAGATACGAGTATATGCAGTGAATAGGAAACATAATGAGGAAACTACCTAATAGCATCACAAGGCAATCCTCGTCCTGAAATCACCTGGGTAAGAAAAATAGAGGGAGAACTACCACACATGGAAAAGGGAACTGGAGACATATATGATAGGGATAATGAAAAAATTGGATTACTGCCCCTCAGGCATGTCAAACAAGGCATCTAATATGTGGTTGTATACGTGGCTGACAATCTCACTATATAAAACAAACTCCTACAGAAACTATCAATGTCAGAGTTTGTGCTTTAGCGTAAGCTTCCTTTATGGGGTCATCTTCATTACTTTACACATGCTGAAAATAAATATACTGTGCAATGAAACAAAGTATCTTAGAAAAGTGGCCAACAAGACAAGAATCTATGAATCAATTAATGTCCTTGACCTCAATAATGATCACGCACTTCAAATCACATTGTCTCTTTACTGCTTTCTCTACCTCTCTTCAGCTGTCTAAACATGATAATAAAGGATATAATAATGAACTCTTTAACTTCTGAAAAAAAAAAAACAGCAATGTAAATAACAAGCAACAGCAGAGAAAGAAGGTTCAGCCGTCTGGCTAGAGCACAAGCAGACTAATCAATAGCACAAATCTTCTACACCAAGATATCAAGATGGAATGTATCAGGCAGTCAAATGAAGTGATAGTTTGATGCAGTGGCTGTTGCAAATGAACTTGATGCAGTGGCTTCATCATCATCATCATCTCCTTTTTTTCCACTCCTTATGGAGCATAGATCCATCACTGCAGATGGTCCACTTAAGGAAGTCTACATCAAAGCACAAAATCTGGCAGTGGTGGTTTCTGAAGCCATTTGCTTGACATGAAGTTGCCAGCCCCATGCACAACCTCAGATTAGTCACCTTATATGACATGCCCGAGGAAATAGTAGTTATATCATTTATCTGCCTCCTCAAGGACTATGGGAACTACTACATGGCGTGCAGTGGCTTTAACAAAGAAGTAAAACAGTTTATCCCAAAGACCACCCAACCTGCCTAAAATCTCACAGAATCTCCCTACGACACTAAATGGTAGTTAGCCTAGTCAAGAAAGATGATCTCAGACAACAATATGAACAGTGCCAACAGGTCAAGTAACACACATTACTGATAATTTCTACTTACAGTCAACTTCTTTGAAGTTATTCTTTTAGATACATCACCAAGCATTTTGCTTGCTTTCTTTTTCTCCACAATCAACTCGATCAATGCTTGTTCCAATCTTTCTGGCATATGAACCTGTTTAAAATATGTAGAAGAAATATGACATTTTTACTGTAATCAGGCCTTACAAATGTATCCAAGCACTTTCAACAATATATTAAATACAGGGTGATTGAAATGTCACTTCCTATTTTTAAACTGTTACTTCATCGCTCCGATTCAACTTATGGATATGAAACAAATGTCAAAATAAAGACAATTAACTGCTGCTTTATTACATAAAATGATCTGTCACATTAAAATTACAACTCAACATGAGATCTGGTTTGTTCAACATGATTTCATAGTGAGCAACAATTTTTGTTGTCTCTTGTAACACATCAGGAGCCGCGGTAGCATAGTGGTTAGTGCACTAGCTTCCTAGCGCAGTGGTCTATGGTTCGATCCCCAGATGAGGTGGGATTTTTTTTAGGCCACAAACGGCTCCTGGGTCAACCCAGCCCCAAATAGGTACCAGAGCAACTCTGGGAAGGTTAAGGCGGCCGGCGTGATGCTGACCACATCACCCCTAGTGTGCCGACGGTCAAGAAAATATGGGCCTAACACCATATTCCCAATATACCTCAATGGGCATGTAACGGGATCCTTTACCTTTTTGTAACACATCATTTTATTGGCTATTTTAGGTTTGATTTGTATAAACTCTGTTTCTGGGAATAAATAAAACAGCAGTTACTGCTCCTCGTGTTGACATTTGTACCATATATATCCAGTGATTAAGTGTCAGATTGACAGAGTGGTTAGAGCGCTGGTTTCTCATGGCAAAGGTGCCGGGTTCAATTCACAGTATCTACACGCTTCAGTCTACCTAGCTGTAAATGGGTACCTGACTTTGCACTTGAGTTAGGGAAGGAAAAGGCAGCGAGGAAGGGAACTGGTCACCACACCTCTTGATGATGGATCTAGTATAGTGAAGTCTCTAACACTTCACTCCCCTATGGCAGTATCTGTCATGGGACTACCTTTACCATTTTATCCAGTGGATAAAAGTAAGGATATAACAAAGTAAAAACAAAGAAGGGACTTGTCAATCATCTTCCATTATGATACCAGAAACTGATATTAAATCTAGATACATCTTGTCCAGTAGAGATGCCAGATTAAAAAAAGTTCTTCAGAGTGTAGAAGGAGACATTTTGTGGAAGTTATTGATGTCTTTTGATTGCTACTTTAGCAACAGATAATAACACATAAATTAAACTGTCATACAAAAGCCATGCACCAGGTCACGACCAGTTTGGTAGTACACAGAGGACAGTCAATAAACTGTTTTGGTAGACGAGTGAAACAAGCGCTTAGTCTGTTAGTACACTGTCCACCAAATATAACGTAGCTCGATATAACGCAGGATTGCTTATACCACTGTCAGAGATTGGAACCCAATTATGCACATGATGTGATGTCAGTTTTTTCAACATAAATCAAGGTATGTGTCCTCTCAATATTACAAAATTTTATTCATAATCTATAGCTAAAATATTTGGGATTCATCCTATATGAATCACCCTGCAATATTTAACAAGGGACCTTGATAAGGGTGGATTTGAGCTGAAATGATAACTTGCCACCCCTATCGACACCTGGTATTAAAGTGCAAGATGTAGGTGTCTTCTCTGATTTAGAATGTTGCTGTGTGTGTTGCAGTAGAACAGTTCACAGGGTACACCACAGGCAACATGACGTGTAGAGTCATAGAAATGGTAACTTCGCTTTAGTTTTATACCATTTATTGCACGCCACAAAACAGTCATGATATTTATGTCATCATCAGCATAGTATAACGAATGCAGCATTCAAAATCATATTAACTGATAGTCATGTAGGATTCAATACTCAATAGTTGTATTGTAAACAGATATCATAAAGTTCTGGTTCGTGAAGCTGTATAAATAATATATATATAACTTCTGCAACAGTGTCAGCTACAGCTCAACAATGTTCATAGACAATAATAAATATTCCCTTCCTGATGCTAGCAGATCAGATGTATACAATAAGTCCGTTTACTGTCTGCACGTGAATAGCATACATGGATTACAGGTCAGCTCGACCTTTATAACCTTCCTAAGTCTAACCATCTGACTTGGACGTGATCTCTGATATAACGAATCCTGGAACACAGACAATAGTCTTGTTGGTCTAGAGCGACCCATATATATATAACTAGTTCAGGTATAAAGATACCGGTGACTTAATCCTAGTCAAAGTACCTCTCCATTTTGAATCACACAGGCGAGCAAAAAGGCGACAAAATGACGAACCTCTAGATGATAGCATAAAGTTCTATACAAGAGGAATTACCTTATTTCGGAAAATCAACCATGAACATATGCCTCCAGGCAGGCTTGAATAATACTGGGAAATAGTCTAGTTAGCTAACTAACTCACAAAGACAATGTATTTCCCCCAGAAAATCACAAGACGCAGGTCGCGTCTGCTCGCTACTCAGACCATTTCTTAACTGCCCCGAGCTGGGCGGAACAACCAACGAACTCCAAGTCGAGACATGCGCAGAGCGACAATCTCTGAGTCGCCGTTCACAATAAGACGATTCTAAGAACATTCGCGATAAAAGTCTTATACAGTCGCGCCTTTTATGGTCATGAACAGAAGCGTTAAGAAAGGTTTCAGACATCTACAACAGTTGACTGATACTACCAAATAAGGAGATATGGTCACGCTTCGTTCAAGAAATTATAGACCGAACGTGTCTCTATACAAGAGAAGGCAAACTCCTAAAAAATTGTAGTCTCGATAACTCGGGTTATGTCCCTTTGACTGTAAAAAACATAATACACACTTCAGTCAAAAAATGATCATATATACGAAAAATGATCATACAAAGGCTTTGAAAAAAGTAATTATTTGTGCGTAACATTACCGCACCCTCCGGGGAAAAAAAAAAATGAAACATTTTTTTTTTTAAATCCTGGAGCCGGAAAAATCTAGGCTCCTAACGCACGTATGATGCGCGGATATATACCTAACAAATTAGCTCAACGCATGGAGCGACACTGAGATCATATCTCAGATCCTTAGAGAAAAAATTTATCTAAGTATACGCTTATATATTCCAGGAAGGTGCCACCAACACACGCCACAATGATGGCAACATCATAATGAAAGTCAAATTATTCTCATACCAATATATGAAATTAAATATATTATTATGATATCATACAATGTGTTGCAAATAGCGGTGTAATTTACTAATATACCGCACTATATTATTACATTATATAAAGCAACAGTAATTAATAAGTAATACATGTGTTGATCTTCGTTGACATAAAACATTCAATAGAAGAAGATGTGGACATCATCCGCTCCCAATCTAGGACAGGACTTGATATCCTCAAAGTTCCACAATGGACACAATCTCGCATCTTCAATGATGTGCTGCGAAAATATCAATAACACAAATCTTAAAGACAACTGGTAAATCTCTTAATACAATCCTGAAAATAATTTATTTAAATGTGGCCGAGTGATCTTTTGGCCCGTATATCACTAACTAAGCCTTCTTAGATAATTACATGGTACAATGTTATAAATTTCCCTCAAAAAAAAAAAAGTGAGAAAAAATCTACTAACATGTCATTATAACATTGGACTGTATATCAGGAAATATATATATATGACAGAAGAATCATGTGGAATCGTGTGGGCATCTGGACAGAATGTCTGCCATCACATTATCCGAACCACGGATAGCTCGAACCGAGAAATGAAATGGTTGAAGAGCTATGGCATAACGAGTGGACCTCGAGCTCTTCAAGTTTTTGCTCTGAATAGCAGTAAGCGCTTTCTGGTCGGTTTCCACAATGAAATGTGCGCCTAGAAGAAATCTTTGTAACTTCAGAATAGACCATACCATAGCCAATAACTCACGGTCTAAAACCGAGTAATTCTTTTCTGCAGCATTTAATTTCCTAGAGATATACATCACCGGATGCAGAGTATCAGAATACTCCTGCATTAGTGCTGCCCCAATCCCAGTTGACGAGGCGTCACTTCGAAGAACAAAAGTCTTCTCAATAGTAGGTAACCTAAGAATAGGTGGAGATGAAAATAGGGCTTTAACCTGGTCCAATGAGGATTGACATTCTTTAGACCAGCGGATCAGATTAGGCGACCCTTTCTTCAATAAAGTAGAAAGCGGTGCCATAATGGAGGACAAATTCGGAATGAATCGTCCGTAGAATTGGATCAAACCTAATAGACTCCGTACTTGTTTCTTCGTCTTAGGGACCGAAATGTTAAGTATTTTTGAAACATTGTGGTCCTCTGTCTTTAAAAGACCACGACCAACACGATGACCTAGGAAAGAAATCTCACTAAATCCTATAAAGGCTTTAGAGGGTTTTGCAGTCAAGTTATACTCGCGAAGAGTAGACAGTAATTCGTATATAAACCCAAATAGTGATCTTCCCAGGAATCACTGAATAGACAGATATCATCTAGGTATGCTATGACATCTGTACGATATGCGAGAATTCGCCGCATCATGCGTACGAATGTAGCAGGGGCGTTCATAAGACCGAAAGGCATGAAATTCCATTGGAATAAACCCCTAGGTGTAGAAAAAGCTGTAAAAGGTTTGGCACGTTCAGTTAGAGGAACTTGCCAATAACCTTTAGACAAATCTAGTTTGGTAAAGAATCTAGAATTAGAAAGTTTATTGAGTAGCTCTTCTAATGAAGGCATAGGTTCAGCGTCGAACTTCGTAACTTGGTTCAATTTGCGATAATCTACGCAAATGCGAATGTTATTATCCTTCTTTCGAACAATAACCATAGACGAAGAGTATGCTGAAGTGGATGGTTCAATGATTTCCAAACGTATCATTTCATCCAATTCTTTTTCGACTTGAGACTGGAAATGGATAGGTACTGGATAAGGTCTGACTCTGATAGGATTATGATCAGTTAGCACAATGTCATGTTCAATGACATGTGTCTGTCCCGGGATGTCTGTAAGAACATCCTGAAATGTTTGCAACATCGAAGAAACTTGTCGATGTTCCTCAGCGGAAAGATTTGGAGAAACGGTCACGTTTTTCCAAGATTCCGTAGAATAAAGTGGGACCATAGGAAGAGGAAGATTGACATCAGAAAAAGTAGTTTCCTCATCCTGTATAACTGACAGAGATGAGTACTGACCATGAGGTGCTTGAGAATTGTCCGTTGCCTGGAAAATAGGCTGCAAATAGTCTGGTCTTTCATGAAATTCCGTGAGCATATTTATGTGGAAAGTTTTATGCTTTCCATCAATATCGACAACATAGTCGACATCGGAAATTTTGGAGACTATTGCATATGGACCTTTCCATGCAATAAGAAGTCTGTTCTCCCTTGAAGGAAGTAGAACGAGAGCTTTGTCACCTGGACAAAGTTGTCGTAGACATCTATTCTTATTTGCAAACTGCCTTGCCTTTTCTTTAGCAAACTCGGAAGACGAAGTTGCTAGTTTGCATGCCTCGATGATCTTTTGCCTAAGAGCAATGACGTACTCATAAGAAGATTGAGTCTCATCGCTAATATTATCGGCAGTGATTAGATCGTGAAGTAAAGACATAGGGCCGCGCGGTTGCGCGCCAAAGACAAGTTCGAAAGGGGAAAACCCTGTATGTTCATTGGGGACCTCTCTATACGCAAAGAGAGCCGCGGGTAAGACCCTGTCCCAATCCTGAGGATGATCCTCAGTTATCTTACCAAGTAAAGTTTTCAGAGTCCTATTTAAACGTTCGACTAACACATTAGACATTGGGTGATAGATACTGCTGAGAGACCTTTTAATGTGTAGCATAGACATTACCTGTGACATAGTGTCTGATATAATTTTTTTTTTTTTTTTTTTTTTTTTTTTTTTTTTTTTTTTTGCGTACGCCCGCTAATACTCGAGGCGAAATCTCAGGTTATTATTTACGTCTAACCTGACATTGATTTTACGTGAGTATCCCTTTATTTCTTGTACAGAGACAGGTGTCCCTCGCCATTCAGGCAAATACTCGCCGATTTCGGAGGTATCCATTGCAGCTGGGTCGGCTCAGGAGCCGCCAGTCCCTGGTCGACGACACTCCTTCAAATGTCACGCCAGGTCTCGAGTTAATCCAGTCCAAATCCTGGTCGACGAAAAATCCTCAAATGCCGTCGCCCGGGTTTGATCCTGTATCACCCGGTCGCCAGAGCGGTGTTGTAACCACTACGCTAGCGCGGCTCCCTGATATAAGTTGAGTGCCATGGTCTGACAATATTTCTCCGGGAAAACCCAAGCGAGAAAATATCAGCCAAAGAGCGTCTGCGATGTCAGCAGTTGAGATGCTCTTGAGAGGTATTGCCTCTGGCCAACGTGTGCACATATCAACACATGTAAGGATAAATTGATGTCCTCTAGCCGACTTAATTCTAAAAGGACCGATAATATCTATTGCCATTTTTTGAAAAGGGCGAATAGGGATGTCAGCAGCCTGGATAGGCGCAGCATGTCGTGGTCCTTTAGATTTGACCTCCTGACATACTTTGCAAGAGCGACAGTACATTCGTATGTCCTTGCTCACAAATGGCCAAAAGAAAGCCGCAAGAACTCTCGACTTTGTACGGGAAAAACCCATATGTCCAGCACATTGCGAGTCATGAGCATGTTGCAATATTTGCAATCTCATGCTCTTAGGCACAAGAATTTGTGAATGAGTGGACGTAGTCGAGTCTTGTACCATGCGTACAAGTACGCCGTTCTTCATAGAAATCCAAGATTTTCTATTAGTATTCTGATTAGGATCACCTTTTTTTGCTAGAATGAAGAATTTTTGTAAAGAAGGATCTTCTTCTTGCAATTTGATAAATGAGTCACGTGTAATAGTCAAGTGACTATCTTGGTCATTTACTTCATCATTATTAGTTAATGAAGTTTGAGGTGGATCCAGAGCATGTGCTCTTGTGACCACCGCATTGGTAGCTTCAATGTTTTGCTCTTCCCAAACAGCAATCTGCTGTGGGGTACATTCCCTAACTCCGTGAATACGACCAATAATAAGGTCCGTAATAGGGTTTGGAAGTAGACACGCGTGGACCTCTCCCGTGAAGAAAGGAGTAGCAATATGTATTATGGCAGTAGGATACTTTTCCAACGTGCCACCAAATGTGACACATTTGATGACCTTTCCTGTAGCACAGGATGGATCTACAAGAGATTGCCTAACCCCGACAGTAGTACATCCAGAATCAAACAACACTGAGACTGGATTACTATTTACAAGCCCCTTATGTAATATAAGAGAACCTCTCCCATCATGAGCAACATTGGCAGGAAGAGCGGGCAAAGGATGACCACAGCTTAAAGTACTAACGGTCTTTGGTCAAATAAAGTACTGCATTGGATACATTTATTTGCTCTACCAAAATCAAAAGATGAGCATCCGATAGCATTATGGTCTTTATTATCATTAACCTGTTTATCTACTCCCTGAGATTCTTGTTGAACAGCGTTTGTCTGTTGATATTTTTTTCTTTTATGTTGCGATCTACCGCGGCCATTATTGCCTCTGCAATTATCATTAAAGTCCCTACTGTAATTTTTATCCTGGTTTGAGTTCCAGTTTCCATAACTGTCATTACCATCTCTATACTGTTGAGAACCTCTATTATCCTGGTATTGAGGTCTCTGAGAAAAATATTTTCCTCTATACCGATTACACTGACAAACAACATTTTTCTTTCTTATATAAGAATAAGTGTTCTTAGGTCAATTTCTTGCGCTGATTTCAAATCTGAAATCCGTTTATCTCTATCACGTCGGGTTCTTAAGATATTTGTGAATAAATATATTTTTGGGAAACTTATTTGCTCCGTTTCATTTTTACTATATAACTTATTAAAAATTAATAAAAAGCAACATAATTCTACTTTTTATACTGCTAAAAGATGCATGACATATGTTACGCGATTTTTCAAATAGTTACTGTATTTTGAAATAATTCTGAGCAAAATATGGCTTCTAGAAGTTGTAGAAATTCGGCTGATCTGTTCTGTTACGTGTGCGGATGTTTTACCGATCGTGTTGACCAGAAAAACTTTACACCATTACTAAAGAAAGCATATGGACTTTATTTCGATTCGAAAGTTGATGATGCAAATAACTCTTGGAAGCCAAATGCAGTTTGTTCGATACATTGGCAGGTTGGTTACGAAAATCGCCGAAGCATAAGTCAATGCCTTTTGGAGTGCCAGTAATATGGCGTGAACATACAAATCACACTACTGATTGTACTTCTGCTTGACAAATATCCATGGTTTCACTTTTAAAACTAGAAAGTCTGTGGTTTATTCAAATATTGAATTGGTTTCGAAACCAGTGCCTCATGATCCAATCACGTGTCCGATCCAAGTACCACCAGAACATAATCCGTTGGACGTGAATGAACCATCAGAAAGTGATAGTTTACCTGCTTTAGAAACTAATTCTGACTCAGATTACATACCGGTGAATGATGGGGTTTACTTAATTAACCATTCAGGACTTTCAGATCTAATACGTGATCTCGCTCTTACCAAAGGACAAGCGGAATTACTCGGTTCGCGACTCAAAGAATGGAATCTTTTAGCGCCCAATACTCCGATATCTAAATTTCGTCATAGACACAGAGAACTTGTTCAATACTTTGAGATGGATGATGACATTTGCTATTGCAAAGATGTAAACGGTCATGAGCACATAGACAACGAATGGCGATTTTTCATCGATTCTTTCAAGACTAGTCTAAAAGCTGTGTTATTGCATAACAGAAATTTATTTTTATCAATTCCAGTCACCTACCCTGTTCATATGAAAGAAACTTATGACAATATGGCTATACGTTTGGAAAAAATAAAGTACAATGACTACCAATGGCGGATTTGTGGAGACCTAAGGTCATTGCAATTCTCACGGGCATGCAGACTGGGTATACTAAATTATGTTGCTTCCGATGTGAATGGGACAGCCGCAACAGACAGGAACATTATGCAAGAAAGGTGTCGCCTATCCGGGATCATATGCAGCTCGGGCATAAAAATGTAATACACGAGCCATTAGTTAACAAAGACACCTTCATTTTACCACTGTTACATATAAAGTTGGGGCTCATGAAGAATTTTGTAAAAGCGTTAGATAAAACGAGCAAAGCTTTCACTTATCTTCGAGAAAAGTTTCCGCAAGTTAGCGATGCTAAGATAAAGGAAGGTATCTTTGTAGGACCTCAGATTAGGAAAGTTATTGCAGACAAACAATTCGAGAACTTGTTACATGGTAGTGAACTTCGCGCATGGATGGCATTCAAATCGATCGTCGATAACTTTCTGGGAAATCACAAATCTGTTGACTATGTTGCATATTGTTAAGCAGTGCATAGATGCATACAGAATTATGGGCTGTAACATGTCCCTCAAAATCCATTTGCTCGATTCGCATCTTGACTTTTTCCCTGACAACCTTGGCGAAGTCAGCGATGAACATGGAGAACGATTCCATCAAGATATCGCCGTAATGGAGTCACGTTATCAAGGACGGTGGAGTGTGACCATGCTTGCCGATTATTGTTGGATGCTTCATCGCGATGTACCACATGCCATTCATCGACGAAAGTCGACTGCAAAGAAATTCAAGCCTACATAACTGTTATACTTCTTGTACGAATGATGTTGTAATACCGTACTGTATGCGTTGTTAAAAAACTTCAATTGCGTATTTCTAGAGATCCCGACCTGATAGAGAAAAACGGTTTGCAGATTTAAAAACAGCGCATTAAAATTGACCAGAAAAACATAGAAATGTTAGAGAAAGAAAAAAAAAGTTTTTTTTTGTTAGTCAGTGTTATCTTTGTGAAAATTTCTAAAGTTAACCGGAGTAGAATAACGTGTAGTATTAGGATGTCTCCAGTTCTGGGAAGAAGAATCACCCTGGAATTGAATACTATGATTCTGGGCATAATTACGGTTACTCTTTTTATTGAAATTTTGCTGGCTACCCTGAAATTTACGCATAAAATTTGGGCCATAAGGTGCTGCCGAAGCAACTGGCAGACCTTCTTTTACTTTAGAGTTGCTAATGGTTATGTGAGGATGCGCAGTAACATACTGGCTACAGTATTCTTCCATTTCTTGTATGTTTTTAGGCTTACGCTCATGAAGAAAAGAAAGAAAAGATTCATTAACAGAAGACATAACCTTGTCTCTAAGTAGTAAGTCCATAAGAGCCTCAAATGTACTTTCTGTCTTAGACAACTCAACCCATCGTAAAAAAGTAAGATGAATGCCTGAGATGAATTCAGAGAATTCAACTCCAGTTTCTGGTAACATGTTTTTAAATTTAAGACGATATCCGTCCTCGTTAAGTTGGTACTTCTTTAACAATGCTGCTCTGACAACCTCATAGTTGTTCTTGTCAGGCACATCTACCATACCCAACAAAGTCAAAGCATCACCTCTAAGTATCTTGGACAGATGATAAACATATAATGTTTTATCTATATTATGCACCTTACATGCACTTTCAAATCTATCTAGATAAAATGTTATATCATCAATTGAAGCATTGAATGCTGGTAAATTAAGCTTGAAATCAACAGCATTAGACTTATTAGCAGATGATATCTTATTAGCATCATTAGCATTACTAGATAACTTCAACTTTTCTAACTCCAAAGCTAAGAGTTTTTCTTCATGCTCCATTTTTGCTTTTCTCTCATCAGCTTCTCTTTGTAACCTTCTTTCTTCAGCCTCAGCCTGTAACTTTCTTTCTTCAGCCTCAGCCTGTAACTTTCTTTCTTCAGCTTGAGCCTGTAACTTTTTTTCTTCAACCTGAGCTTGTAACTTTTTTTCTTCAACCTGAGCTTGTTTTTCTAATCTTTTATTTTCAGCCTCTATTTCAAGTCTCTTATTTTCAGCTTCTTTTTCAAGTCTCTTATTTTCAACCTCAGCCTGAAGTCTCTTCTCCTGAGATTCTGCTTCTCTTTTTTGTTTTTCCATTTCCATTTGTAATCTCTTTTCATCTACCTGCATCTGCAGTTTTAAATTTTCAGCATCTATTCTCTTTTGTTCAGTTAGTTCTTTCATTTTCTTTTCCTCCGACTTCAATGCCTTGGCATATTGAACAGTCGCAAATTCTTCTAATTTATCACCTGTCTTCCCAAGGGCTTTACCCTGCTCAATAAAGTACTCAAATGTAGACATGATGTCTAAAATGTGAGTACAGAACCTGAAATAATTAATTATCTTATTTCAATCTTAATAGCAACAAGACTTAATAAAGTGCTTGTATAATCAATATGTTTACTCCAATCTCTGTGGGCAACAAGACTTGACACCAACTTGTATTATCAAATGTATAATAATATCACAAGTCACTTCTTAATTATCAGTGCACTACCCAAATCAGTGCATAACCATCAGTTATTTATCATAACTGCACTACAATAGTGCATAAGCAAAAAACCACCAGTTAGTTATGATAAGTGCACTATAGACCAATAGTGCATGAGCATATATGTAACAATAGTGAAAGCTAACTATGCAAGAACTATGCAAACAATAACAAGACAATGTAAACAATAACAAAGGTCACCAACAATGTAAACAATAACAAAGATCAAAGTCAATGTAAACAATAACAAAGATCAGAGTCAATGTAAACAATAACAAGGATCAAAACAATACGAAAACATTCGCATGTCAAATAAATAAACAGCGAAACTAAAAAGAAATATGCGAAAATATGACAAACAAATGACGCTACAGTGTATACACAAAAATATACGTAAAGAACTGAATAATAGAAAAGGGGAGACCTACAAATACAAACAATCGAAATCGAAACTAAAAAACAGAAAGAAAGAGAGAAAAGAAAAGGAAAAAAAAAAAATATACAAGAAACAAAAATAAAGCACAACTCGTCATAACTAAACAGATATAGCAACGATTGTCGCTAGCAAATTTCACAGTAGGAAATTCGCACAGTCCCTAACGAAAACGCTAACAGTAGAACCTCTGTGACGTGGTATCTTCCACTGAAAGACACCGCCCAACCGAAAAAACCCGCTGAAATATAAACATATAAATACAAATAACATATAACATATAAACATGTAAATAGTGTGAAAAATGTGATAGACAGAAGGCTCAGTTAGAACATAAGGGCACAGTTCACAAACAAAACAGGCCACTTAACTTCTATATGTCCCAAACGTCAGCACGGTGCAGAACAGGATGTCGTCAGCATTCTGAGGATAAAGATCCAACGTTGATTAACATCTGCTCCCATAGACAGCCATGACGAGGGAAATGAGCTTCTGACAGGAAACAGCTTCTGAACTTGACCTTCTGAATTCTACAAATTGACTTGAGCACTTGACCTTCTGAATCTGCAACAGTACCTCTGAGACCGGAACAGTTGTTACGGCACTTGTCCTTCTTCTTAACAGATCAGGAAATCCATTCGCTCGGTACTTGTCCTTCTAGTTGTAGACAAACTTCAATACTGCCGAGCAGCGCCGGGTAGTTTCAAAATATCAACAACTGTCAGTAATGCCGCGTCTTTCAAAAAAATTTCATCAAAGGTGATGAATAGAAACTGCAACGTTGTCTTGTAGTCTGCTGATGATGTCTGGGTTTGTTGACCCCCTTGATAGCTGGTATCAGAGTAAACCAACATATGGCCACCAAAAATGATAAAGGTGTGCCAAAATGCCCGGTTAAACCAACGACTGGCCACCAAAAATGATAATGGTACGCCAAAATCCCAGGTACGTTAGCTCCGTTATAACATACTACAGTTCAAGGAATGTCTGCATTCAACAATATTATTAACTGATAGTCATGTAGGATTCAATACTCAATAGTTGTATTGTAAACAGATATCATAAAGTTCTGGTTCGTGAAGCTGTATAAATAATATATATATAACTTCTGCAACAGTGTCAGCTACAGCTCAACAATGTTCATAGACAATAATAAATATTCCCTTCCTGATGCTAGCAGATCAGATGTATACAATAAGTCCGTTTACTGTCTGCACGTGAATAGCATACATGGATTACAGGTCAGCTCGACCTTTATAACCTTCCTAAGTCTAACCATCTGACTTGGACGTGATCTCTGATATAACGAATCCTGGAACACAGACAATAGTCTTGTTGGTCTAGAGCGACCCATATATATATAACTAGTTCAGGTATAAAGATACCGGTGACTTAATCCTAGTCAAAGTACCTCTCCATTTTGAATCACACAGGCGAGCAAAAAGGCGACAAAATGACGAACCTCTAGATGATAGCATAAAGTTCTATACAAGAGGAATTACCTTATTTCGGAAAATCAACCATGAACATATGCCTCCAGGCAGGCTTGAATAATACTGGGAAATAGTCTAGTTAGCTAACTAACTCACAAAGACAATGTATTTCCCCCAGAAAATCACAAGACGCAGGTCGCGTCTGCTCGCTACTCAGACCATTTCTTAACTGCCCCGAGCTGGGCGGAACAACCAACGAACTCCAAGTCGAGACATGCGCAGAGCGACAATCTCTGAGTCGCCGTTCACAATAAGATGATTCTAAGAACATTCGCGATAAAAGTCTTATACAGTCGCGCCTTTTATGGTCATGAACAGAAGCGTTAAGAAAGGTTTCAGACATCTACAACAGTTGACTGATACTACCAAATAAGGAGATATGGTCACGCTTCGTTCAAGAAATTATAGACCGAATGTGTCTCTATACAAGAGAAGGCAAACTCCTAAAAAATTGTAGTCTCGATAACTCGGGTTATGTCCCTTTGACTGTAAAAAACATAATACACACTTCAGTCAAAAAATGATCATATATACGAAAAATGATCATACAAAGGCTTTGAAAAAAGTAATTATTTGTGCGTAACAGACCTCCTATTTTTTCTCCCTTATCCGAGAAAGCTAGGCATCCAATCTCACTACCCAGGAGACCAGGTGGGAGTATGACATCATTAGGACCACTGGTTCTGAAAAAAAGTTTCCTTAACTTATATTCCCTCAACTGGGAATCAAACCCGGTACATCTACAACTCGAGGTGGATGCCATTCCTCTAAGCCACTCCGACCCCATTCTTTTTACCTCATTAATACCAAAGACACCCGTTTGCCAGTCACTTCGATTACGGAAACAACAGCGAATGGATTGATTTGCCGTTGCCCTAAAGACGCCAATAGGCGTGATGGGAAACAATGGCAAAGAAAACCTATCTGCTGTTGCCCTAAGACGCCACTAGGCGTAATGGCCACTGACTGCTTTGACGGTCGGTGGCTAAGGACGGAAGAAGAAGAAGAATACCAAAGAATACTCTGTACAGAGTGATTGAACTTTCACCTCCTCATTTTAAACTGTTTTTTCCTCACCCATATCCAACTAATTTATATGAAACAAATGTCAAGATAAAAAGAATTGAATGCCATTTCATTGCATACCATGCAGTGTCATATTAACATTACAACTCAAAGTGAGATCCGGCCTGCTCATCACATGACTTCATAGCAGGCAGACATTTTTGCTGTCTATTGTAACATCCGTTTATTGGTCATTTTTGACTCTATTTAATTTTGTTTCCAGAAAAAAATAAACTTATTAGTCAAACAGCAGTTACTGCTCCTAGTTTTTAAATTTGTGTCATGCATATTCAATAACTACAAGTAGGGATTAAAAAAAAAAAAAAAAAAGTGGCTTTTCAATAACCCTGTATTTTAAATCCAAGACTGACGAAAGCACAGAGAGACAAACTGTTTTCTTTACCAATGCACTGTCAGTAATTGCAATGTTGAAAAGCCAAAATAATGCAGATCTGGATGACCTAAGAATAGTGCTCCACAAACTATGTCAACTACTCAAAAGAGTTGTGATCCAGTGGATCCCATCTTATTGTAACATCACTGGCAATGAAGAGGTTGACAGATTGGCAAAGGAAGGTGGAAAGCTACCTCAGTCTGATGCAAGCATAACTTGTCAGGAGGCAAAGAGTTTTATCAAAATCAGATACAGAGACAAAAGGGATGTAGAGCATCAGGTCACACACAAAAAGATGCATATTAACAGCTCAGCAGAAGAGAATAAGTGGTAATCTTCAGACTCCGCACTGGCCACAACAGATTGGGATACCATCTATTCAACAAGCTAAAGATAGGAACTACTGATAAGTGTAACTGTGGCACTGATAAAATGACTGCTGAACATCTGCTTCAAAGTTGCCCAACAAATGTGGCAGAGAAAGCGCATATGGCCGACACCAGTACCATTCGAGGAAAAGCTCTACGGAGATGCAAATAGCTTCAAGATGACTACTGCTTTCTTTGAAAACATTCAAGTGGACGTCTGAGAGTGTACGTAGAAGAAGAAGAAAAAAATCCAAGAATAAGGATGCCTGAAATGTTCACGAGTGGTTCTCAACTTTTAATGAAGCATGCACCCTGAAGCTTTCAAAATGTTATCACAGTACATATATAAAACTCTTGAACCAAGCCTGGTCTTTAATTCTTTCTGACACAGTCAGTTGTTAGGTTGTACCTTTGCACCAAAATGAGTATCAGTTTTTTCAGAGGCGATGTTTTAAATCAAGAAGTAAATGTATATATTTCTAAGAAAAAATCTCATAATATGCACGGTGTCTGAGAATTATTCACCGGATTATGAAAGTCATTAACCTTGAGCAGATATGCTTGTCACTGATAAACGATACTGCATATAGGAATTTTATGGGTCACATTCATTGAAATTCACATTCAAAATAAAAAGCTGAGGTTGCTGTTTTCAAAATGTCTCCTCATGGGCATCCTTCGTTATATGTATAATGTCCAGCCCATACCCCGGTTCCCACCATGTGTTTTGCAGCAGCCCAGGTGTAATCAATTACAATGAATGTGACCAATAAAATTCCTTGGGTTAAGGCTGCAAATGCAGAATTATTTATCCATAACATTGGTATTTACTCAAGGCTATTGAACTTCATAATTCGGTGAATAATTTTTGGACACCCTGCATATTAAGTTATTAAATGGACGAAGAATATTTCAAAGTGTTGTTTGAAAGTCTTATACGTAAAAAAAATATTGATTTATATCGTGTAATGTAAAGACATGAGGAAATCTGACTATAACCAAATGAGAATACCAGGCCAGCTATGGGAGAATAATGTAGCCTAAAATGATGCGCTAAACGGCTTGTGAGGCATAAAGATTAAATGAGATCAATTAAAGAACAGCCCATTCAGCCTCCCAATACACACACACGGATATCTTTGCAAAAACGCATTAGACAAATGGAATACCTTTAGTAAATTTGCAGTGTCATCAATTTCTGCTTCCTTTTTTTCAAGAGAGTAGGTCTTTTTCCCTAGAGAGAATAAGGTAATTTACAGATATTATTGCAAATAACTACTCATTATTAGAAACATTAATACCAATATTCTGTCTGAAACTGCTACTAGAAAACTTGTTGATGCTGTGTGCAAATTTTCAATGCATGTTATAGAAGCTCTCTTGTGTGGTAGCAGACTGATAAAAAAAACAAAAATAAAGTAACAATAACAGAAGTTACTCACCCAACAATCTTTCTACCGAAAATTTAAAACTAATGAAATGTAGTATAGTAAACAGGAAAGAACTTGAGATGATGGCACGTGACAGGAGGACTTGGCATGTGTTTGTTGAAGGCCTTTGCTCCTTTGGGAGTGGAGGGTTATGAATGAATGAAACAGGCTTACTCTTAAAGGATAATTTTCTCACGTATTATACTTTATTAGCACAAGACAGTTTAGGTTTTACATCATACAGTTAGGCAATTAAATTAACACATTTTTCTTCTAACTTATTACTGGATGATGCTGCTTGGCATAGGTGATCATGTCTCTCCACAACTTCCTGTCCCCAGTGCTGCTATCTATTCTGTTGTTGACTTCTTTCCATGCCATGAAGTTCAACTATCAAGTATTTTCTCTCTTTGTTTTCCTTCAATCTTTCCCACTATCACAATATATTCCAGTTTTCCTCTTCTCATAACAAGACAACAGAAAGTGGGTTACACCCTTCTTATATTAGTTAAAAAGTTTCCTTTGCACATTGGCTTCTTTCAGGACATTCTCATTACTCTGTTTTTTTTAAGCTGTTCTTGATATACTTAACATTCTTCTGAACAACCATATTTCTGTGAACTCCAAGGATTTGTCAACAGTTCACGGGATGCAAATGTTTACATATAACACTGGTTGTCTGTACAGCATGCTTCACTCTATGTGAATTATTTCACATTAGACGGGCTGGGTTTGGAGCAATTCTCTGTATGTGATTAATACTATAGCCTAAGTTAGATACACAGCAAATGGTTCTCTGTATGTGATAATTACATATAACATAAGTTAGGCTTACAACAGATAATTCACTGTATGCAATTGTCGCCGGCCTAATTAGTAGTAGGGCCGTCACCTAGACGTGTGTCAGTGTATAAGTTTACTAGGTGGCAGATGGCAGGCCTAGTGAACTAGTCTAAGTTTAAAAAGTTCAAGTTAATATTATTACTGGTTAACTCCGCCAGAGGTGGTAATTCTTGGATGATACTACTATCCTTTTAATATCCCACGTTCGTTCAGTTCATTCTTTGATGTTATTATAGTGACTTCTCATATAGTGGTAGTGTGTACAATAATGGCATAAGTTCAGCAACATGTAAGGACGAAATCAAATTCATGTTGATCCATTAAAACTTTTAATAACACAATACTGTTAACAAGCATGACAAGGTAATTCAAATAATAGAGCTCGCATATAGTCATAAATTGGATCCTTGGACATTACGGGTACTTCTTACGTGAGCTCTATATCTTGTAGACTTTCATATTCCTCTTTATCATATTATCTCCTTTAGACATTCTTGGTCTTCCAAATCTGCCACTATATACTTGTGGTACTTATGCTCCTCAGTAGCATTCAGTTTCATTTATATATTTATAGAATGCTCTAGCTGAACTGGTTAATCATGCCTCTATAAACGTTCCTAAAGACAAGAATCAGTCTTATGCATAATATATCTTCTTCTTCTTCCGTCCTTAGCCACCGACCGTCAAAGCAGTCAGTGGCCATTACGCCTAGTGGCGTCTTAGGGCAACAGCAGATAGGTTTTCTTTGCCATTGTTTCCCATCACGCCTAGTAGCGTCTTTAGGGCAACGGCTCAAATACTTACTAGAGAGAGAGCATAATTGCGGTTCTCATGTGGAAATAAACACTCACTGTTTCTTAGAAGTAATATCTATCTCTTGATAGATCAACCTTTACGTAGAGTCTTGGTAGATCAACCTGTACTTAGCGTTGCTCCTCCATAACATTCAGTTTCCTTTAAATATTTATAGCCTTCCACTTCCTTTAAATATTCATAGAGTTCTCTTGGCGAACTGGCTAAGCATGTCTCTGCAAACGTTCTCTAGCACATAAATCAATCTTAAGGCATAAAATGTACTTATAATCGTATACTCACAAGAGAGAACTTAACCTCTGTTCTCCTATCAAAATATACACCTCCTGTACACTACAGAAATAATATCTATCTTTTGATAGATTAACACTTACTTGAAGAAGCTGGACATATGTATATACTCGTGAGAGCCAGTCTGTACAACCACAGCCTGCATACAACCAAGCGCTAATGACCTCTGGTCATCTCAGCGTGGTGTATTTCCTTGCCACTCTCTGATTCGTTAACCCAATACTTTTGGATTAAATTCATTGGTCAAACTTCGCTGTTCTCGAACATTCTATTTACATCTCTAGATGATCACCCACTTTTAGTAAACGTGAGCTGTTACCTTGAACTGTTGTCATGTAACAATTATTATTATTTTCATTCATTATTTTTTTCCTTTGTGAGCTGTCCTAACTGTTTATCTCATTCTAACAATAGCACAAATAATGCTAGCGTAGGTCTCTCGGCGACACAATTATTACATAAAACATAGATTAGGTTTACAGCAAATAGTTCTCTGTATGTAATCATGACTGTCCCGTGTTGTTCCCATGGGTCTCTAAAGAGACAAAAGGAAGAACAGACCGACTGCACCCTCAAGCATGTCATACAAGGCTACTAATATGAGGCCATGCATGGGTGCTGACAATTTAATCCTGTAATACAAGGTAAAAGTAGGGATCCATTTATATGCCCATTGAGGCATATTTGGAATATGGTGTTAGGCCCATATATTCTTGACCATCGGCACACTAGGGGTGATGTGGTCAGCATCATGCTGGCCGCCTTTCACCTTCCCAGAGTTAATCTCATTGTTAAGTCCTTTTTCGCGTGGGAGTTAAGTGTGCGAGACTTTCCACATGCCAGTCTAGTCTTGATAGACGCACATGTGAGTGCATCCATGTAAGTTGTTTATGTTTAGTTATTTATGTGCCGTCAGGTACAATATTTTAACTGATTAGCGCAACTTGGTGCGATCGGATTTTTGTTGCCAAACAGCAATTACGCTGTGGGGAGAGATCCTTAATATCTGTTGATAAAGACAGACGTCTTCAACGGAGATTATTGTGAGTCTTACCCCCAAGTGGTGGGAAGACTCAACGAATACATAATACTATATCTCCCTGTGTGGAGTTTTTGCTTTAGCCAATCCATGGCTTGATTATGTATCATGTTTGATACCGTATTTATTCTTGGCAAGATTTGGTAGAGATTCGACACGTCTTGTCATGGCGTGTCGCTAGTGTGCCCATATCTTTGCTGATGTCCTCGTCTACGTTCAATAAATCGTAATTAATGTACTACCATGGGTCCAGTCCAGATTCCTTATACGTTGGTCAACCTTCATGACCCAACTGTCACAGCTGCATTCATATTGTCATCATTGGCCTGTTCGCGTTGATAAAGAATCTGTCGGCCATAGACTATAAGCCCGACAATACCACAGCGACATAACAAGGTGGTAACACTCATGTAATACAAACTGCTACAGAATTTGCTGCTGTAAGAGCATGTGAATGCCTGGTACAGGCTTCCTACAAAGGGACCATCTGCAGTGGTTATTCCATGCTCTGTAAGGATCTCAAAGGAAAATGATGATGATGATGACGTGATTACTATTACATGCATCTCAAATTTATCAAAGAGCATACAGTTCATTGCATAAGTATGTGAAGTATCACAAATAACACATGTAAGATTTAGATCAAAGATTTAGATCAAATGCTTCATTGTACATGAAATATCCTACATAACACAGGCAAGGTTTAGAGCGAATAGTTCTCTGTATGTGATCACTATTGCATGCATCTCAAATCTGTTAAAGAGTATATATTTCATTGCACATATATGTGAAGAATTACATATAACACATGTAAGCTAATACTTTGCTGTAACATGAATAAACATACACAGCACGTTAGGTAAGAACAAACCGTTCAGTCTGTGAATTATTACATAATAAAAAAGGGTTCTATTTATAGAGACAAATAATGTAGCTCACTAAATTTTTGCAATGAAAGAGCAAAGATAGTAATCTTTAAAGAAACAGAAAATAGACTGTCTCAAAAATAAACTGACCTTTAACATCTCCTGGCTTTCCTTGGCTGGGTTCCTGCTTTGAGGGATTTCCTGCCTGGTTCTTCTGAACTTTCTTCTTACCCATTTTAATTTGTGTCCCTGCATTTAAAGAAAAAAAAACTCACAATACACAAAGCTTTAATCTTTCATTCTTGTTCTGCTGTTTCTTCAACATTCTACACCTTTTTGTCATCAGTTACCTTTCTCCTAATTCCTGTTTCTCATCCTTATTAAGCTTTACATAGACAATACTCAGTATAATATATCTTCTTCTTTGATCCATAGCCGCCGACCGTCAAAGCAGTCAGTGGCCATCACGCCTGGTTGTGTCTTGTAAGGTAGCAACAAATTGAATCCACTTTGTTCGGTCAGCGGCCATCCTTCGTACAGTGCCCCAACTCTGGTTCATTCTTTGCATCTCAGCTTCCAAAGTTCTCCGCCAGGTTGTTTTTGGTTGGTCTCTCTTTCGCTTTCCTTCGGGGGTCCATAGCATAGCTGTTCTTGTAATGGTATCAGGGTCCCTTCTGAGGACGTGGCCAACCCAACTCCAGCGTCTGCTGGAGTATAATATATGAGGCATACAATATTAAGATCAGTATATCTGAAAAAGGTGCAGCTAAAGTCAGCAGAAACCCAAGCCCAATCAATGTCCTTACCAACAAAAACCAAGATCAAACAACCAAATATCTTGAAAGTATGTTCACTGTTAACAAGTAAAGGAAAAACATGTTTTAGACTACACACTTTTGTTTTAAAATGCACTAAAAATGAAAAGTTTTGTGAACCTGCTCACATTTTTGTGTACAACTTCGCCAAGTTCTGTGATCTTTTCACAGCTGTATTCTTTTAAAGATTCTATGATATTTTCGGTTTTAATTTTTTTATAGTGAGCCTTCAAATTCTGATAGTTTAAAATGCACCACTGTAGAGGTCATATGCAAAATGTCAGCTCCCTAGGTCATATGACACCTAGTGAACCAAATGCTCACAGATTTGAAACATCCACAAAACACTCATATCAAATTAAGTGTTTCAAAAAACGAGAGAACTTGATGAGAGATCAAAGCAATCAGGGTCTGAAAATACATAGAGAAAAGAAAAAGATAATGAGAATAAATGTGATACGCAATAGCCAGAACGCACTGAGAGATACATTCCTTAAAGATGTGAAATCCTACATACATCTTGGAAACAAAACAGTTAAAGTTGGAGAAATAGATAATGATATCAACGTAAGAATACAAAAGGTCAGAGAAGTTTTCACTGCATTGGGAAATATAAGGAAATAAATGGAAATCAAGTCCTACACAATAATAAGAATCTTTTACTTAAATGTCATGGCTGTCCTTCTGCTTGGCTCTGAAACATAGAGAACAGTAAAACCACAACCAGAAAATTAGACATTCATAAATGGGTGCTTGCACAGAATAGAAAGATTGAAACAGCATGACAAGATCACTAATGTTGAACTGATGACAAGATCACTAATGTTGAACTGATGACAAGATCACTAATGTAGAACTGATGACAAGATCACTAATGTTGAACTGATGACAAGATCACTAATGTTGAACTGATGACAAGATCACTAATGTTGAACTGATGACAAGATCACTAATGTGGAACTGATGACAAGATCACTAATGTGGAACTGATGACAAGATCACTAATGTGGAACTGATGACAAGATCACTAATGTGGAACTGATGACAAGATCACTAATGTGGAACTGATGACAAGATCACTAATGTGGAACTGATGACAATATCACTAATGTTGAACTGATGACAAGATCATTAATGTTGAACTGATGACAAGATCACTAATGTTGAACTGATGACAAGATCACTAATGTTGAACTGATGACAAGATCACTAATGTGGAACTGATGACAAGATCACTAATGTGGAACCGATGACAAGATCACTAATGTGGAACCGATGACAAGATCACTAATGTGGAACTGATGACAAGATCACTAATGTGGAACTGATGACAAGATCACTAATGTGGAACTGATGACAATATCACTAATGTTGAACTGATGACAAGATCACTAATGTTGAACTGATGACAAGATCACTAATGTTGAACTGATGACAAGATCACTAATGTTGAACTGATGACAAGATCACTAATGTGGAACTGATGACAAGATCACTAATGTGGAACCGATGACAAGATCACTAATGTTGAACCGATGACAAGATCACTAATGTTGAACCGATGACAAGATCACTAATGTGGAACTGATGACTAGATCACTAATGTGGAACTGATGACAAGATCACTAATGTAGAACTGATGACAAGATCACGAATGTTGAACTGATGACAAGATCACTAATGTTGAACTGATGACAAGATCACTAATGTGGAACTGATGACAAGATCACTAATGTGGAACTGATGACAAGATCACTAATGTTGAACCGATGACAAGATCACTAATGTTGAACCGATGACAAGATCACTAATGTGGAACTGATGACAAGATCACTAATGTGGAACTGATGACAAGATCACTAATGTGGAACTGATGACAATATCACTAATGTTGAACTGATGACAATATCACTAATGTTGAACTGATGACAAGATCACTAATGTTGAACTGATGACAAGATCACTAATGTTGAACTGATGACAAGATCACTAATGTTGAACTGATGACAAGATCACTAATGTGGAACTGATGACAAGATCACTAATGTGGAACTGATGACAAGATCACTAATGTGGAACCGATGACAAGATCACTAATGTGGAACCGATGACAAGATCACTAATGTGGAACTGATGACAAGATCACTAATGTGGAACTGATGACAAGATCACTAATGTGGAACTGATGACAAGATCACTAATGTGGAACTGATGACAAGATCACTAATGTTGAACTGATGACAAGATCACTAATGTTGAACTGATGACAAGATCACTAATGTTGAACTGATGACAAGATCACTAATGTTGAACTGATGACAAGATCACTAATGTTGAACTGATGACAAGATCACTAATGTTGAACTGATGACAAGATCACTAATGTTGAACTGATGACAAGATCACTAATGTGGAACTGATGACAAGATCACTAATGTGGAACCGATGACAAGATCACTAATGTTGAACCGATGACAAGATCACTAATGTTGAACCGATGACAAGATCACTAATGTTGAACTGATGACAAGATCACTAATGTGGAACCGATGACAAGATCACTAATGTGGAACCGATGACAAGATCACTAATGTGGAACTGATGACAAGATCACTAATGTTGAACTGATGACAAGATCACTAATGTGGAACTGATGACTAGATCACTAATGTGGAACTGATGACAAGATCACTAATGTAGAACTGATGACTAGATCACTAATGTAGAACTGATGACGAGATCACTAATGTTGAACTGATGACAAGATCACTAATGTGGAACTGATGACAAGATCACTAATGTGGAACTGATGACAAGATCACTGATATGGAACTGATGACAAGATCACTGATGTTGAACTGATGACAAGATCACTAATGTGGCACTGATGACAAGATCACTGATGTGGAACTGATGACAAGATCACTAATGTGGAACTGATGACAAGATCACTAATGTAGAACTGATGACTAGATCACTAATGTAGAACTGATGACAAGATCACTAATGTTGAACTGATGATAAGATCACTAATGTTTAACTGATAACAAGATCACTAATGTTGAACTGATGACAAGATCACTAATGTTGAACTGATGACAAGATCATTTATGTTGAATTGATGACAAGATCACTAATGTTGAACTGATGACAAGATCACTAATGTGGAACTGATGACAAGATCACTAATGTGGAACTGATGACAAGATCACTAATGTGGAACTGATGACAAGATCACTAATGTGGAACTGATGACAAGATCACTAATGTGGAACTGATGACAAGATCACTAATGTGGAACTGATGACAAGATCACTAATGTGGAACTGATGACAAGATCACTAATGTTGAACTGATGACAAGATCACTAATGTTGAACTGATGACAAGATTACTAATGTTGAACTGATGACAAGATCACTAATGTTGAACTGATGACAAGATCACTAATGTGGAACTGATGACAAGATCACTAATGTGGAACTGATGACAAGATCACTAATGTTGAACTGATGACAAGATCACTAATGTTGAACTGATGACAAGATCACTAATGTGGAACTGATTACAAGATCACTAATGTGGAACTGATGACAAGATCACTAATGTGGAACTGATGACAAGATCACTAATGTGGAACTGATGACAAGTTCACTAATGTGGAACTGATGACAAGATCACTAATGTGGAACTGATGACAAGATCACTAATGTGGAACTGATGACAAGATCACTAATGTGGAACTGATGACAAGATCACTAATGTAGAACTGATGACAAGATCACTAATGTGGAACTGATGACAAGATCACTAATGTGGAACTGATGACTAGATCACTAATGTGGAACTGATGACAAGATCACTAATGTAGAACTGATGACTAGATCACTAATGTAGAACTGATGACGAGATCACTAATGTTGAACTGATGACAAGATCACTAATGTGGAACTGATGACAAGATCACTAATGTTGAACTGATGACAAGATCACTAATGTAGAACTGATGACTAGATCACTAATGTAGAACTGATGACAAGATCACTAATGTTGAACTGATGACAAGATCACTAATGTTTAACTGATAACAAGATCACTAATGTTGAACTGATGACAAGATCATTTATGTTGAATTGATGAAATGAACCAGACAAATCCTAGGAACACAAATGTGGGGAGATGTTGATGCTAGATAGGACCAACACTTAGAAAACCAGCTGATAGTATCACAAGGCTATTCCTGTTCTGGAATTTCCAGGGTAAGAGAAACAGAGGGAAATTAAAACACACACATAGAGAAGGGAATTAGATACAGACACAAAGGGGATACAGAAGACATGTAAAGACCTTGACTAGATGGCACTGGATAGAAACATTTGGTATGTTTTTGTTAGAGGTCAGGGTTCCATGAAACGCTGAAAAGTAAAGAATAAAAATATTCAGTGTCGTTTCCAGGGGGTGTCTGAAGAGACAACGAAAGGATAAGACAACTGCACCCCTGGGCATGTTGTACAAGGCGACTAATATGAGGTTGTGCCTGGTGCGGGCAACCTCATCCCGGAAAACAAATTGCCACAGAAACCACTGCTGCAGGAGCATGAGAATGCGGGAGTGGAAAGGAAAATGACAGTGACGAGGATAGTAGGAGCAGACTTTAGACTTCAAAAGATTTAGCAGTGGCTTACCAGTTTACCTCGAGCCGTGGTAGCGCAGTGTTTAGTGCGCTGGCTTCCTAGCTCGGTGGTTCCATGGTTTGATCCCCAGTTGAGGTGGGATTTTTTTAGACCGCAAATGGCTCTGGGGTCAACCCAGCCTCAAAATTTGGGTACCAGAGTAACTCTCGGAAGGTTAAGGCGGCCAGCGTGATGCTGACCACATCACCCTTAGTGTGCCGATGGTCAAGAAAATATGGGCCTAACACCACATTCCCAATATGCCTTAATGGGCGTGTAATGGGATCCTTCCTTACCAGTTTACCTCACTGTTCAGGTAACCTTTATACATGACTATGGAACCAAAGTGACAGGCGACAAATAGCATATTCACAATAACCCATTGCTATCAATGCTAAGTATAGTTCTTATAACAAAAAATAACACAGGATGATCAAATGTGTGTTGAATTCATCATCTCCTTTTTCACTCCTTACGAAGCATGAAGCCACCACACTGCAGATGGCCCCATCAAAGAAGTCGATGTGAAAGCACAAACTCTTGCAATGGTAGTTTTGTAGCTATTTGTTTTATATGATGACATTGCCAGTTTTGTGACCATAATATAGGTACTTTCTTTGTCCTTTGTTCTAGTATAGATGAATTACTTATTTTTGTTTACCATGCCACTTGACAGGATTAAAGGTACACTTTCACTTTGTAGTGCACTTTTTTTCATGTCTTATGTATAGCACTATTTTTCTTGTGTACAGTTTCTTCCTTGCAACTCCCATTTTCACCTATTTTCCATGATGCCATTTTTTTAAAAAGTTTTTAATTTCTGCTGTCACTTGTGCAGTTTTCCTTGTTCATTTTATGTTTGAACATTCCAAGTGCTGAATCTGGAGATTTTCCGAGATGAAGGAGGTGGGTAGAGGTGCAGACTCATTTCATCCTTCTCTGAACCACATCAATATCCTCCTTGTCAGTAGAACCTCTGTCACTTTGGATAGCTAAGTTCATTTACTTGTTGTAGATTACTTGTTCATGTTGTTGTTGTTGTTTTTTTTTTTTTGTGCTTTTAAGTTTCTATAGGATGGTGTAGCTGGCCCTATGCCAACCCTCCTTCATTGCCTATTATGACATGCCTAGTAGGTTGCAATGTTATACAGTGCCACTATTGTTTGCTCCCCTGTCAGGCTCTTGCAACAAATGGGTGAAAGGAAATTCAGTTCAACCACAAAGGATAATTCAGCTCAAATGTCAAGGCAATCTTACCATTTGGTGCCGAAATATGAAGGACATTAAAAACAATGGTTAAAGTAGGGGACAGCAGACCAGAGCCATCCATAAATGTGGTGTTTCACTTCGGCTTGGAATTTTTATTTATTTTTTATTACGACCTCAGTGTTTATATTTTATAAGGACCTCAGTGTTTAACAGATCTTATTATTTTTGACTAAGCTCAAAATAGTGTTGGGGTTAGGTTAAGACTAGCTGTTTGACAAAGCTCAAAACAGTGTTGGGGTTAGGTTAAGACTAGCTGTAACAAAAATTTGGATAGCCATTCGGGCAACATGGCAGATGCAGTCTAGAGTTCCAAACTTCTACCAAAACTACAACCAAGCAATTACAGACTTTCATAAACTGGTTCTTGCAAAGAATATGATTAAAATCATAGAATTGCTAATAAGGAACTGATGAGAATAACAGAAAATGACTGATGAAAAAGAAGTCATGGAATAATCATCATCATCATCATAACCCTCCACTCCCAAAGGAGCATAGACCTTCAACAAACACATGCCAAGTCATGGGATAATGTTAAGGAATAACACTGGCTGTAGATAGGATAGAGAGTAGACAGACCTAGGGAACTGCACAGTATAGAGAAACAGTATACAACAAGAACAAAAATTAATATATAAGGATAAGTGATGGTGTGATGGGAAATTGAGACTGGAGGGGGTCTCGTAATGCTTGTTATGATGGCAAATGATTGGTGGATTGGGTGTTGTCCCAGACACTCCGGGCTTTACTACCCTTCTCCCCCTTGTTAACAACATGGCAGTTGTGAGAGACTGCTTTTTGTTTATTTGTTGGTTTTTTGTTTTGGAAAGGGGAGAGCGCACACATACATTCACACAATTTAACAGTTCTGATTTAACCTGTTTGAACTGAGTGGAGTAAGGAGATAATACTATATTTAGATATTGGAAATCAAAATTATTATCTTGAATTACTACTCTATATATCGTAATTATAACCCATCAAGGGTTTAAGGGCTTATTTTTTTTTTCTTAAAATAAAAAGGATTAACATGGATGAAACCAGATAATAATGTCAAATAGCAATACTTGAGCTGGAGTCCCCAAGGTAAAAGAAATGGAGGACGATCCAAAAACAGAGGAGAGTACTCTCTGGACACTAAGTTAAAAAGATTTACTTAAGAAGACACAGTCCCACTGAACCAAATTTGAACGGCTGACATAGGACAAAAGGGATCAGCATGAACCAACTGGCGGCCTCTGCTTCACAGGTAGAGCTGAACGGCAAAGAGAACGTAAGATACACATCGTGTTTAATTAGGCCTAAGTCATATTCAGTTGTCGCCAAAATTAAATAATTGGTTTTGCACTCACTCTCACTGGCAGCTATTTTTGACGATTACCGGTAATTAATCAGCTGTTTCTGGGGGAATACGGGTTTGACTTATAACAAATATAACATTGTTCACTATCTTTAACCGATTGTAGCTTAACCAAGTCAGTTGCCAGTATCATCATACCACAATGTAAGTGAACCGAAACTAGTATTACAGTATCTTGAACCAGTTTTCTTGATTGTTTCGTGGTCCGCTTGTACACTTTTTAAGTTCTGCTTTTACTAGGACAAAACATTAAACTTATATAGCAACTTCTTGTTTTCTCTTAATATTTTAATAATTATTTATCTATTTCTAAAATTGCTGTTGTTTAAAATACATAGGCTAATATTATTAAGAATACGTACTATTTTTTTTTAAAGAAGTGTTGGGGGAAATATGCCAATATGGAGTTTATTCAGCAAAGCTGGTTGAGCACAAACAAATAAGCGGTAGAACCTTTCTTTATTAATGATTTATTTAAATTAAGAAAACACTTTATACATAATTTTTTTAATTAAAGAAATACTTAACTGCAATAAATAAAATCATTAATAAATATTTTAAAAATACATTTCATCTACGTAATAATAATAATAGCCCATTCAGTCATTACTGACTATGGGAATGCACCCCTAACGTGACAACCCTCGGCTGCTTATTTTTCTGGTGTTTCTTTCGACGTTTTCCCCTCTCTTCTGCTTGCTGTGAGAGCTTCTTTTCCGCTAATCTGATGTGGCGCAGTAAAAGCAGCGCCACTTGGCGCGATCGGCAGCTTCATCCTTCCGGGTTGCTAGATTTATGCCCAGTGCCCTCATGTCTGTCTTGTACATCTACGTACTTACTACTTACTTAGTCATCCCTCTTCTACCGAGAGATATTGGTTTGGAGGAGGGAGCGATACTATCCTATCGGCTGTCTTCCTTCTAGTCTGGTTCCAATCTAGTCCTCATCCCTTCAGAGATTGCCTAATGTTGTACTCCCAGCGGACTCTGGATTGTCCTGGAGGTCTGGATCCCTGGCTCTTAGTTTCCCATACTTGTTGTGATAGCCGATCTTCTATTCTGCAGACATGGCCAAGCCATCGTAGTTGGGACTGTTCTACTTGAGTCTGCAGTGGCTGGGTTTTGAGGCCTTGCTATATCGTCTGGTTGCGGACCATATCTCCTCTTGTTACTTCAACCATATTCCTCAGATACCTCATTTCTGAGGTTTGTAGCAGGCTTTTGTGGATTGTAGTCATTACCCATGTCTCGCATCCATATGTCAAGACTGGAATATAGGTGGAGCGGTACATCTACGTACACTTTTTGATATATGTATCATGTCGTAAAGTGTAGAATGTAGGTTTGATAATTAATTTCCGAATAATGTACTGTCATATTTTTGTGAGTATTATTATTTAGGGCTGGGATTCTTCTTCTTCTTCCTCGTTCGCCTTCAAACTTCCACATTTGTGACTCTAATAAAGGCAGTAGTCAAATCAAAGTTCCCGGCATTTCCAAACAGTTTTTCGTTGACAGAAGTGGGTTGTTGCCATATGCTACTCCGTTCATTACTGTAGGTTGGGCAGTACTGCAGCAGGTGTTCGACTGTCATCGGGCTGGTACCGCAGGTGCAGAGATCTGTTGCACCAATTTTGTATTTGTGGTATAGATGGTATCTCAATCTGTTGTGTCCAGTGCGTAGCCGAAAAATGATGACCTGTTCTTTCCTGGATAGTTGATGATATGCGTCATTTTTCAAATGGCCCGGGTGCTCTCTTTCCTATTTGGACTTGAATGTAGCCTTTATAGTAGTCTTTGCCATTGCGTAAGTTGTCTCTATATCATTTTATTGTAAGGCACCTCCTTCCTTAGCAAGTTTGTCTGCTTCCTCATTTTCTGGTATGTTGCAATGGGCTGGTATCCACTGGATTGTGCACTTGTTGAAGCATTTGGCCAGTCTTTCAAGGGAGATTATCAGATCTTTCAATCCTTTAGCATGGTGCCTCTTCAGCGCTGTTATTACTGAGAGGGCATCTGTAAAGATTACTATCTGTTTTTCCGCCTGTGCTTTGCATTCAATAAGAGTTTCCGCTGCCTGTTTCAGGGCTTCTGCTTCAACATTGAAGTTATTGCAGTATTTGCCAGTGGCAATTGCCATAGAGTGGATTCTATTCTTTAATTTTATGAGGATGCCGGCACCCCATTTTCAACTGAATTTTTTGCTGAACCATCAGTATAAGCATGTGTCCAAAGCTTTGCTGGGAATTGTTGATCAATATACTTGGTTGCTATACACTTTCTTTGCGTTTCTGTCTGTGTTCCCTTACTTTCAATGCCTGGAATATCAGATTTTAGCTCAGGAAAGCATCTTGTTTTCCACAGTGGAATAGTTGTGCTTATTGGTATTTTCTTTGCAACTGAACTTGCTAGCATGGTATTTTTGCTAATTTTGTTCTTTTGCTTGGGCCACAAAGTTAGTTCGCTTGATCCTGCCTCTTCCTAGCCTATTCATTCTTTGGAACATGGGGTGTCCTTCGAGTCTCTTAAATTTTTCAGCTTGTTGTAGGACTCTGCTGTCACGTCTGTCCTCCATTGACTGTAGCCCTGTAATGTTTTTCATATGGTTGATTTTTGTGAACTTTAGGGCCCCTGTTATAATACGTGCTGCTTGGTTTTGGAGTCTGTTTACTCTGTCAAAATTTGACTTTGCTGCCGTCGACCAAGCTGTGATGCCGTATTCCATAGCAGGTCTCACTCTGCCTGTGTACAGCTTTTTGAGGATATTCTCATCAGCACCCCATGTGGTACCAGCCAACTTTTTAATGATGGCCATGCGAAGTTTTGACCTTAGCTGTATTTTGGTTATCTGTGATTTCTACGTCATTCGGCGGTCTAGTTTGATTCCTAAGTATGTTGGTGTTTCATCTTCTCGTACTGTCTGCCCGTTTAGTTGTAGCTTTGCTTGCTGTGGTTTGTTGGACAAGGTAAAAATAGTGTGTGTTGTTTTTTGTTCATTGATTTTGAGCAACCACTTTCTGGACCAACTTTCAAGGGCTAGCAGTGAATCCTGCATGCGCACCCATGCTGTGGTGATGTATTCTTCTGAAGTCCACATGGCCAGGTCATCAGCATAGAGGGAGTTGTGGATGTATTCTGTTATATCATTTATATATATATATACCCTTCAAAAGAAGTTAAGGACCAGTAGGTGAAAATGACCCAAACATAATAAAAATTATAAAAATTATATTTCATAAGCAATTAATCTGACATTGATTTTTCTCGAACGACAAACATGCAACACGTGCTGCATGGGCCACCAGCATACCGTGTGGCTAGTGTTCAGCTCAGCAAGCACGCTGAAAAAATGCTGCTGAGACGCCAAAATGTGGGTGTTTTTAATGATGTCTGAGCATGAAAAAAATACCTGCTATTCCAAAAATGCGTGATGCATGTGGGAGACTATAGGGTTGGTCTTGAGCTGTACTCACAAAATTGTCTTTATAAGCAGCACAAGTGCTGCATAACCATTGCACAACAATATGCCTCAACGATGAAAGCTGAGTGTTGTGGATAAAGGAAGAGCCATTGCGTGGGTGCAGGAAGGTCTTAGTGTCCGAAATGTCGCTCAGAGGCTTGCAGTATCTCATTCAGTTATTGTAAGACTGCAGCAGCGCTTTGCCCAGACTGGAATCGTCGAGGAACGGCAACGCACAGGTCGTCCTAGAGTCACTACACCTCGAGAAGATACTTAATTCAGAGGCAAGCACTGAAACGGAGAACTGCAAGTGCAAATGTTATCAGACAGTTCCTCAGAGATGCTACCAACACTGTAGTCAGTGATCAGACTATTCGAAATCGCCTTCACAATGCCAACCTTCGTGCTTGTCGTCCAGTCATTTGACCACACTTGACTGCTGCCCACAGAGCAGCTCGTTTAGCATGGTGTATGCAGCACGTGCAGTGGCGACGTGCACAGTGGGCTAACGTTATGTTCACGGATGAGTCCCAATTTGTCTTGGAGCCTACAGAGTCCTGATTTGAATCCCATAGAACATCTTTGGGACGAGCTTGGGTGACGAGTTAAGCAACATCAGCCATCTCCTGCAACTGTGCATGAACTGCTTCTGGTACTTCAGCATCAGTGGCAGGCAGTGCCCAAATGCTTCATTCGCAAGCTCATCATTTCCATGCGACAGCGGTGTCTTGAAAGTATCGCCAATAATGGAGGACACACACGCTACTGACAATGTTGACCGTTGGTGTTATTCTCATTAATTTTGAAAATGAGGGTTGTATTGATTGCTGTGCTGTCATTTTGCACACGTTAATGCAACCGTCATGAAAATAGTGTTGATTGTCACTGATAAGCTTGTCATGTTATATTTTGAAGTGCTGTGTTTTTATTTTTCATTTTCAGTTCACTTTGCACCCTTAATAAAAATGGTCCTTAACTTCTTTTGAACAACCACCTTCCAGGAAAAGAAGACCCTTATAAAGGCCATCAGGAAAATTGACCAACAAAGAGACAACTATCACTATCTTGATCGAGCAAAACAGGTGATCCTGTTCCGTATTAAAACAGGACATAACAGACTGAACAGTCACTTATACAGACTGAGATTGGTCCCATCACCCTTAAGTACGTGTGGACAGGCAGCACAGACAGCCGAACATATCCTGCAAGACTGCCACATGCTTAGTCAATTGCGGACTGAACATTGGCCCACAGAGACGCACATCCACACAAAGCTGTTTGGGAGTCTTGACGAACTTTCAACCACAGCAACATACATCCAGAGAACCGGACTTCTTGCGTAGACATTACTAAACAACAGCGAACGAGAAGAAGAAGAAAGAAAGAAGATTATTTTATGTTGATGATGAAAAATATCCCGTTCAACCTCTGAAGGGTTATAACTAGGATATAGAATGTCAACATGTTCAAATAATATGTTCAGTTGCCGATATGCTAAAGTGACATCATATTTCCAGTACAATTATTGTAAACAGAGCAAATCAAATTTTCAAATTGTGAGTGTACTTGTGTATATCTGTTTATTACCCTAAAAGGATTGCCTCGTCATCTGTCATATTATGGTTCTGTAAGGTTACTGTCACCCCTCGATTCATCTTCGCTTGGGCCATCATTTTTGTTTAAATTTATTTAAATACGTATTTCGTTTACTTACGATCGCATTTAGTGTCCCATCGTACACACACACACACACATACGCACGCACGCACGCACGCACGCACGCACGCACGCACGCACGCACGCACGCACGCACGCACGCACGCACGCACGCACACACACACATATATATATATATATATATATATATATATATATATATATATATATATATATATATATATATATATATATATATATATATATATATATATATATATATATATATATATATATATATATATATATATATATATATATATATATGATGATTTTGTCCATCGTATTCGATGAGGACCAACGGTACATCTTCAGTAGAGGTACATCTACGCTAATACCTCTACGTTCCCACACTGAGGATCGCAGTCTTCCAAACGCAATACCGGCCTTTGTTATTCTGTTAGCCACCTCGTCGTCAATGTTGGCGTCTTGATAGCGTGCTTCCCAGGTACGTGAACTTATCCACAGCCACCAATCTCTGTATATGTGTATATACAGGGCCGTAAATACGGGGGGGGGGATTTGGGGGTCCCCTCCCCTTCCCACCCTTAGGGGGAAATTATAATATAATGTACCGGTACCAAAATAGTGCATACATTTTTTTATTATTAAACACCCCCTAATAAAGTCATATCTACGGCCCTGTTATATATATATATATATATATATGTTTTGTTTTTTTCAGTATCATCATTTTCCATTCACCCGCGATTTTTCTTAAACTCCCTTTATTGTAAATTGTTATTTTCTGATTATATGCAAAGTTTTAAATATTCCCAACTTGCGTTTTCTTTATCTTCTGGGTTTTAACTGACGTATAGGGCTATTCTTTCTACCCGTAAATTTTCGGACTTTAACATCGATAAGATAAGCTCTGTTTTATGTTCGGTTGGTTTTAGTGCGGATTTTCTATTGTGGGTTTCTCCTTTCTCTTGTTCCCTGTAATTTTCAGCTAAATGGTTATTTCAATCACTACCGGATTGTTATCTGAATTTGTCAACTACAGGAAACGCCTCTCGTGACATGAGGAAGTCAGTGTTATTTATTTTTATATCTCACGGGCTTTTCCCCTGTGTATAGTTTCCTCGAATGTTGTTAAAAGAAAGCTTACGTTTAACAGCCGATTTTCCTCACATAATTGTATAAATTGTTTCATCGTATTTTCCAAAATCTATATTGCTGTAGTATTTTCCTATATCTTTGTTTTTCAATCTGTTCACTAATGACTCACATAACTATTAGCACATGTTCGTATTTTACTGGTTTACGGGTATGCTGTAACTCTTCGTAGCATTTTTGTATTTCCTCGTCACAGTGTTCTTTGATTGGTGCATACGTTTGTAAAATTGTTTCGTCAAATGGTTTTGATCTCATTTTCAATAGCATCATTCTATCACGGTGTATTCATTATTTACATATGTATTTATGCAATTAGTTTTTAAAATCGCTACCACGACAAATACGGGAAACCAAGATCCAGAGATCCATACCTCCAGTACGACCCAGAGTCCGTTGGGAGGACAACATTAGACAAGCTTTGAAAGATCAAGGACTAGATTGGAAACAGGCCAGGAGGAAAACAGCCGATAAGGCGCTCTCTCTGGCAAACTTCTGTTTTTCTCTTCCTCGGTACACACGTTTATACGAGGGCAAGTCAGTAAATAGGTCACAACTGGCTATTAAAAAAAAACTAAATGAGATACGAACTTGAAAACCATTTATTATTGCATTTACATTTCCCCTTATTTCTCAACATAATTTCCACCGACATTGACACTTATCCCATCGCTTTATCGGTGCCTCAAAACCTGCAGCATTGACGTCTTTGGTCTGCTATCTCAGCCACATTCGCACCTCACATTCAATCTCTTCGTCATCCGCGAAACGTTTGCCGCCAAGGTGAGTTTTAAGTGGACCAAACAGGTGGAAATCGCTCGGGGCTAAGTGTTGCTGTCATTTTCGACGGAGTCATCTGTCAAGTTATTTGCTTATGTTTGTATCATAAGTATAATTGTGTCTTTACCTGCGATGTCAGGTTGATTAGGGGTTGTCTTCCCTTGTTTATTCATTCATTGTGTTTGACCTTTAGGGTCAGAGGTTGACAGTTCGGCGTAGGCCTATGGGAAGGTTTTTTAAGCGGGGGTGAGATATACTTCCGGGAAGCCGGGAGGTCCTGTTTTTCTGAAGGGACCAGGAGTCCATTGTTTTTCGGGGAGAATCTTCGAAGTAACTGCTATGGCAGTTTTCCCCAGTGAATCTCTGTGCGTCGGGATGACGACAGAATTCCTTGTTTAGTTCTGAGGATTCATTTTCCAGGTAATACCGACCTTTATGCATTATTACGCTTTTCGGTGGCAGAACATGTAAAGGATTACCTAGGGTGAACAGCAGCTCACTGATCCGCCATTTCAGAACTTATATATTTGTGCTCGAGGTAGCCATCCAAGACTGTTAGTCTTATATTGTCCAGAAATCCAGTGACGAAGATATATTGTGGGAGCCGCAGATTGGCGGAACTTCTATCTACAATAAGTATTACTGCAGGGTTGATGATAACCTATTTAACAGAAGTACACGGCCGACGTCAGAACGAGGCCTGTGCTTTCGGCTATTATACTACAGCCTGATATGTGCAATTGGCGGGGAGTGCCAAGTTGCACCTGTGTGTCATAGTAACTAAGGCATCTGACGCGTTTAGTCAGAGACGCCAAGGGCGACGCTACGAACTGTCATTATTGAAGAACTTTGCTATTGACCATGCACGTCTATTCTGATGTTTACCTTTTTGAATGCCAAATGTATACCTATCGATGTCAGGTCAGCATGACCTTGTTACACTGACTGTTCCTGTTGATACTATGTGTGTTCCCGTCAATAAATGTCTTGAAATATGCCTGCAGTGTCAAAGCATCCTTGATTACTGCATGTGAGAGTATGGGTTGCAGGATCTACATCTATACGAGCCTAAACACATTCGCGCCTTCATTCGCACCCACACTCAATTCATCATACGCTCGCACTACACATCTAACAACATGTATACTGTCTTGGGCCAGTGATCACCTCAACAAGAAAAAAAAGACAGTTACATTTCTGGTGGACCAGTTACGTGGGCTCTTATGATACATTTCTTGTCGCCAATGTGGCCTAGAAACTTACATTTCTGATGGACCAGATCTGTGGGTTTAAAAAGAACAGAGCGAGCATTTGACATTATTGTTGACATTTATGGATCCAGAAATTTACATTCCTGGTTGGCTGTTACATGTATGATGTCTCCAGTTTTGTCGAGAAAGTTACAAGAAGGACAAGTACACATTACACTTCTGATCTGTGGGTCTAAGCTACACACGGGACAGCCGTAACACACAGCGCTAATTCTACACTTGCAAGTTTTGGCTACAACAGGACAGATATAGGTCATCAACGGTTGACCCAAATAAACAGTACGAGCATTTATATTATAATGCTACATAAAGCATAACAAGACATGTACTGAAGTTAACTACTAGGCATTTGCTACGTGGACCATAACTGCATAGAAGGCGGGTTCCTATTGTAAACAGTACTGCTGGTTGTTACACGTTTCATTCAACAACAGACTTTTCTAGGTCAGAGCATTCAAGCTACATTGTTGGAGGTCAAGTGTCTGTAAACAGTGCGTGGAAATAGTAAACATTCAATGTGCAAGCCCTAATTTGAGAAGGTCATAGTAACTTTGGTTCGTGAATACCACTTTATGTTACAGTGGATTTGACGTTCAGTGCGCGTTTGACATTTCGTTTCTGTGTTCGCAAGGAGCAAGGAATTTATTTTAGTTTCAGCTGTGACTGAACTTGTTCTGCAACACATTGAAATTGATTGCTATATTATGTTACTTCAACTGTTTTTGTTTATTTTTCTGCGGGTTTTTCGGTTGGTGGGTCTTACGGTAAATATGCCACTTGATCGAGGCTTACTGTAAGCGTTCTGTAGGTGCAAATTTTCTTAATTTGGAAATTTGCTAGTGACAATTGGTCGCTATTGATGTTAGCTGTGATGTAATTGTACTTAACGTTGTTTTTGTAATATTTTGTCTGTTTTTCAGTTTTGATTGTCGATTTGTTTTGTTTGTATTCTGTAGGTCTCTCCTTTCTTGTGTATTTCTCTACACATTTTTGGTTAAAACAGTGTTGCCATTTGTATTGTTTTGTATTTTTGTCTTTGTATTTTTTTTTTGGTTGTACTACATTACTGTCATGCACAGTCTACATACACATACTTGGTCATGTTTTGATATTATTGATAAGGTAGACTCTTCATATAGAGTTTCTTAATAAAATATTATTATATAAGATATTTATACAAGTTCTTTGATAAAAGACTTGTTATCTACAAAGATTGAGACAAGGTAAATACATATTCAAGTTCTTTATAAAAAAGACTTGTGCCCATAGTGAGTGGGATATAAGGGAATTTTTTTTCCACAGGTACTCAAGTGATTTTTTGGGTACATTATAAACAAGAGGAACATACAAAGTCTTTGTCTAAGACTAAGACAGTAAAGTGAAGTGAGTATACAAGTCTAGCATTTCAGACTTGTCTCCCATTGAAGTGGGATAAGGTAATTTATTTATTTTTTTTTTTTTCAGGTTTCTGATCTCATTAGACAAGATGTCTACATTGGACTACTTTATTACACAAGGGAGAGCCCTTGATAAGACTGGTCAACAGTTAGAACAATGGGCTGTTGCTCAGTATGACAAAGCATTAGCTGCAGAAGAGAAAAAAGCTCAGGCTGAAGAGAAAAGATTAGAAAGAGAAGCTGCGGCGGAACAAAAAAGGCTAGACAGAGAAGCTGATATGGCTGCTGAACAAAAGAAATTGCAGATGCAGGTGGAGGAAAGGAGATTTGAAGCTGAACAAAAGAGATTAGACAAAGAAGCTGAACAAAAGAGATTAGACAAAGAAGCTGAACAAAGGAGATTAAAAAGACTGCTGCAAAGAAGCTGCTGCAGAGGAGAGGAAAGCTCAAGCTGCTGCAGAGGAGAGGAAAGCTCAAGCTGCTGCAGAGGAGAGGAAAGCTCAAGCTGAGGCTGAAATCAGAAAAATGGAACATGAGGAAAGAAAACAGAAGATGGAACTTGATGAAAAACTCGCAACTTTGGAGTTAGAGAAATTGAAATTGGCGAGTACGGGTGCTCAGCAAACAACTTCGAGTACGACAAGGGAGTTTGTTAGTAGGATTAAATTGCCTCATTTCAATCCTTTAAAGGATGACGTAGCAGATTATCTAGATAGATTCCAATTTTTGTGCGATACGCATAACATAAAAAAGGAAAAATATGTTGAACAACTGATGCCATTTTTTACAGGTGACACAGTGACTACTCTTATGACAATAGACGAACATGAGAGGACTAATTATGATGTTGTCAGGGCAGCATTACTAAAAAAATATCAACTAAAACAAGAAGACTATCGTCTTCGTTTTAGGACAATGTTGCCAGAAAATGGAGTAGATTTCTCTGATTTTGTTACAAAGATACGTCGTACATTTACACGATGGGTTGAGTTGTCTCAGATTGAGAAAACATATGAAGGTCTAATGGACTTATTATTGCGAGATAAGGTTTTGTCATCTGTTAATGATTCTTTTCTTGCATTCCTTCATGAGCGTAAGCCTAAAAACTTAAAAGAAATGGAGGAATACTGTTGTCAGTATGCCACAGCACATCCCCATGCTACAGTTAGCAATTCTAAAGTGAAAGAAGGGTTGCCAGCTGCTTCGGCAACACCATATGGCCCTAATTTCAAAAAAAAATTTCAGGGTGCTCAACAAAATTGGAATAGGGGAAGTAATCAAAATTACACTCAGAAGCGGAGTAATCCAACACATGATGGTTCTTCGTCTATGCAGTGGAGACAAGATGGTAGTTCTCGTAATTTTAGTGGTAATAATTTGAGACACTTTCGCAAAGGCTATCCAAATAATAACTATTCAAATTTTCGAGGTAATCATTCTCGACGTCAAGATTATGACGATGGTGAATTTAGAAACCGGGATTCAAACCGGAATGATGATTACAATAGGCAATATGATAACAATTACAGGGGAAATGATAGTCGAAATAATTACAGGGGAAATGATAATCGAGGCAGACCTAGGTTTAACAAGAAAAGACCTTACCAACAGGCAAACTCTGCACAACAAGAGTTTGATGGAGCCTGTAATACAGCAAATGATAGGGGTAACTCTAGGGCTATCACTGGTTGTGCTTTCGATTTTGGGAGAGCAACTGAATGCCCCCAATGCTTAACATTGTTTGACTCATCAACTGTATCTACGCTAAGTTGTGGTCACCCTCTTCCTGCTCTACCTGCTACAGTTGCGCATGATGGGAGAGGATCTCTCATCTTAGATAAAGGTCTAATAAATGATAGGCTAGTCTCAGTACTTTTCGATTCGGGATGTACTACCGTCGGGGTTAAGAAGTCTCTGATAGATCCTTGCTGTGCCACTGGAAAAACAATCAAATGTGTTACATTTGGTGGTACTATGGAAAGCTATCCTACTGCTATTATTAGGATTGACACTCCTTTCTTCACAGGAGATGTCCATGCATGTCTTCTTCCTAATCCTATTGCGGATCTTATAATCGGTCGTATTCATGGGGTTAAGGAATGCACCCCGCAACAAATTTCTAGTTGGGAAGAAGAAAACATCCAAACGGTCAATGCAGTGGTGACAAGAGCTCAAGCTCTTAATCCCCCAACTTCATCTGATAATAGTAATGAAGTTGATAGCCAAGACGAGCACTTGGTGATTTCCCATGACTCGTTTGTTAAACGTCAAGAAGAGGATCCTTCTTTGAAGAAATACTTCCTTCTTGCAAAGAAAGGGGATCCCAATCAAAATACGAATCACAAATCGTATATCACTATGAAGAATGGTATATTGGTACGAATGGTACAACACTCGGACAAGTCTATGCACTCGCAAATTCTGGTGCCTAAGTGTATGAGAGCCTTAATTCTTCGGCATGCACACGATTCTCAGTGTGCGGGACACATGGGTTTTTCCAGAACTAAAACTAGAGTCCTTGCGTCCTTCTTTTGGCCATTCGTGAATAAAGACATCCGAATTTATTGCCGATCTTGCAAAATTTGTCAAGAGGTCAAGTCTAGGGGTCCGAGACATGCTGCTCCTATTCAGGCTGCAGATATTCCGATTCGGCCGTTTCAGAAAATGGCTATAGACATCATTGGTCCGTTCAAAATTAAGTCAGCCAGAGGACACCAATTTATCCTCACTTGCGTGGACATGTGCACGCGTTGGCCAGAGGCTATTCCTCTGAAGAGCATATCAACTGTCGATATCGCTGATGCTCTTTGGCTCGTATTTTCTCGTCTGGGATTCCCCGGAGAAATACTGTCAGATCACGGCACTCAGTTAATTTCGGACGTTATGTCTCAGGTAATGGCTACGCTAGACATTAAAAGGTCTCTCAGTAGTATTTATCATCCAATGTCCAATGGATTGGTAGAACGTCTTAACAGGACACTAAAGAACTTACTTGGCAAGATAACGGAGGATCATCCTGAAGATTGGGACAGGGTTTTACCTGCAGTCCTCTTTGCCTATAGAGAGGTTCCCAACGAGCATACAGGGTTTTCTCCTTTCGAACTTGTCTTTGGCGCGCAACCGCGCGGGCCAATGTCCTTGTTACACGATTTGATAACTTCCGATAATATTGACGATGATACACAATCGTCATATGAATATGTTATAGCTCTTAGAGAAAAGATTATCGAATCGTGCAGGTTAGCAACTTCATCTTCCGAATTTGCGAAAGAAAAAGCTAGGCGATTTGCTAACAAGAAAAGACGCCTACGTCAACTTTGTCCTGGAGACAAAGCATATGTCTTACTGCCCTCAAGAGAGAATAGACTTCTCATTTCTTGGAAGGGTCCATACACTATAGTCTCGAAAATTTCTGATGTCGACTATATTGTCGATGTGGATGGAAGGCATAAAACCTTCCATATAAATATGCTAACAGAGTTTATTGAACGTCCAGACTATTTACAGCCTATTTTTCAGGCGACGGACGACTCTCCAGTTCAACATGGTCACATCTCATCCCTGTCCTTCTTCTTCTTCTTGCGATCGCATCTTTGATGATTACACCGTCAGACGAGTTCTCATGATGAATTCGACTGTTGTTTGAAGTTCCTCTTTAACTCCATATAGCTTTGAGTTTAGTGTTGAGTCATTGGGCCAGTATATCTTTCTTAACTGGTCATACAGAGGACAGTCCTGTAGAACATGCTCAGCAGTTTGTTCGTTTAATCCACATGTGCACAGTGGTGAAGCAGACAATCGTAGCTTGTGCATGTGTTTATTCAGTTTGTTATGCCCTGTCCTGAGTCGAAAAATAGTTGTCTGTCCCTGCCGGTCGAGAGTGTGATAGTCGTCTTTGGGTTGGTTCTGTTCTCTTCTGATAGTCTGGATAGCTCTCTTTTTCTCAAAGTATGTGACTTCATTATCTTCTTGTTCACATTCTCCTCCCTTTTTTGCAAGTTTATCTGCCTTTTCATTTCCGGGTACACCACAATGAGATGGTACCCACTGAAGTATGGTTCTCTTTTTGGCAGCTACCTTGTTTAGTTCATTTCTCAGATGCGGGAGTTTACCACCCTTGAGAGCTTGCAGGACAGACAGTGCATCTGTGAGGATGACTACCAGGTGGCAGTCAGAGTTGGTGTTATAAATCATATTTGCAGCTTGCTCTAGAGCTTGAACCTCAGCTGTATAGTTGGAACAGAATTTACCAGTGGGAATGTGCCTAGTCTCATAGTGGTTGTCAGGATATGAGATAAAGATACCGGCACCTCCATTCCTAACAGCATTAGTTGCTGATCCATCTGTATAGACATGTATCCATGATTGATCGGGATAGCTTTCTTGGATCATACTCAATGTAGCAGTTCGTTTTTGCAGATCATTATACTCACATCCACTTGTGAGACCACTGACTGATGTATTAATTTGGAGGGCACTGCTGGCCTGCTCCCATGGTACAGGGTATAGGGTGGGCTTCAGTGGTGTTGTCTTCATGGATAGGTCCTCTTGATGCTGTCTTATAAGTCTTTTCCCCCGATGCACAAAGCTGCTACGCTTTAGACGTCCCAATGCCAGATCATCTAGTCTTGCCTTCATTGGGTGCATTGGCATACTGTTGTACTTTTCCATCTGGATCATGGTTTTTGTGTCTCTTCTATGGGACAATGTCTGTAATCCAGCAACCTTCTGCATCTCTGTTATTGGTGTAGTTTTCATGGCTCCTGTAATGAGCCTGAGAGCTTGATTTTGCACCCTGTCCAAAGACTGCAGATGTGAGTTAGCAGCTGATGACCATGCTGCTGAGCTAAACTCTAAGTGTGGTCTTATTACTCCATTATAAATCTTCTTTAGATTTCGTTCATTTGCTCCCCAGTTGGTACCTGCTAATTTTCTGAGTATGCCTAGTCGTCTTCGGGCCTTTCCTTCTGCGTTTTCAATATGCTTATTCCATGTAAGCCTTTGGTCAAATGTCACCCCAAGATAGGTGGGGTAGCTTTCTTCCTTGATCACGGTTGTCCCTAGGTGTATGTTAGCTGATTTGTCCTTGGGGGCGAGGGAGAACAGTGTTGTGGAGGTTTTGTCTGTGTTTATTGTGATAAGCCATTTCTCTGCCCATGACACTAGCATGTCTGCTGCCCGCTGCATTCTATAATTTGCTGTGGTGACATTTTCATCAGCGCACCAGAGTACTAGGTCATCTGCATATAAGGCAGCTTTAACTCCTGCAGGGAGATCTTTCACCAGGTCATTGATGTAAACAAGGAAGAGTGTTGGGGAAATTACTCCTCCTTGAGGTACCCCCTGATGGAGCAACACTTTTCTGCTCTGCAGACCGTCAAGAGTGACTCTAGTTCTCCTGTTATGCAAGTATGACTGGATCCATTTCATCATGTTGCCTTGGATTCCACTTCTCCTAAGTTTTGCAATGAGGCCATCTTTCCACACCTTGTCAAAGGCCTGCTTGAAGTCGACCCAGATCGTTAGGACCTTTTTCTTCTCCTGGAAGGCATCTTCTATTGCTTGAGACAAGTAAGTAACTTGGTCTTCTATACTGTAGCATTCTCTAAATCCAGCTTGTTCCGGCACCAGGATCTGCTCAGACTCTAAATACCATTTCAATCTGTGGTTGACTATTCGCTCCATAGTCTTCCCAACACAGCTTGTGAGACTGATTGGCCGGTAACTTGCAGCCTCGGTCTTACATTTCCCTTTCTTTAGTATGGGTATTGTGATGGCTTCTCTCCATACTTGGGGTACCGTTCCTTTCAACCAGCTGTGGTTGAATATCTCAAGCAGTTTTGTCTTTGCTGCTGAGCTCAGATTTACTAGCATTTCGTTGCTGATTTTGTCTGGGCCGGGTGACTTTTGAAACTTAAGCTTGGAAATAGCCTTCTGTAGTTCTCCTAGTGTGATGGGTTCCCTCATTGGGGCAGGAGTATCTGTCTGTCCCATGGTTGCCAGTATTTCTTTTCTTATCTCTCTCTGATGATCTATGTTAATGGGTAAGTTGCTTTCTGAACTGTATCTTCTAGCAAACAAGTCTGCAGCTTGTTTTCCTCTGAAAAGTTTGCCACCTTCATCCAATGTGATAGTCTGCCTAGGTGAGGAACGCTCTTCATTTAGAGACTTGACTAATCTCCAAAGTTTCCTGCCGTCTTTCTCAAGGTTCAGCGATGCCGTTTTAGTTCTCCAGCTTTTCCGTTTTTCTTCTAGCTTTGTTCTCTGAAACTCTGCTACAGCCTTTTTCCATTTGTTGTGAGTTTCAAGTGAAGGCTGAGACTCTGCGTCCTTTCTAGCCCTGTCCATGGCTTCCTGACGTTCTTGGAGTGTGCTGGACCAGTATGGTATGTAGTTACGCCGGCATCCTTTGGAAATGGTTTCTTTTGCAGCTTGTAGTATGCATCTGTTGAAGTCTTTTACCACTTCATTAATGTCTCTGTTCTGTACCTTGAGGGTAGACAACAGCGTGTTCACCTGATGCCTGAATAAACCCCAGTTGGCTTTTTTGTAGTTCCATCTTGTAATGGCTGGGCCTGTACTGAGAGTTGCACTCTGGACAGTAAGAAAGATTGGGCGATGGTCGCTTCCCCCTAGTTGGTCTCCTACTTCTCTACTAATAGATCCAGCTATATCTGGTGTGGAGAAGGCAAGATCTGGTGTTGAAGTTGTGTGCCATCCTCTGGAGTAGAAGGTAGGAGTATCTGTGGCATTATTGACTAGGATTAGGGAGTGATCATCTTGCCAAGTTTCAACCTCTTCACCTCTGTGATCCAGATGGTTATAGCCCCAGCTCTGGGAGTGGCTATTAAAGTCTCCAACTGCTATAAAGTTGGTGGCTGGTACCTGTATAGAGCTGAGACTCAGGGGTTTGTTGTTCGGACAGTAATAGTTCAGGAGTTCTATTTCCATCTTGTCTACCTTTATCTGCAACAGCTGATATTCTGCTCCATCCATGAAGGTTTTCCTTTCGTGTGCAGGAATGTTATTCCTTACAAGAGTAAGTACTCCTCCTTTTCGTCTATCTTTTCTGTCGGATCTGAAGCATTGATATCCCCTTATTTTAAAGGTTTGATCTGCTTTCAAGTGAGTCTCTTGGATACAGCAAACACTGACTTGCTTCTCATACAAGATGTTTTCCAGCTCTGTCTTTTTGCTGTATCCAGCCTGCTTGCTGTTCACTCCCCTCTGCATTCCAGTGCATCATGACAAGTGGCACTCTGGGTTTCTCTTTTTCTGTTTTGTTTTGGTCAGTAGTTCTCCTCCGCCGTCTGCTGACTCCACAAGACGGTCTAGAGGGTCCTCCAGTAGCTGAGGGTGGGCTCTGTCGAGGCTCAGAGCCCGGCACTGCACCTGCCTGGTGGAGCTCCACAGGGCGAGCACCAGTACGAGATTTATTTGACGGTGTACTCTCCATAGAAAAAAAAAGCGAGTTGCGTGATACTGTGGTTTCCGGTGCGCCTTCTGGCCCAGTATCTATGACTTTAGCACCTGTTCAACGGGAGAGTGGGCTCATCCCTAATCTGTTTATGTTCCCAGTAGTAGACTATTCGCAAGCAGCCTGGGGGTGTCACTGCTCTGCGCGGACCTTGTTTACCGAGGCGGCGTCCGAGCTCGTATGGTGAAAATATGGTTGCATTATCTTCAAAATAGCCCTGTCTTTCCTGCCATCCTGCAACTTTGAGTTAGGGAGTTCTGAGCTCCAGTCTCTTTCCCAGGCATTTTATCCTGGCCTGGCACGCATACAGAGGACCCCACTTCTGGTTCTAAGTTAGCAATTGGGGACAGGTGGGGTAGCACACTGTGCATTCCCCGTCATCCAGGGGGCTCTCCAACTATGCAGAGCTTGCACAATGCTGTGCTCTGGTTCTGGGCTCACCCAAGGAATCCTCACGTCCTGCACAGAGCCACTTCCAGATACCCACCACCTGCCAACCCCCCATTGTAGAAATCTCCTGCATGCGGCCATCCAGTCAAGAGCCAGTATTAAGTCTGGTGCCCAAGTGATTCCCCCCAAGCTCAGTGTGCAATTCTGGGTTCTCATCATGCTGCAACACAGGGGGGATTGTGATGCTCAGCCATCTCTCTCAACTCTGCACCGATAAATGACATCGGGGACTTAACTGTGTCTCAGTACTGGGAGGCCCCGTTTCCGGGTACACCACACACAGCCAGTTGAGGCAACGGTCGCCGTGGGCGTGTCTTCAGTGGGGAAGTTGTGGAGTCTTCCTGTCCATGTTTTTGCACATCCTAACACTGCCCGCAAGACATCGGAGGTTTGGAGAGTGGCCTTCTCTGCTTTTTTGAGCCGGGGTGGGCTCCCCGGGCAAGTCTCGATGGGGATCGGGACGTGTCCACGCGCCAGTGGGCCCAGCATCGGCCGCATCTGTTGGAGGACTTGCTCTGCCAGGTTTGAGTTAGTAAATTCCAACTTTGTCATCTTCTTGGCATTGTGATGCTGGGGTGCCTGTGGATTTCCTAACGCCCCGGGTAGAAGCCAGAAGTGTACTGTGCCAGCTCTGGGGGAGATAAAGGGGGTGTTTCTGCGTCTCCTTGTGATACGTAGCCAAGGTAGGGCTCACAGTGCTCTTTCCCCGCCACCAAATTGCCTGCTGGTTACGCCGAGTTCTCCGAGGCTCTAGGCATGTGACCAAGAGTTGAAGGCAATAGGATCGTCACGTCCTGAGTCTCTGTGCCTGTACGATGGGTTCCGATCTTCAGGGAGCAGTCCACACTCGTTCCCACTCCCAAGACTTGTTCAGTATCCATCTGGCTCCTTCCCACCCACAGAGGGCGTGTACGGTGTAGTGCACCGGTTTTATTATCGAGGTTTGCTCCTCTAGATCCGTTGTGTTTAGCCTGAGGATTCGCACCCTCAGTTACCAGGACTACCTCGAGGAGGGTGTGGCTCTTCACCACGCACAACGATCTTGGGGTATGAGAGGTTTTGCTAGGCCAAGAGACTAACACCGCAATGGTCGCTCCTTTCATGAACAGAATTCACTAGGCCTAGGGTGAAGCAAGGGGGGAAACCCACTACCCACAACACCAGCACATCATACCCCCTGTCTGTAGACTTTGCCCCTCATCCCTGTCCGTTATACAGGATGAGGAAACTATTTTTTCTGACGTGAACTTACCTCTTCCTGCGATTCCACTTACTTCAACGGAATCGTGGAGAGACGTTACAGTCTCTTCTAACTTGTCTTTTGAGGAACAGCGTCAAGTATCCTCTACGTTACAATCATATCAGGATGTCCTTACCGACATTCCTGGACACACAGATGTCATAGAACATGACATCATACTTACTGATCGTAATCCGATCAGAGTAAGACCATACCCAATACCTATTCATTTTCAAGCACAAGTCGAGAAAGAATTGGATGAAATGATTCAACTACAAATAATTGAACCATCCACTTCAGCTTATTCTTCGTCGATAGTTATTGTTCGAAAGAAAGACAATAACATACGTCTTTGCGTTGATTATCGCAAATTAAATCAAGTTACGAAGTTCGATGCTGAACCTATGCCGTTATTAGATGATCTACTTATTAGACTTTCTAAAGCTAAATTCTTTACTAAACTAGACTTGTCGAAAGGTTATTGGCAAGTCCCACTGACGGAACACGCCAAACCTCTCACTGCTTTTTCGACACCTAGGGGTCTGTTTCAATGGAATTGTATGCCTTTCGGGCTTATGAACGCCCCAGCGACTTTCGTACGCATGATGCGACGAATTCTATCAGATCGTGCAGATGTCATTGCATATTTAGACGACATCTGTCTTTTCAGCGATACTTGGGAAGAACACTATGTGGGTCTGAAGGAATTGCTATCTACTCTACGTGAGCATAGTTTGACTGCTAAACCCTCTAAAGCTTTTGTTGGGTTTAGTGAAATTTCCTTCCTAGGTCATCGAGTTGGTCATGGTCTGTTGAAGACAGAGGACCAAAACATTTCAAAGATATTAAATATCTCGGTTCCGAAGACAAAAAAGCAAGTGCGTAGTCTCTTGGGATTGATACAATTCTATGGAAGATTCATTGAGAATCTGTCCTCCATTATGGCACCACTTTCAACGTTATTGAAAAAAGGTTCTCCTAATATGGTGCGTTGGTCCCAAGAATGCCAATCTTCATTGGATCAGGTTAAGAATTTGTTCTCATCTCATCCTATCTTAAGACTACCGACGATTGATAAGACTTTTGTCCTTCGTAGTGATGCCTCTTCCACTGGCATTGGAGCGGCACTAATGCAGGAATATTCAGGAACTCTGCATCCTGTAATGTATATTTCTAGGAAGCTGAATGCGGCAGAAAGGAATTACTCGGTTTTGGACCGTGAATTGTTGGCTATGGTTTGGTCCATTCTTAAGCTACAAAGGTTCCTTCTGGGCGCGCATTTCTTTATGGAAACCGACCAAAAAGCTCTTACGGCTATGCAAAGTAAGGATTTGAAGAGCTCGAGATCTACTCGTTATGCTATTGCTCTTCAGCCTTTCCATTTCACGGTGCGAGCTATCCGTGGTTCGGATAATGTGATGGCGGACATATTGTCTAGATGCCCACATGATTCCAGTTAAATCTTGTGTCCTAGTTTTTCCTGATATATTTTCAGACTTAGGTCTGTCCTTAATATCATAATATGTTGTAATACAAATGTATTTGGATGATGTTTAGATAATTTAATAAATTTCATTTTGTCCATCCATCAGTGATATGTTGCTAAAATAGCATTGACATTTGTATATTGCTATGATTATATTATTTAGTAATGTTTGATATATGATTGGTATTGCCAGCAACTTAGGTTTCTTGAATGGTATCCCTTAGTTTGTTTGGCTTAAAGGAAATATTTTCTCCTATGTTGGGAGATGATTTGTACCCTCTTCTATTGTACCTGATATTAGGTTCATTGTTTGCATGAGCACAGAAGTGATACTGGTGCTATCTTGCTCATGAACATATTAAAAAAAAAAAAAAATTGCATTTTTTTTTTTTTACAGGGGGGTGGTAGTAATGTTGCTGTCATTTTCGACGGAGTCATCTGTCAAGTTATTTGCTTATGTTTGTATCATAAGTATAATTGTGTCTTTACCTGCGATGTCAGGTTGATTAGGGGTTGTCTTCCCTTGTTTATTCATTCATTGTGTTTGACCTTTAGGGTCAGAGGTTGACAGTTCGGCGTAGGCCTATGGGAAGGTTTTTTAAGCGGGGGTGAGATATACTTCCGGGAAGCCGGGAGGTCCTGTTTTTCTGAAGGGACCAGGAGTCCATTGTTTTTCGGGGAGAATCTTCGAAGTAACTGCTATGGCAGTTTTCCCCAGTGAATCTCTGTGCGTCGGGATGACGACAGAATTCCTTGTTTAGTTCTGAGGATTCATTTTCCAGGTAATACCGACCTTTATGCATTATTACGCTTTTCGGTGGCAGAACATGTAAAGGATTACCTAGGGTGAACAGCAGCTCACTGATCCGCCATTTCAGAACTTATATATTTGTGCTCGAGGTAGCCATCCAAGACTGTTAGTCTTATATTGTCCAGAAATCCAGTGACGAAGATATATTGTGGGAGCCGCAGATTGGCGGAACTTCTATCTACAATAAGTATTACTGCAGGGTTGATGATAACCTATTTAACAGAAGTACACGGCCGACGTCAGAACGAGGCCTGTGCTTTCGGCTATTATACTACAGCCTGATATGTGCAATTGGCGGGGAGTGCCAAGTTGCACCTGTGTGTCATAGTAACTAAGGCATCTGACGCGTTTAGTCAGAGACGCCAAGGGCGACGCTACGAACTGTCATTATTGAAGAACTTTGCTATTGACCATGCACGTCTATTCTGATGTTTACCTTTTTGAATGCCAAATGTATACCTATCGATGTCAGGTCAGCATGACCTTGTTACACTGACTGTTCCTGTTGATACTATGTGTGTTCCCGTCAATAAATGTCTTGAAATATGCCTGCAGTGTCAAAGCATCCTTGATTACTGCATGTGAGAGTATGGGTTGCAGGATCTACATCTATACGAGCCTAAACACATTCGCGCCTTCATTCGCACCCACACTCAATTCATCATACGCTCGCACTACACATCTAACAACATGTATACTGTCTTGGGCCAGTGATCACCTCAACAAGAAAAAAAAGACAGTTACACTAAGTCGGGGCTGAAAGGCGGAGGTTCAAGAAGTTTCCACCCTAGTTGTTGATTTTTCTCCTGGGTTAATCGAGCCGTATGTGGTCTAGCTTTGTCGTGATGGAGCAGTACTCCTCTAGTCAGTAGGCCTGGACGTTTTCTTCGAATTGCGTCCCGAAGCATCAACAGAACTTCATAGTACCATGCAACATTCACATTCTCACCTTTTTTCTGGAAATGGGTTAACAGCACTTCTTGAGAATTCCAAAACACTGTAAGCATAACCTTCCTTGCTGATGACGTAACCTTGAATTTCTTGGCAGAAGGTGAGTGAAGAAGGATGTTTCCATTGCATTAAAGCTCGCTTTGATTAGGGTTGGTAGTGATGTACCCATGATTCGTCCCCAGTAACAATCCTGTTTAGCATGTCTTCTCCTTCATCTGCGTACAGAGAGAGATGTTGCAAGGACAGCCGCATTCGGTTCATTTTGTGTTCCTCAATCAGTTGTCTGGGCACCCACCGTGAGCACACTTTCCGGAAATTCAAACGATCATGCATTATGCTGTAGGCTAAACCATGAGAACACCCTATTGCAGCTGCTACACTGTCTATCGTTACTCGCCAGTCAGCTAGAATCATCTCCCCCACCCGCCGCACAGATGCTTCTGTCGCAATCTGAAGAGGACGACCAGGTCGGCCTTCATCAGCAATTTTTGAGCGTCCTTGAGAAAATTTATCGACCCAGTTATGTACCGCTTTACGCGACAAATACTTCTCACCGTAAACAGGAAATATTTCCTTACTAGCAATAAAAGTTAGTTGCTTCTCCTTTACAGGACGTAGCAATCAAACCCAGCTTTTATTGGCTGTTTGTGATTTTTCTAGGCAATTTTTACGTTCAGTAGTTTGCCATTGCTTTCTGAACGGTACGGCGCTTATACCATTATTAAAAATCCACACAAAGCGATCTGCTACCAAACCGCCTGCAGCAGGTTTCGAACCTGGTATATCTGGATTGTAATGTTATGATGTATGTATATAAGCATTACCTCGTCATCTACACAAGCATACACATGTTTCAGAAGGCACTCAGTAAAAGCATGTTCAGTTTGTAGCCATGTTTTATTTACAGGATGTCGTACATGTCAAGATTCGCATTATATTACAATGTGTGGTTTCGTATTTATGTATTATATTACATCCCCCCTTTTTTGAAAAAAATGTGTGCAAACATTTCCAACGAAATGTTTCATGTGATAAAGGATAAGTATGTGTAATGCTCAGTGTGAGTATATATGTCACTGTCTGTATCGGCTGGGAGGTGTCACTGTACGGTCAGAACGAGTGGTGTAAAGTGCTGGTGGTTCTGCGGAAGTCCCTGGTTTAGCTTGAGTTGGTTGTGATTTCGGCCTTGGCGCTTGTTGGTTTTGTGGGGCACCAAGGTCTGGAGTTACTGCATTGTCTGTTGAAAGCATGGGAATTCTCTGTTCTGTTGTATTCTGTGGGATTTCTCTTATGTCCACTCTGTTTCGCCTCAGGAGGTTGCTGCTGCTGTCTGGTCTTAAAGTATAGCTCCTGGGTTCAGGGTTTCTGGAAATGATTGTTGCTTTTGACCATGTGTCATTGTTGTGGTTGTAGGTAGTCACATGCTGACCAGGATATAATGGTGGTAAGTCTTTAGCACATTTGTCATAGTTGGATTTCTGAACTTGCTGACGATGCTGAAGTTGATCATATGTGCTGTCTCTATGTTGTGGACGGAAGTGGACCTTAGATGGTAGGAGGTCTTTAATTCTTCTATCAAACATAAGTTCTGCTGGACTGTCGATCTTACTGTCTACCGGTGTTGTTCTCCATCTCAAGAGTGCTAGGTGTACATCCTCTGTTCTTGTTTTCTTCATGATTGACTTGATAGTTTGTATCTGTCTCTCAATGAAACCATTAGATTTAGGGTATCTAGGTGATGATGTTGTGTGTTTGATCTTCCAGTCCTTAGTGAAGTTTCTGTATGCTTGACCTGAGAAATGTGGACCGTTGTCTGATCTAATTTCATCTGGGATGCCAAACATGCTGCAATACTTCTTTGTAATGTCTGCAATAACAGCTGATGGTGAGGGTTGTGGAAGTTTCTCAATGATGGGAAATTTGCTGTAGTAATCAGCAATAATAAGATAGTCATTATTGTCGATTGAGAAAATATCAGTTCCTATAATGCTCCAAGGGCTCAATGGTATGTCTGATGGTATGAGAGGTTCTCTGCACTGCCTATTTGCATGTTCTTGGCAAATTGAACAGTTTTTTTACATAGTGTTTCTATGTCCTTGTTTATCTGTGGCCAGTAAACATCTTTCTTTGCTCTCAGTTGTGTCTTCACAATACCAAGGTGACTATTATGGAGCTGTTTAAGGATGATATCGCGTTGTGTTTCTGGTACAACAATGCGATCTCCTTTAAGGATCAGACCATCTTCGATGCTTAACTCGTCCCTCATCGAGAAGTATGGACGGATGTGTGTTGGAACTTCCCTGATAGAGCTTGGCCATCCATGGTATATCAGTTCTTTGAGAGAGTTAAGGATAGGATCTCTCATTGTGTCTTCTCTGATGTGTTCAAGCCGATTATCGCTAAACTTGACAAAATCAACTTTGATGTTTGGGGTAAGATCTGCTGTCTTTTTGGGGTTTGGTAGTCTGCTGAGAGCATCTGCAAGACCTATATCCTCTCCTGGGATATACTGAATATTAAAATCATAACCTTGTGTTTCCAATAACAGAGCTTGTAGTCGTGGTGGTGCTGAAGCTATTGGTTTTTTATGAATCATCTCAAGTGGCTTGTGATCTGAGAGAATTGTAAATGGGCGGTTGAAAAGAAATGTGTGGAAGCGTTTGATTCCAAAACGTACAGCTAGCATTTCTCTTTCAATGTTTGCAAGTTTCTTTTCGCCAGAACTTAATGATTTGCTTGCGTAAGCTACAGGACGAAGTTCTTTGGCATAGTGTCCTTCAGGATTTTTGTCTGGTTGCAAAAGTGCTGCTCCTAGGCCTTTCAGACTGGAATCAACCATGAGAAAAGTGGGTGCTTGCATGTCATAGTATTTCAAGCATGCATCAGATGATATGAGGGCCTTCAAGTGGTTGAATATGTGTTGGTAGTCTTCTGACCATTCATACGGAGTTTCATTCTGTAGTAGAGATCGCAAAGGTTCTGCAGCAGCTGACAAATTTGGTATGAATTGTGCTAGGAAATTGACAGCACCTAAGAATTGTTGCAGTTCCTTCTTTGTAGCTGGTGTTGGCATGTCATGAATATCTTCAACCTTTTTAGGGTCTGGTTTTACACCATTCTGGGTGTACAGCAATCCAAAAAATTGTATCTCCGTTGCCTTAATTGTACACTTTTTGCTGTTGAATGTTAGCCCATTGGCCTGTGCTACATGCATCAAGTTAATCAAGTTACGGTCGTGTTCTTGTTCTGACCTGCCGCAGACTACAATGTCATCCGCAATAGCCACTGTACCAGAACATTGCTCAACAATGTTGTCAATCTTCTGTTGAAAGATGTCTTGTGATACATTCAAACCAAATGGGAGTCTCTTGAAACAATATCTGCCGAATGGTGTTCGAAAAGTTGTAAGGAGTTGACTTTCCTCTGCTATCTCAACACTCCAGTATCCGTGTACAGCATCTAGTTTAGAAAAAATATTTGGCATTGTGGAATCTGTGAGTTATCTCTTCCACTGTATGCATTTTGTGTGGACAGCGCTTTAGACTGTTGTTTAAGTGTTTTGGGTCAAGGCAAACCCGAAGAGAACCATCCTGCTTCAGAACGGTTGTGATACTACTACACCAATCAGAATGCTCTTCAACCTTTCTAATAACATCATTCTGCACCATCTTTTCTAGTTCTGTGGCAAGTTTCTGTTTAACATGTATAGGATACTTTCTAGGTGGGTCTATCTTTGGCTCAGCGTTGTCTTTTAAAAAGAATCTTGCCTTTCCTGGAAGTTTGCCTATTCTGTCGAACTGTTCTGGGAATCGCTGTTTAAGGTCATCTACTCCAGTGACGTGTAGAGTAAGATGTTCTTTTTTTGTCAGCTTTAATGTTGTTAATAGTTACCACACTCAGCTTTTCGCACATTGATAAACCCAAAATTGCAGGTCCTTCAACATCTACCAAGTAAAATGTTGACGATGTCCATTCAGAGTCTCTGTATAAACATTCAAGTGTTACTGCTCCGAAACAGTCTATACTTGTTCCATTGTAAGCTCTTAGCTTTGTCCTGCCACTCCTACTTTTTACATCCCTTGTGGGAAATCCTTGCTCATCCACCTTGTCAGGCATGATCTGTCTGAATATTCTTAAGGGTAGAGTGTTACCTTGGGCACCTGTGTCTATCTTGAACCGAATATATCTTTCTTTGTGCCTTTTAATTCCTGGTATTCGGAATTGTACCTTGCAGAAAGCCTGCGTTCTCTTTGGTTCATTACTGAAAGTTAGTATCTTCACAGTATCAAATGTGGAAGGATCACTTTCTTCACTGGAGTCAAGGTCCTCAGTCATCATAAAGTGTGTTTGTTTTGATGACTCTCTGCTGTGAAGGTTGTGTTGAGCACTGTCTTGTTTCCTCTTGAAACATAATTTTATCCAGTGGCCCCTCTTTCTGCAGTAATGACATGTAGAGTCTTTAGCTGGACAGTGGTTTTGTATGTGGTTTAGGCCACAACATTTACACATAGCACCTCTGCTTGTGTTGTGTTTTTCTTGTTGCTTCGAACCAGTTGCTTTGTTTTGTTTGGGTTTATAGCTTTTTACTGCATCCACCTGGGCTGTTACTGTACCTTGCTGAATTTGTTTAATGTTTAGTGCTTGTGCCTCGTGTTTCCTGCCTTCATCCAGAAGTTGTTGTAAAGTTAGTGTATCACTCTGGCTCAGTATCCATTTCTGGAACTCTGGCATTGGTGTGCTGAGAAGGATCTGTTCGATAATTCGCTCTTTTTCTTCTTCTTTGTTAAATTTGCATACGCTTGTTTTCTCCTTGATGCGAGTGAAAAAAATCATCTAGACTTTCACCAGGTTTCTGTCGCAGGTGGTGAAGTTCTAATCTTGCCGCTCTAAAGTTCGTGTGCTTTATTATCAGACGTTTTTCAAATTCGTCCAATATTGCTGCGGGGTCTGTCGCCGACTCCACAGGCATGGCGGTAGCAAAACTGTTGTAAATTTTCAAACCTTCATCGTCCAATGCTTCTAGGATATATGGAGTTAGGGTTTGTCCTTCCAGACCAGTGGTCTTGGAATATAGATCTATGCGTTGGCGCCATAACAAGAAAGCTTCACTCTTATCATCTTGACCGGCGAATCTCATTTGCGGTGCGTTGCGATAGTGTTTCGCCGCCATGGCTGACCTCGATTACGAAAATTAGCCGAATAAACTGTACTCACGTGTTATCGTGTAGCTGTTTTGCGTCAGTCCGGTATCGACCGCTGCCACCATGTAATGTTATGATGTATGTATATAAGCATTACCTCGTCATCTACACAAGCATACACATGTTTCAGAAGGCACTCAGTAAAAGCATGTTCAGTTTGTAGCCATGTTTTATTTACAGGATGTCGTACATGTCAAGATTCGCATTATATTACAATGTGTGGTTTCGTATTTATGTATTATATTACAGGATTATGAAACTGCGTTCATATCCATTAGGCCACAGACGCCGACTTACTAGCAATAACCCGTCAATATTGACAGGTTTTTAATTATAGTGTGTTGTTTCGGTTACATGTATTACAGACGGTACTATTACCACTGTTGTCATTTCATTGCAGTCGACCGTCATTGGATATTTGTAGTGAAAATTATATGGATGTATTAAATATGAAGACATGGAGTAACCTTCGTAAATGACATGTGGAGCAGTGATAATGATTTTTTGGACCGTAAATTGACTAAATGACTAACATTTCTTTTATGACAACATGTCTCGTAATTGTTCGTGCATCTTTTAAAATCTTGACTTTCCATAATCAAACTGTTCATGTACACCGTCATTTGCGCACTTTTCTATTTTCGGGAGAGTAAATATAATGGAAACAATACAATTATTGTATAACTTTCAACCACAGTTGCACCCCCTAAGCTGTGGTTGAAAGTTAATGTACTCTCTCAAAAATAGAAAAAGTGCGCAAATGACGGTGTGCACAATGTGACTGACCGACCGACGTACTTACGGCGAGTATTATGGTATTGAATGAATATCCTTTGAAGGAAGTCCTTTTCCCCCCCCCCCCCCCCCCCAAAAAAAAAACCGCACAACTGCACGCTGTTCTTCGGTCGTCCACTCCACGAGCACGGTCGCCATTTTTATCTGAGCTGCACACGTGTCTGCTACCTAAAGTAATCAGCAAGCTGGATGTTGCTGCCACCTAATGATACCTTTTGAAACTACCAACTACAGTTTTCAGCTATCCCATATCAGTTTGTGACCTATTTACTGACTTCCCCTAGTATTTGTCTCTTTGTAGGTACCCAGCGCCTGTCAGTTTTAGAGTGTTGTTGACTTGAGTCTGTCACAAGATGGATTTGGGGCGACCCCTTCTCGATCTCCTTTTCACTACGGTAGTAATCAGTTACATTTGTTGTACTGACTATTTATGGAGCAGGGAGGGAAAGATGAAAGAAATGATGTACATTCTAAGTATAATAGTTACATTTTCAAACCAGTGTAAATGTCCATGTAAACATATTTATTTCAAAATTAATGAAAGTTTCAAACTGTTCAACAAGTGTAGATATAAATGAAAACATATTCAATTTATATTGTGAACACTTTTCAATCAGTGGAGATGTAAATGTAAACATATTCTATCTGTACTATTAACCTTTTCATTTAAATGTAAAAAAATAAAGACAAAGCTGCTCAATTTAAACGTAAAGACAGTTTTCTCTCGAGGGATTAAGTTTAATTCTCATCGAGGGTAAATTCTGAGGTAGAAGGGATGGTGGAATAGAGAGAAGGGGACCCATAACTATGGGTTGGAAAACGCAATACTCAGGAGAGCGTTTTGTTTCTATTCGTTTACCATAGTTGTTGGTGGTACCAGTGAGGGTACTAATCTCTGGAACAACGTGAAGGTAGAAGTGGACGGACGTAGAACTAGTAACCATCATCAGAGAGTCATAGAAACGCGGGACCAGCTTGGCAGTTACTCCTTGATCTTACTTGGAACATGCTACGCCTTTAATCTTGCCCAGAGATGCGAGAACTCCAGTGACCTATCTGCACAGAACCAAACCATAAGCGGCAGCAGAACCTACAATTGGCAGATAAGTGAAACATATAAGTTTCCACGTGAACTCCTTTATAAACTTTCATTCCATCACAACAGTGATGACAACTTTCTGTTAAATCATTTTTCAAATTTTCTAAAACCTTGTTAAACCTAAATGATTATTAGATTTGTTATTTGTAATTATACAAATTTAACTTCGATTTAATCATTTTTAAACGTACTGCATGTTTGTCTCAGTCAATTGACTAAATACACTCTAAACAGAGTTATACCTTAATAATAAGAATTCCACTGACTAAATCAGGGTGGGGATTGAACGAGCTAACGTTAATAATTGCTTAATTTTTCATATAAGGCGGCGGACCGATATAAAGTTAACAATTGCCCTGCCAATGCAGCATTGTTCTTGACTTCGGACATATCTTATGACCACTCCCTTGAGATAAAAAGCATCATTATCCTTCTATCTACCACTCTGCCAAGAGTAATCTTGTGCGAAGGTAGACACCTTTGAAGGCCCATATTAGATACTCTTGGACCAATGCTGCAAAGCAGCATAGGCAATCCGTGACAGAGTCGATGGAATCGGACTCGAGTCGGACTTAAGTGACTACAACAACTCGACTCGAGACTGGAGTCAGGCTGTTTTAATTCACGTCTCGACTCGGGACCTACCAGTGTTGGCGAACTTACTTCGCTGTCCTCATTCATAACGCAATCATAAGAAGCGGAAAATGATTTTGTTTAAATCGATAAAATATGTGTGTCAACAGAGTTTGGGCAAATGAAAGCAATCAGTAAATAAGATTCTTAAAATAGAGATTATTATTTTTTATTATTATTTATGATGATTGGCGTGATTGTCTGAATAAAAGCGATTGTGACTACAAAACAGTTTCAGATTTAAAACGAGGCTCGATTTGGGTCTGGACTTGAAAGCTACTGTTAGGGATGTCAGGCTCGACTAGAGACTTTTATTTAGTGATTTGAGACTCGACTTGAAACTTGTTAGGAAAGATTTGAAGACAACTCCGCATTTTTGCCTCTACCACTCCCAATATATCGAGTTTCATATTGTTTGTCTCTAAAATAACGTTATTTAGTTTCTATGTTTCTTAACGTCTCATCAATCTACGTGCCCTTTTAAGGGCTCTACCAGTTTAAAGTGCATCTCAGAAATGAAGAATAGAGCAGTTCAGACAAAAGCAGTATTCTATTAAATGAAAAATATTTTATGCAACAACTCTTTATCAATGGAAATAAGAAAGATAGTTATTCCTTGTTATATCCTTTAGCACGCTGCATTCTTTTCCCGAAAACGTGCCCTACAGCTGCATTCTTTTTCACAACCCCCCGTTTTTATAGTGGGCGACTTGTAACGTCTATAGTTTTTGTGTTTCTTGGTCAATTGCTATCATTTTTGGAATTTATATAAATAAATGAATGATGAATCTGATGATATAAAATTTGTTTGTATACATGTTAGATGTGATAGGAAGAAAGGAAAGGAAAGATGAAAAAAAAACGAAAAAAAAAAAAAAAAAATTTTTTTTTTAAATTTTAAAATTAAAAAAAATAATAACCAACAAACGAAGAGTCCATATCCCTTGCATCTCAATGAAAGTCATTTGGCCAATACAAATGAAATGACGATCTTTTCATTACACCCATCATCAGTAGCAAAGCAACAAACGCCCTTGTCAGCAGTGACATTCGGCCGTAACCCTAAACCTTTCCGATTAAACCTAATCCTAACCCCTAAAATTATACATACTATCAATGCCATTCTACTTTCGTTTCCATCTCTGTCATCAAACATATTCTGAGAACCGATATCAGCGCTTATAAAGACAAAAATCTCCTCCTCATCGCATCGGCGTCAGAATCCAATAAAATTAGAGCGAAAATGGCCGCGTGTTCGATGCCGATTCATTTCGATTAAAAAAATTCACAGAAAATAAACGCGAATGCACCCATTACTAAGACCGATCGGAAACGGAAGTTAACTCTCTCTCAGATATGTTTAAAACTTAACATCCGGGGGTGAAGTCACGTGTACACACATCCTAATGCTAGAAAACGAAAATATCCGCTTGTCAACATATGTCGACAACAGCTGGGAGAGCATAGGTTACCTTCGTCAACATATGTCGACAGCAGCGTGCTAAAGGATATAGAACCAATCCTGACAAGCAGAAGTGAGATAATGGACAGTTACACAAGTGTGGTGGATTTGATGTTATTAATTGTTGTAGGTATTATTATATTTGTATTACATGAGATTAGCTATGAAGGTCCCTGAATATACCCAATAATATTGTGAACTTTTCAGGGTACCTTTCCGCTACCACCCCTTTTTATCTCATTCAAATTGTATTTATATTAGTATGTTAATTGACTTCGTGTTGTGTCTAGGGTTATGGATGTAGAGTGTAATATACAATAATCAACAAACATACAATTCTAGCTCTTTACATCCAACACAGCATTTCGTCGGTCTAGCTGTCAAATTGGTCTCTCTCAGTCGATCAAACAACATATTCAGAGAGCTAATGTGTTCCTCAAATGTTTCTGTTGCTATGAGAATATCATCCATGAAGTTGGTGATGCATGGATTCTTCAGGGGATCCAGTAACTTTCTCATCATCCTCGAAAACACACTCGGTGCATTTTTCAGCCCGAATGGCAACATATTAAATTCATAATGTCCTTCCGAGGTGCTAAAGGCTAAATAAGGTTTGACTTCCGGCTTTACTGGAATCTGATAGTAGCCTTTGCTCAGATCCACTTTAGAGAAATATTTAGCTCTATTCAGCCTGGCAAACAGCTGATTTGTATCAGGTAATGAATCCACCTGACCTTCTGTGACAGCATTCAGTTTCCTGTAATCTATACACAGCCTATGTTCTCCAGAGGGTTTTCTTAACAGAACCACACTGGAACTGTAGGGAGATTCACTGTGCGAGATAATCCCTTCTCTCAACAGATAATCTATCTCCTCCCTTAAAGCTTTTTCTTTAGCGAACGGAATCGAATAGGCTCTCATACAGATTGGTGTTGGGTCTATGAGTTTCATATCATACTCCAATAAATGTGTATGCCCCGGACGGTCCGTTAACACATCTGTATGATTATTCAGAACCTGTTGAACCCTCTCCCTCTGATTTTCCGTTAAGTGTGTGCTGATTTTTACCTGTGCAGCGGTTTCACAGGGATGTAAAGGATATTCATGAGAAGTGAGTGGTTCCTTTTTCATCTCCATTGCAACAGACAAGGTCAGTAGGTGTGTCTCTTCCTGGTTTTCTCTGTCCAGATATTTCTTCAGGAGATTCACATGATAGATTTTCTCTTTCCCTTTCTTATCTATCTTATAATTTGTTCTAGACACCTTCTCTAGAACTGTATATGGACCTTGCCATCCAATTTGCAATTTATTCTGGCTGCCGGGCAGTAGAAGGAGCACCTTCTCTCCCACAGCTAATTCTCGATCCTACGCTTTCTTATTGTAATAGGCAGCATGCTTTTTCCTGGCTTGTCTCAAATTTTCATTGGCAAGTTTCCAGCCAGTTTTAAGACGAGTGGTCAGCTCGTTAACATATTGATATGATGAGGTAATATTTTCTTCTGCCTTTTCATCGGTCTAGGTCCTTAACAATCTACATATGGACTTTTAAATTTGTTGACCTATTTTTCCAGGCACCGGTATGGTCTCTTCCATTGGAAGCATTATAGTGATGATTTTTCTTCCTAGAATCATCATTCACAAATCGACCGCTACCAATTTTTCTCTTGGGGTTTTCTTCCCACTTTAAATTCCTTGTGAGAGATCTTCTCTCTCTTTTATCTTCCTCCAGTTCACACAAGTCCGACTGAGGGATTTTCGGCTTATTCTGGGGTAAGACATCTCTTTGTACTCGCTGCATAGTGGCCATAGTAAAACACTCGAGTGAAGACTGTCTGTGAAACGGGGGTTCCCATTCCCCTTTGTCCACTTTATTTTATTTATTTTTTTTTGCGTACGCCCGCTAATACTCGAGGCGAAATCTCAGGTTATTACTATGTCTAACCTGACATTGATTTTACGTGAGTATCCCTTTTTACTTGTACAGAGACAGGTGTCCCTCGCCATTCAGGCAAATACTCTCCGATTTCGGAGGTACCCATTGCAGCTGGGTCGGCTCAGGAGCCGCCAATCCCTGGTCGACAACACTCCTTCAAATGTCCTCGCCAGGTCTCGAGTTAATCCAGTCCAATTCCCGGTCGACGAAAAATCCTCAAATGTCGTCGCCCGGGTTTGATCCCGAATCACCCGGTCGCCAGAGCGGTGTTGTAACCACTACGCTAGCGCGGCTCCTCCCACTTTATTTTAATCATTTTACTTTCCAGGCCTAAGTTTGCCCCGTGGCGTGTCTAGGTACTGATTCATTTCCCACGTGTGGGTGTTCGCTCTTTATTTTCTGGCCCAGGTTTGCCATAATGCTTCTCTCGCATTTGGTTATTATTTTTCCACCCTGTGGAATTTTTCTTATTGCACTGGTCACAGGCCTCGACAAATTTTCTTATGTCTTCAACCACTCCTGGCCAGTAATAAGACATAGATGTCCTTGAACAGGTGTGACCCATCCTCAGGTGTCCACCGTCTTGAACATGTGTTTGTCTCATAACTCGTTCCCTATATTTCGAGGGCACTACCAACTGTGCACACTCATATGATCCTGCTTTATCCGTCCTGTAAAGCACTCCATCATCCAAATAGAATTCTCCTTTTCTAGGAGGGAAATGGAGTTTTTGGAGTTTGTCAAAACACGGCTTCAGTGATCTATCTTTAACCTGTGCCTTCCTACACTCGTTACGAGATATAATTTTTGGTGGTTCCTCCTCTTTTTTAGGAGTCGACCTGACCTTAAGCGTGGCCATATATACAGGTTTCCTTCCACAATTTTCGGTGTTATGGTTGTCCATCCTACACCGGCTACAATATAATCTACTTTGATGAAAAGGTTTTCTTTCATCATATTTCCTTTCATTGAATTGTGAGGTTTTTTGTTTATAGTCATTGCGTGGCCTATCAAAATATTGCTTACCTTTGTTCTGGTCTCTATGGTCAAACTTATTAAAGTTTTGAGGTGCCTTAAAATTGTCTACCTGTTTCTTTTTATTACCAACTACCTCTGCCTGGGCTGCCTGATACCTCTCAGCGACATTGAGTAACTCACCCAGCCTCTCTGCACCTTGTTCCATGAGAAACTTTCTCAGGTCTGGAGCCATGGACTCTCTTAGCTGCTCAATAAGGATCATCTCCTTAAGATCTTGGGTTTTTCCCAGAGCAGTCCATTTCTCCAAGTAGGTCTCTAACCGTGCAGAGAACTGGTGATAAGTCTCACCCGACAGTAGTTTGGCATTCCTAAATTTTTTTTTCTATAAAATTCTCCGTTCTTTTCGTATCTTAATAAAAGAGCCTGCTTTAGCATGTCATAATTGTCCTGGTCATCTCTGCTCATCTTGGCAAAAACTTCATAAGCCGTTCCTCTAAGCCCTTGTGATAACTTGAGGCTCCACCTCTCTCTCTCTCTCTCTCTAACCCATATGTAGTAGCTAAAAGTTCAAATCTACTTAAATACCCTTCGATGTCATCTTCTTTCTCAACAAAATGATCTACATGAAAACCCATAGCTGAGGTTGAGGCTCCCTGACTAGCAGTGGCATCTGAGGTAAAGGGGCTGGCACCATTTTCAGGAGCATGGCCTTGAATTTCCAACTCCCTTAGTCGTAACTCGTGCTCCCTCTGCAATCTTCTATCTTCTGCTTCCCTCTCTGCCTTTTTTTCTTCTCTTTCTGCATCTAATCTCTTTTCCTCTGCTTCCCTTTCAGCAGCTTGTCTCTTTTCTTCTCTTTCAGCCGTCAATCTTTTTTCTTCTGCCTCCCTTTGCAGTCGTTTTTCTTCTGCCTCCAATTCCCTAGCCTCCTTGTCAGCCTCAATCTGCAACCTCTTAATTTCTTTGTCAGCCTCAATTTGTAACTGTAATTTTCTTTCTTCTGCTAACTTCCTATCTTCCGTTTCAATATACTTGTCACATTCTGAAGTTACATATTGGATCAAAGCCTGAACCTCCATGTTCATTTCCTTATCAGTCAGCACAGCAGCAGTTTGAAACTTTGCCAGATCAGCCATTTGTACTATGCAACCTTTAAAATTTCCAACTATACAAATCTCTAATTATGGCTAATAATTTCTAATGATAACAAAGAACAACCACAGGCACTGATAGCTCAACGACTATTCAATTTCTCCAAACGGAGTGCTTTTAATTTTATACTCTCTGAGATTCCGAATATACTTGATAATATTTTAAGAATTTAAAATCCCAGAATCAAACTACCCAATATAGCTGGTGTTATAAGAAATTTAATCCCGAGGAGCGAGACCCCAATATAAGTGATAGGTTATAATCCTGGACCAGGAGACCCCAATATATGTGGTGGATTTGATGTTATTAATTGTTGTAGGTATTATTATATTTGTATTACACGAGATTAGCTATGAAGGTCCCTGAATATACCCAATAATATTGTGAACTTTTCAGGGTACCTTTCCGCTGCCACCCCTTTTTATCTCATTCAAATTGTATTTATATTAGTATGTTAATTGACTTCGTGTTGTGTCTAGGGTTATGGATGTAGAGTGTAATATACAATAATCAACAAACATACAAACAGATAGTTTATTATTCACAACAGCACACAGTACTACCACAATAACATACAAACGACACTCTAAAAGGCTATCTTATTTAAGACTGTGGTTGAATTTTGTGTAAATAAGATTTTTACAGTTTTATTATCCTGATTCAAATTTATTTGTAATCAGGACTGACAATTTAAAAGTGAAATCAAAATAATCATTTACATCAGTCAAATAGCACAATAGATCCTTTGTCCATATATATAATATTTTTCTAATATACGTCTGTAGTGTTCTCCTACTTTAAGGTAATACTGGTAGTACTACTAGGTTGTTGTTTTAAATCATGTCCTTTTGGAAATGTTTGTTTCTATTTTGTCACTTGTGGAACTATTAAATATTTGTCCCAGTTTTATTCACTGTCATTACATAGTTCTTTTAAAGTTCTGTAGTTGAGCTTTCAGGTGCCGAACGAGAACTTAACTTGGCAGTAGAATATAGGGTGAACTTTTCCTCTGCTCGCTTGACAATCTGTTCCCTATTTGATAGGCAATGGCCACTAGCATGGGCTCGCAGTAAACAGGCAGAGTCCTGAATCAATCAACTTTCAAGCGTTTGGTACCACATTAACGTCAGTATCCAGGACCTCTGAAATGTGAAGGTATGCATCCTTCGTAATATCTAGCATACACTAATAGTCCACAGTTAAGGACATGTACATTACAAACAAACAAAAGGATCATATCCTTATACAAACCTATGCCACCATTTTCTTTTGATGTGATAATGTACACCAGTATTCCTTTCCCTAATAGTTACAACGCCACTGCAATTCCAGCTGTAATCTCTTCCATATAATAGGATAGGTGTTATGCTCCTTTATGACAATCATACATATTCTTGTATTTTACACCTCTCTGACAGTCTATCACATGGTGGATCAATCTTTAGGCTTTGCCTCATGTTCGCTATAGACCCACTCATGCCCAGACATATATTATTATTTCACATTCAATTTTTACATAAAATACAGGTTAATAAATGTCAATCTTACCACAATTTTCAATGAAATATACACAGAGACGATGGCTGACACAGTTTCGATCTGTTTTATTGCCCAGGCTGCTTAGAACTTGTATTTTAAAGCACAGCCTGCTCTCATCTATCACTGTTGAAAATTTTCTTAGAAATGGCGTCCTCCCCAACGCTTATTCTGACAATATCGATTCAGTTAGCCAATCGCTATTAATATCACAAGGGTAAACAGTCTTTTTTCAAAAAATATCATTCAAACTTTTCCTACGTTACTAGGTTATTTATGTTTATTCAAAGGTCAGCCAATAATATTTAGTCTCACTTCAAATGCCACCCAATCAGATTCACTGTACTATCCTAGCCTATCTGTCACCTACTTTTTCCCCAAAAAATATGCGATCCAATCTAAGCAGATATGACTTGACCTGACAGTATCTCTGATCTCTATGTATTGTTTTATCAATATTTAATTAGTTAAGGGACTATTTATATAACTAATAACATATTCTTGGTCAGCAAGTCTTCAGGTACACGAATCTACAATTTTTAAGGGGCTATGTGGTTTGGTTCAAAATTCTATCTTTTTTCTATGTTGGTTGTTTATTTTTAAACTACCTCCTGTTCACTTCTTTTCTCATGTACTTACCAGATAATTACGAGAGCTTAGGTCATTCATAATAAGAGCTTAACATGTTTCCATGACAATTCTAACTTTTTCATTGTATTTGGATAAACCCCTAAGGCAAGGCTTGCCCCTGTGCTATGGTTGCTTTTAGTTTAAAATCAATGCGAAACGAATTAGCATTTCATCTATCCTTGCTTCCTCCTCGTTCCACAATGCATTTTAGGCAAATATTTTCTTAGAACTAGGAAAAGTGGGTGTTTATGTCAAGGACGAATTTGAAAAATTGGGGTACCGTTTTGTTCGGCTATTCGTTAGCAAATAATAATCTGAAGGCGTAGGCGATACCAACCGTTCTAGTAGAAAATTCTTTTGTACTTTCTTATCTTTGCCTTTATGCCCTATACTGTTATATACTAATTTAGATATTGTATTTAGAAGTCACTACAACAAGTAAGAAAAGCACTAGAGGCCACATAGATGTGGTTTTACAGAAGAGTGTTAAAAATACAATGGGCAGCTAACAAGAATAATGCAGATGGCCTGAACAAGGCCAGTGCGTAAAGGAACCTTATTTCTCATGTTAGAAGGATGCAATCCACTTTCTTAGGGCATATTATGAGAAGAAAGAAGCTGGGGTGTATCCTGACTACAGAAAAGAAAGAACGAACGAATGAAATTTTAATTTCTTCATGGTAAAGAAAATAGGCATTATTGCCTTTTTACATTTCTGCCCTGCAATAATAGAATTCTCAAAGTGTTTTCAAATTAAAATATTCTTAATTTCATTAATAAGTAATCAATATTATCATCGTACTCAACAACTGAGCACACACACACGTACGCATAAATGCACGCAGAGATAGAGAGAAGCGAGAGAGAGAGAGAGAGAGAGAGAGAGAGAGAGAGAGAGAGAGAGAGAGAGAGAGAGGAAGAAATAAAACTATCTACTTAAAATTAAAGTTTAAAACCAAAGAGACAGAAGTCCGCAACAGGTCGGTTGCGGCCTGTCTGGTAACTCAAAGGGAATGTTACACACATTGACTGGGTTAGACAGAAACATAGAAGAAGCGAATAATGATTGACAGAAAAGCCGACCGGATATACAATAACTGCGGCTGGGATTGATTTAAAAAAAAATATATCTTAATCGATTAATGGAATTTCCTTAATTAATCGATCAATTTCTAACGATTTGAAAAATTATAAAAAATATAAATAGCATTTTTTTTTAAATCACTGAAGAGTTTGTTTATTTTACTTGTTATAAGGCAAAATCGTTCTGACAACATAATGAAAATAAAACTGACAAGTTAAAATCAAACATTTTATTATTATTAGTCCAAACTTTCCAAATTTCATATCACAAACTTCTAACATAGCAAATGGTCTCGCATTTTAGCAAAAAGGATAAACATTTCTAAACATGTACGAGTAATAATGGATTAAAACTTGTGTTATCAATTAATGGATTAATTTTTAAAACCTATTAATCGATTAATTAATCGTTACAGATCCCAACCCTAGCAATAACCCTTGGAAAGGTACCTCTTCTCAATCAAGTGCTATGCCGAGTTTCTTTCCCAGTGTCTTGTCGACAGATGCGCGTGTCGTGGAGATGCGCGTGTCGTGGGAAGAAAACTGACGTTCACGTTATCATCATTTCAATTTTCGCACTTATGGGTCATATAGCCACTACTGCAGCCGACCCCACTGCACTAAAGCAATTATGTGCTATTGTAGTGATAGTTTCTGTAACAACTTACTTTATATGATGAGAGTGCTACCTCATATAAAACTTCTCATTAGTCGTCTCTTGCAACTGCCTGAGGGAGAAGGGAGTCCTATTTTTTGTCTTCTCATAGACAACTCCAGGAACTTCGCGGAACAGATCATCATTCCCAGGGCCTACCTTAGTAGTCGTGGGGCCTGATTTGGACCATTCTGATGGGGCCCTGTGGACATAAAATAATAGTTTTGTTGTAACGCGTTTTAAGTCAAAATGTAGAAAATAAATATTGATATTGTTTTTTTTTTAATTTTTAATACAGTGTAAAAGCATATATTCCTGATTATCTAATCTAAAATAATGTTTGTTCTTTATTCTGGGTGAAATGAAGAACAGCGGAGGCGTGTTCTTCGATGTTCTCCAAAATGTCGCCCACGTCGTTAGTGTTAGGATTAAGATTATGGTCTAGGGTTAGGTGTAGGATTCCTAAAACTAATTTCTTCTTGGGTCCTTAGCCGATGACTGTCAGAGCAGTCAGTGGCCAACACGCCTGGAGGCGCCTTGTAGGGTAGCACTAAACTGCTTCCACTTTGCTCAGTCGGTGGCCATCCTTCGTGCAGTGCCCCAGCTCTGGTTCATTCTTTGCATCTCAACCTACTTTCGGCTTTCACCACTGTCAGGCATACGAGCCCCAGACTCCGTATGTCCGTCCCGCATCAAAATTTTTTCATCTGTTGCCGTTTCCGTAACGTGATTGCTATTTACTTAGACAGGGGTGTCGGCCCTGTGCTAAAACCCCAAACCTGGAGCATCAGGGTGCCAGCTTTAGTCTGACCTCTACTCTTGCAGATCTGTCCAGCTTAGTAGAATCTGCCAGGAGTAAAACTCCCGCTGGCATAGCACTGGGGGTTGTCATGGTACTGAGCCGCCATACCGCTACAAGGTGTGGACACCACGAATGGGAGCTAAAATTAGCCCTCGCCCCATATTACTGAGTCTCTTAACTCTCTTTTAAGGTCGTATTGAACACACATCGTACTGTTATTCATTTCAACCCCCTCCCTCCTCCTTTTTTCAAAGCTGAGGTGGGAACCAGTGAGGGGGACCCGATTGAGTCAAATCGGTTTAAGGCCTGTCATGATCATTCCATCCACCAATTTTGCCTTTAGTCATAGCGTATTATGACATTAGATATTGATGTAAAAGACATAAAAATACTCAGCAACCTTTATTGTTACAACTGCGACAATAAGATCTGGCAAGAATTATTCACCATACATAAATATAAAAAGAAGTGTGAAACAAGGTTGCGTATTGTTCCCCTGCCTATTTAATATCTACACAGAGAACATTTTCAGACATATACATGAACTGCCAGGACTGAACATCTACGGAAGATCAATAAACAACATAATACTTGCAGATGAAACAGTTTTGTTAGCTGAAAGTGAACAGGAGTTGCAAGAGCTTGTGAAGCTAGTAAGCAGCATAAGCCATTAATATGGATTGGACATTAACATTGATAAAAAGAAATCTATGATAATTAGCAACGATAAGTCAACATTAAAGATACAAATAGATGGAAAAATCCTGGAACAAGTCCAGAGTTTCTAATATCTTGGTCATATAATAACAGAAGATGGCAGATGTGAAACAGAAATCAAGAAGAGAATAGGACTAGCCAAAGTTACATTCAACAACACGAAACAGGTGCTAGCATCTAAACACTAACTCACAATTTCAAACTGCGCTTCATAAAATGCTACATATTTATTCTTCATTATTGTATGGTGTAGAAACATGGGCAATGAACAAGCAATTAGAAATGAAGGAGCAATTAGAAGACAGAAATGAGGCCCTTGAGATGTTGATTTAGAAGAATGGGGCACGTCTCATGGAAAGAGAAGAATTAAAAAAACGAGGTCCTAGAAAACCTAGGAATGAAAAGAGAATTAATGAAGATCAAAATTAGACAGCTAAAATATTTTGGCCATGTAAAAAGACATAACGCTTTACTGAAGACTAAAATAGAAGGCAGAGTTGAAGGCACAGGTGCAAGAGGAAGACAGCGCTATAAATGGGAAGATAACATCAAGGGGTGGACGGGAAAGAGTCTATCAGAGTGCACCATCAAGACAAGAGACAGAAGACGTTGGAGACCCAATGCAGCCAACCTTCGATTTGAAGATGACACCTAATGATGACTATTATAACATTCCTTAACCCAAATAAAAGTAAGCTACCATTTTCTGATGCGTCAAAATTCTGCCAGCTTTCCTTGAACATCATGACTGACCCTTTTAGCTGTTCATGGAATTGTTAAATCTTTACAACAACCACTTCTCCAGTGGTTTATTTACTGACTATCAATGATTCTGCCTTGTGTAGTTCCCGATTTGAGTCCCTAAGACGATAAACATAGAATATGACTATTGATTCATCAGAAAGAGGAGACTCCATCATAATATTTCAAGTATCTGAGTGATTACAAATTTCTAGTGAAAAGAATCTTCTCGGCTAGAATTGAGAACGTACTGTTTCAGAATAGAAGAAACGTGATGTGCAGAATGACTGCAAGACTATAATTCGCGCTAGAGTATTTCACGCTAAAGAGGAAGATGTATAAAAAGCAGAGAACCCCGATATTAGAGTATTTACAGTCCTTCGGTTAACCTAGTGTCGTAAATTTTATTTGAGATAGGTCTTAGAAATAGTGGTCCCGTTAGAGTGAAGAATGATAGTGAAGGCTCTATGATAGAAAAGGTAAGAAATAGATAGTTGTTTCACAATGGTGCTGAAAAGAGTAAGGACAGTCTCTGAGATCGGGTAATTTCTCCGATCTGCCTATCTTACGACAATTTTTGTTTATCTGTAGACTCCTAAACCTCTCCTGGCTAAACAATTTTTGCCAGTTACTCAACACTCATGTACACACACCAATTTGGTGCTTCAAACACACATACGTGAATACAAACTACATATAACATATATGGGGTAATGGGTCGGCCAACACAGTAATATCAGTTTTATGGTGTTTATTATCATTAAACCAAAATCACAACATTTAGCATGGTACAGTCAAAAATCATAGTTACAGAAAAATACAAATAACAACGAGGAGGGGGGGGGGGGGAAAGGGGTTTGAGGAGTAGTATCCCAATATGCCCTTCCCGCTTGTATAGACAAAGAAAACCCAGTCCAAAGACAAGTGGTTATCAGAAAGAGATAATTTAACCCAAAAATAGATTAATTATTCTGATAGGGGGTTTTACAATAATTGGTATGGGGTGTAGGAACAGAGTCCTAGTGTTCTCCAACTTATCCCTTGACTAAGCAGATTAAGGGAGGGGAAATAAGCAAAGGTAAGCAATCCCGCTTAAAGAGAACAATACAATGAATACAGTATAAGGGTATTTACCAAGCAAAGAGAAATATAAGTTTTGCTAATATATCTCGTTCATTCATGCACGCTAGCGATGGCCATCACACATTTTCTCACACTTACCGCTCGGTGAATCTGGCACTCCATAGAATAACACAAACAGCAATTAAATTACTCGATAAACTGTCTGAGTCTTTTCCTTCGTTTTCCAGCCCCAGACTAAGCGGGTTTGGCGTTTAGCAAATTTTCCCGTAATCGCTGGAAGGTGAAGCATTAGTGTTCCTTTTTGATTATCAACTAAAAGTTTCTATGGGATGGCACTGGCACAGGTAAATTTATGAGAAGGTAGTGGTCTCCTGGATTTTCACCGCTGGTGGTGTAAAACTTCTATAGCGTGATGACAAGACTGAACAGCGAGGTATGGTTTTTCTCTTCGGGGGTTTTAATCCAGTGAAAAATTACGTGACTGTCAGTGTACATAAATGATATACTCTTTTCCACAGCAGAACAGTAAAATTTAAATATATCGCTCTGGCAATTGTTCTTCTCCAGTTAATCTTTACAGACTATATTGATTTAGTATTTAAATGTTCTTGGGTGGCTTTATCTCATGTAACTTTAGAGAGCGAGACCGCACCGGGTCGCCACAAGATTATATTTAAATGTTCAAAATTCTGGATAGATGTTGAAGAACCGAGTCTGAAGGACTCTATAATTTTGCTGGGACGCAAAGGTGTATGATCATTTTATGTGAAAAATTAGAAAAACATGAAATCATATTTTGCCGCGCGATAATTTTATAGTTAAGACTATTAAATACACTCGCGTATTCAATTATATATATTTAAGAAACTTTCCGCGAGTCTAATGGTTAAAAACACACACATATATATACAGAACTAAAGTGTATTAATTTGTTATAATCCCTTAACGGCTTCAAAATTAAATTTAAGCATCTATTATATTGGGAAATAACGTATAGATATCATTTAATTTACAACTGGAAACTTTTGAGATGGGTTTATTTAATAGGTTTAAATTAACACAAAATCCAGTGAAATAAAAATGAAAGAACTAGACCATGATCAATTGAAACTAATATATTTTACCGTTGCACAGAATGAATTCATTCCAATAAAGCCGAAAATCCAGAGGAAATCTAGCAGGATTCTACTATAAGCTAGTGCTTCTTTAAATCTCTGGCAAACGAATGATAAACTGCATTCTTCAGTGGCCTCAGTATATATTAAATGAAATGAGAGGTAATATCTAGATGTTAAGTTTAACGCCTTATTTGAAATCAGGGAACTTTCTGATTCGGCGCCGCCAGTCCTCGCTCGTATTACCCAACTTTCTGATCGCTCGTCTTTCCCGTTCGTCTCGTTCTGCGAGCGGTTTCAGCGCTCTTCTCTGTTTCGCACTGAGATGCTAAACGACAGCGGAAACTGCTTCGTCCGTTTTGGGGACCACTACTGCCTTTGATCGTATCCCGCTTTCCTCGTTGGACTCTGGCCACGCCCTACAAGGCATGGGGGACAGGCAAGGTAGGGAAATAACTGCTTATAATCACTCTAGCGATTGGCAGTAGGCGTGGTTTAACCTCCCCTTAGACAAAGCGACGTACAGGATGCACGCATGAAACTATCTACATATTAATTAGCCCACGTTGTAGAATTCCACGTGGAAATGATGCATACTAATGAGCCGAGGTGGTAGAATTCCCCGTTTCTATTGTGCATGCCAATGAGCCAGCGTGGAATCCTCGTTCACTCTTGTGTTGCACACAAATCCAGGGGCTGCGAAGCTATTCGAGGCTACTGTCCTATCATCTAACAATTCAGGGACTTCACTTTTCATACTATACGTACGTCACACCTAGTACCTACAGTTATCTAGAGCACGTGTTGATAACAATTAACCTACAGTTATCTAGAACACGTGTTGATAACAAACCTACATATGGGACTACATAATATAGTCAAACAGTATTTAACACCAAAAATTAATGTGTACCGGTAGTAGTTATTCAAAATATAAAAATAATGTAAAGATCTAATAAAGATATAGCAATGCTTCATGAACCACGGCTGCAAGAGTTTGGTTCAGGCATCTTGCTATGGGACCAGTTCTAATGGTTACTCTATACTCCGTAAGGAGCGCAACAGAAAATGATGACGGATACATAATAACAAGGTAAAGGTAATCCCATTGCAGATGCTGCCGTAGGGGAGTGAGGTGTTAGAGACCTCACTACACTGCGTCCAGCATCGAGAGGTGGGGTGACCAGTTCCCTTCCTCGCTGCTTTTTCCTTCCCTAACTCAAGAGCAAAGTCAGGTACCAATTTACAGCTGGGTAGACTGGAGCGTGTTGACACTGTCACGGAATTGCCTCCCCTGCTTTGCAGTAGTGGTCCAACAGTGGCCAAAATTCAAAATTATCTAATATGAGTCTTCAAAGGTGTCTACCTTCGCACAAGATTGCTCTTGGCAGAGCTGTAGATAGAAGGATACTGATGTTTCTATCTCAAGGGAGTTTTCATAAGATATTTCAGAAGGCAAGAACAATGCTGCGTTGGGCAGGGCAATTGTTATCTCTGATCCGCCGCCTTTTATGAAGATTTATGCAATGATTAATTTAAGCTCGTTCAAGCCCCCACCCTGGTTTACTCAGTAGAATTCTTCTTATTCTGGTATAGCTCAGTTTAGAATGTATTTAGTAACTTGGCTGAAACAAACATGGAGTACATTCAAAATGATTAAATCGACGTTAAATTTGTATATTTACAAATAACAAATTTAATAATCACTTAGGTTTTAACAAAGTTTTAAAAAATGGATAGTGATTTATCAGAAAATTATCATCACTGTGGGATGTAATGGTAGTTTGTAAAGGAGGTCGCTTGGCAGCTTTTATGTGTTACTTAGCTGCTCCTTCTGATGTTTTGGTTCTTGGTAGACTGGATCGCTGATTCCGCTCGTCACTGGTCAAGGTTGTAGGGTGCAACACGTTCGCAGAAGCGTCAGGGAGTGTCTCCGAAGTTGGTCCCGCGTCTTTAAACCCGTCTGATGATGGTGTCTAGCTTCGACTTCAGGCCACTTGTACCCTTCTTGTTCCAGAGATAGTACCCTCAACTGGTACCACCAACTAGTATTGTAAAAGAAGAGAAACGAATACCTTCTGAGTATTGAGTTTCCCGACACGTAGTTATGTGCCCCCTTCTTCCTTTTCCACCATCCCATCTACCTCAGACTTTACCCTCGATGAGAATTAAGTTTAATCCCTCGAGATAAAACTTTCTTTAGATTTGAATTGAATAGCTTTATATTTGCTCTACGTTCAAATGAAAAGGTTAATAGTATAGATAGAATATGTTTACATTTACATCTACACTAGTTGAAAAATGTTCACAATATAGATTGAATATGTTTTCATTTACATCTACACTGGTTGAAAAGCTTGAAACTTTCATTAATTTTAAAGTGAATATGTTTATATAGACATTTACACGGGTTTGAAACTGTAAATATTCTATTTAGAATGTACATCATTTCTTTCACCTTTCCCTCCCTGCTCCATATGGAGCTTGGGACTACCTATGCTTTTTATTTCTCTTTAAGAAACTAGCAATAAAGCAGTCACCAGCCCTTGCAGTCGTGGTTCAAGAAATCATCATTCTATATGCTGAGGTTGCCAGCCTCAAATGACTATGACATCCACTAGCCATTTTCACAGATTAATATTCTTATGGCAATGTATGCATTTTAGTTCACATATTAGTAATGAAAAATATAGAATGTAAAATGTACAACTTATGCCAATCTTGGCTCACAGACTGTTTGCTCAGAGAAGTAGGTTAAGGCACTAGCAGATGCCTTTTACACGTGTTCTTGTGGGTCGTTACTTTAGCAATACGTTTCCAATTTGACTCCGTGTTTTCAGTTTCCTCAGATCCCGGTTTTCCTTGTTAAAATGATAGAGTTTTCCTGGGCTGTTTAAGTCCTTTAAAATGCTCCAACAAAGTCCGGTCTGATAAATGGAATTCTGATTCTAACTCTGGCAGTCTGGGTTTCGTCTTGGCAAGCGATTCACACAGTGTTCTCATCTGGCTAAAGTGTCAGATTATATGGCCCTTTTCCTCCCCCGCAGTTGTTTGTTACGATTTAGGCAGGGTCCAATCAGGAATTTGGTGGTTCCTCTATTTCGAACCCCCGACAATCGTTTAAAAACTGCATATCTGGCGATCGGGTGATCCAGGTTCAAGCCCGGGCTAGGAAATTTGAGTGAGTGTCGTCGGTCGGGACTTGGACTGGATTAATTAGAGCCCTGGCGAAGACATTTGAAGGAGTGTCGTCGACCAGGGGCTGGAATAACCTGAACGGCTCCTGAGCCGACCCAGCTCTAATGAGTACCCCCCGAAGACGGCGAGTATCTGTCAGAAATAGCGTGCCCTCAACGGCCACTGCTTCTTTGTCCAGTGCATATCTTTTGTACATGTCATTGTACAGGGAAAAAGGGATACACTCTTAAAAACCAGTCTTAGGTTAGATATACTAACCGGAGATTCTCGCCTCGAGTAAAAGCGGGCGTACGTTAAAAAATAAAAAATTTATAAAAAAAAACAGTATATAAAAACTGCATATTTAGGTAGAGTAATTCAAAATTATTCCAACGTGGAAAATTCTGTGCGCGATGCAAAAGGTCACGTCTCCCATAAATGGAAATGCAAAGAATGAACCAGAGTTGGGGCACTGTACGAAGGATGGCCGCCGACCGAGCAAAGTGGAATCAATTTGTTGTTGCCCTGCAAGACGCCACCAGGCGTAATGGCCACTGACTGCTTTGACGGTCGGCGGCTAAGGATCAAAGAAGAAGAAGATGACTTAAGCACAGCCCAACAATGGAGCTCCCCTTGACCTTCCATTGCTCAACTGACAAGACATTAAGACTCAATAAGAGCTGAAGGTGAAATAAGAGATTGAAAAATTCCGTTTTCTTCCAGACCCCACAACTATATTAAATAAAAACTTTGTTTTCATTTTTAATTTTATTTAACACCAAATAGAGTAAGCAATATACGCAAATTATTTACTTATAATTAGGGAAACACTGCAGATAAGGGCAATTTACCAAAAATTCGACTAAAGTCGAATGTGGCAGTGAAAGAGTTAAGGGCATGGTAGCTAGTTGAAAAAACACTGTGGAGCCCCCCTTCCCCTAGTGCCCTAAGCACGTGCTTATTTTGCTTAATGATTAATCCAGCCCTGCCTGGCACGGCTTGAGCAAACAAAACTAATACGAAACTGACCAGGCCCAGCTGGGTTTCACGTGCGCTAATCTTGTCAAAGCTGAGAAGCGCAGAGCGAATGTGATGAATTATCGCAAAAAGGAGTGTCAAATGGTTGTAAATACTGTACCAAAAATCTGTTTGATAAGAGATAATTAAATGTGTCGATCCCCGGAAATTTCAGGTAATCAGTACGAACAACAAATGTAACTGATTACTGCCGTAGTGAAGAAGAGATCGACCCAAAACTATGTGACAGACACTGTGAATCGAACCCGGCCACTTTGCTGCAAGAAACCAGAGCTGTAACTACTCTGTCAACTGAACGCTCGTAGACATAATACTGATGTCAACGCTCGAAGACATAATACTGATGTCAACGCTCGAAGACATAATACTGATGTCCAACAAACACCCTCACACTGACCCCACCCCCGCCCCTTTTTTTCTATCAAACTGCATAACAGACATGAAGAATCTACCATTTTAGGATAAAGGAAGGAAATAAAAAACACACACACATTACACATATGAAATTTTCATTTACCCCACGAGGGATGATGCCATAAACAAAAAGCGGAAATGTAACGTAGGCCTACTATCTGAATAGTATACAGTATATATTCTGATTACATAACCCATATATTCTGATTACATAACCCATATATTCTGAATACATAACCCATATATTCTGATTACATAACCCATATATCCTGATTACCTATTTTCTATTTATTATTTTTTTCATATCCATTCATGCGATGTTAAGGCATTTGAAGAAATACAAAGCAATAGGGGCGGACTAACAGTGATCTTGTCCCTCGGGAAATAAGGACCATTGGCCCCCCTAACCTCCCATCCGACATAGATTATTAGTTCTGCTCCCCCCCCCCCCCCTGCTGTGGGCAGTCGGTTTTTGTTCTTTATTATATACTGTTTTATTATATTGTGCAGTGCCATAGATCTATCTGTTCTCACGATAAGCACATAAATTCGTAGATTTCACAGAAAACAAGCATGTGATGTTAAGGCATTTAAAGGAAAAACAAAGCATCAGCGGCGAATTACCAGTGCACTGGGTCCCCGGGCAATAAGGGTCACGAGCCCCTAACCACCCATCCGACAAAGATTACTGGTTCTACCCCCCCCCCACTGCTGTTTCCCCCCCCCCCCCCCGGCACTGCTCGCTTGCCCTACCGATCAGTCTGCCCCCGCAAGACAGTGATAATAATCTAAAAGTCCCAAGTAGTTACAAGGGCGGATTTACGGATATTCACAGTATGCAGATGAATAGGGCCTCGCGCCGAGGGGAACCCAGAATAGGTGGAAAAATAAGGGGGGGGGGGGTTAAATGCGGAATTCAATGACGGCTCTCTAGCTTTGGTCCTGAAAGCAGAAACAGTGTGGTTAAGAGACTTGTTGACATGTTCTCTGAATATAAATGCAACATGTTTTGAAGATGAATGTCCACGTTTTTTAGAATGCGTGAGCTTATAACATTATCCTAATATTTTCCAGTTCATAGGAATGAGATTAAACGTTCATTGAGCGCCAAATTAATGGTACTTGTAAAAAGTTATTTCAGGTTGTCGTAAACGCTATACTATTTAAGCTGTCTTATAACATAAAAGCTACAGAGCCCGCTGAGAGTCATCAAGCAACAAATACCGACAGTCATCTAGTGTTATGTGTACCGTACTCTGTGGTGTAGAAACATGGACACTGAACAAGCCTTTAGAAGAAAGAATTGAGATGTGGAGATAACTGTGGCATCAATAAAATGACTGCTGAACATCTGCTTCAAAGATTCCTAACATATGAGGAACAAAGAAAGCACATATGGCCGTCACCAGTACCATTCCTAGAAGAACTCTATTGCGATACAAATCGCCGCAAGCTTACCACTGCTTTCTTTGAAAATGTTCAAATAGGCGTCTGCGAGTGTACGACGAAGAAGAAGTGAATATATAGAAGAATGGGGCGCATGTCGTGGAGAAAGAAGAAAACAATCACAGAAAAGCTAGAAATGAAAAGATAATTAATGAGTGAAATCAAAGTTAGACAGCTTATATATTTTGGCCGTATAAAAAGACATAACACCGTGCTGAAGACCATAACGGAAGGTAGAGTAGATGACACACGTGGAAGAGGAAGACAGCGTTATAAGTGGGAATATAACACGAAGAATTATTGTTATTGTTGATCAGAATTGACATTCCTGCACTACGGGAAAACCCACAGGTGCTCAGTCTCCCTCAGCAAATGCCGAAGTGTATGAATAATTTATCCTGTTGCGCTCTGGCTGTATACACGATGGAAGCATTCTCGCATACGCCCATCTCTACTAGACTTGCATTTGATGCCGAATTCCAGCATTCTTAACCTTAATGATTCATTGATTACGGTGTCATTCTCTAATAGGCGATCATTAATTGTCTTCAATACCTCCACCTTATCCATATCCAGTACACCCACTATGTGTGCTCTTGAAGCTAGTCTGTCAGTTCTTTCATTGTCGCGTACCACTGAATGACCAGGATAGTAGATCGACACCAGTTCCTAAAGATTCGAGGCTTCTAAGGAGGTTTTCCCCTCATGCCGCAGCCATCCATGTTGAACCTTCCGAAGCATGGACTGAGAGTTTGATACAAAAATAACCCTTGTTAATGAAGTGCATCAAGAGATGGACAGGGAATGGTCTGTCAGAGTGTACCCTCAAGACAAGAGACAGACGACGTTAGAGATCCATTGCAGCTGCCCTTAAATGTGGAGATGGCAGCTGATAATGATGATAATTGAAAAAGCCGGGCATCGAAAGAAATACATATCCTACAGTTTACTGAATTGATAGACAATTTAGTGAAAAGCAAGGCAATAAAAAAGTTGATTTTAACACCACAAGCAAGTAGCCTAATCTTCGCTCTTTTTTTAAAGGAAGTGTAGCATTTTATGGAAGCTTTGGGAGAATTTGGAGTAGAAGTGATAACAAAACTCTTAAAGGATATCTTTAATAGTGGTCGTATATCTGATGATCTACTAAAATCCATATTCATAGCTTTGAAAAGAAACCTGCAGTCATGGAATGTGAGAACATCGCACCATTAGTCTTAAGAGTCATATGACCAAAATATTATTACGAATTACCATGAGAAGAGCAAGAAATAAAATAAAACCAGAAATCAGCGATGAACAGTGTGGATTTGTACAAGGTAAAGGCAAAAACAATGCTATGTATATTATGAGAACATTAATAGAAAGAGCCATAGAAGTAAAAACAGATCTGTACTTATGCTTTATAGATTACAATAAGTCACTTGACAAAGTGAAACATGAGCAATATAGAAGAAGTGTTAAGAATAGACAGACCTAGGCAACTGCATAATATAGTCAAACAATATTTAACACGAACAAAGGTTAATATATAGTAGTTGGGAATGTGAAGGTCTGATGCTGTTCTTACAATGCATATGACTTTTAACAGGTGAAAGTCAATTAAATATCTGTTAAAGTCAGTTATATAACTAGAGCCACCAGGCCTTTACACCCCTCCACCTTAATATTATTCTTGTTCAGAGTTTTTGCTTGATTTTGTTCGTTTTGTTGTTGTTGTTTATTTTTTAAACATACAAGCATAATTGGTAATTGTGATTTTCCCTATTTACAATGATTTGACAAATGTGATGCCACTTTCTCATATCGGCAGTTATTCACATTATTTGGAATTGAAAACAATATATATCCTAATTATAACCCATCAGAGGTTGAACGGGATATTATGAGCAAATTATCAAAATGTTAGAAAGCAACAATATTGATGGTAAAGACTTGAGGATAATAAAGATCATGTACTGACAACAAACAGCAGCTGTAAGAATTAGCTGACAACTAGGAACGTTTCAGCAAGGAAAAAAGGGTGTCAGGCAGGGATGTGTGTTGTCACTGGATCTGTTCAATCTATACAGCGAAAATATAATGAGATCCATATAAGAGGAAATGCCAGGAATATTTGGCGGACATATATAAACAACTTGAGAATCGCTGATGATAGTAATAGCAAAAAGTTAAAAGGAGCTGCAGAAATTGATTGATACACAAGTAACAGAAAGTGAAAATAAAGACCCCAGCAAAAAGACAGAAAATGATCGTCTCAAAGAAAATGGTTTCCCCAGAATGTACTATCAAAGTAAATGAAACAGTTTTAAAACAGGTCAGTAGATTCAAATACCTGGGCACATTAATAACAACGGATGGAAGATGCATCTCAGAAGTGAAGAACAGAATAGATCGGGCAAAAACAGCATTCTATAAAATAAAGAGTATTTTATGCAACGGTTCTTTGTCAATGGAAGCAAGAAAGAGAGCTATTCAGTGTTAAATAAAAACAATCCTGACGTATGGGAGTGTGTCGTGGACAGCTAGTAAACAAGTAGGGAAAGCACTAGAGGCCACATAGATGGGGTTTTACAGAAGAATGTTAAAAATACCATGGACAAGAGTAATGAATTAGTCCCGATAGAGGCCAATGCGCAAAGGATACTTATTTCACAAGTTAGAAAGAAGAAATCCACTTTTTCGGGGGGGGGGCGGGTGGGGGGGGTGGGCATTTTATGAGGAGAGGAAAGCAAGAATATATTGTAACAACAGGTAACATTGAAGGAAAAAGGGATAGGGGAAGACAAAGAGAGCAAATACTGGACAGTTTGACATCGTGGCACGGAAGGAGGTCAACATTAGAATTGATACATTCTACTAGAGGCAGGAAGTAGTGGAGAGGCATGATCTCCTACGCCACTAGGCATTGTACTTGAAGAAGATGAACATTATTTAGCCTCTATGCGCGCGGGCAAGTCGGATAGTTTCACTCTTGTATTGAAGGGCCCCAAAAGTAGGTCATTGAACAGGACACGCTGTAGATCCGCTACCGTATAGCTATGAAACGTGTTGGACAAATGTGTTGTTTTTCAACCATTCTCTCTCACACCCCCCCCCCCCCCCCCCCCCCGTTTCCAATTGTCATCTCTATTAACTTATTTCTTTACCACCCCACCCCCATTATCCCCGAATGAGTGAACAACTTTTAAGTTTTCTGAACTTTTTAAAGTTATTTTTTACTAGTAACTGATTTATACTTGCATAAACAATTATGTTAAAATAATTGATCGCTGAGAGCCTGAGACTGTTGTCATAAAGAATTTAGCCCATATACAATTAAGTCGATTAATATATTGTATTTCATGTACGCAAGCAGACGAGAAAATTTGGCAAGGTTTCAACATTTTACTTTCCACCACTTATCTGGCAAATCGAGAAGTCGGATGTTGATGGCTTTGTAGTGCAGGACAGCTGATGGTGTATAGTCGTGATGCTCATTTAACTAGCAGTTCTCATTTCCCAGACATGAGATAAAACATTATGCGATTCCGCATTTACTGTGACAAATATGAACAACCGGATAGGTAAGTAAAACAAAATCGCATACCATAGCGCTGTGGTCGCAAAAAGAATACAATACTTGCCCAACACTAACCCATATAGGGCGTCTTATGAACTTCGCCCGCTATTCAGAGTCAGTGGATTTAATTGTTCTGTGAAACTATTCCATTTCTGTCATGGAATACTGTGGTACTGTGTGATCAATTGTTAATTTGTTGATAATCTTGAAAATGAAAGCATTTGCTGGCTGACCATTAAATTTCAATATATTTGTGCGTGCGTGTTTAAAAAAAAAAAACTGGTTGGAGAAAAATATGTCCTGTTCAACCCCTGATGGGTTATAATTAAGATTTAGGCTATAATGACTGTAATTTTAGATAAAATATGTAACTGCCACTGTTTGCTTATGATATTTTCCTTCCTGGTCATTTATTGTATATAAGGTGGAAATTTTCACATGTGTGAAGGACTGTTTTTTTTTCCTCTCTCTTAAACAGTAGATTCTTCAAAGGCCTACTTGAGTTGTACAGTTTTGGTGTTAAAGAAAGGAGGGGGTTAAAGATGAGGGGTATGTGGGTTTATATTTATATTACTCTCAGTTTGACATTAGTAATATATACTACTAGATCTTTATTATTATTATTATATTTTTTACTAATTATTTTGTAGGCCTATTGGTGTTTGTTCTGGTTATATACTGTTTTATTACATTGTGCAGTTCCATAGATCTTTCTGTTCTCATAACTTGTTCTACAATTATGAGTGGCTTGTACACAGATAAATATTTTAATATTGGGATTCTCTTTTCTTCATACCTCATACATTTTAGCAGAATGTATCCAGTATTATTGTCACGTAGACATGTTGTGGTTAGAGCACTGATCTCTCGGGGCAAAGGTGCCAGGTTTGATTCACAGTATCGACACACTACAGTCTACCCAGCTGTCATTGGGTACCTGATTTTGCTCTTCAGTTAGGGAAGGAAAAGGCAGTGAGGAAGGGAACTGATCACCCCACCTCTCTATACTGGACCTAATACAGGCATTCCTAACTAATATGGCGGGTTAGGTTCCAGACCACTGCCGTAAAGCGAGTATGGCCTTAAAGCAAATCACAGCCTTTTTCACTTGCCAGTGCATATAAAAGCCTAAAAATATGTTTACATAATATTTATAAAGTGCACAATAGTGCTAGGCCTAAAAAAACCGCCAAAAAATAAAATGCTATAGTACTGTATTGCTAACCTTAAAATATTTTCGTCCTTTGCTTATGATATATATATTAACAAATAAAACATTATTGAATCAGTTTACAAATTAACGGTACACAGGAAACACAGGATGTTTCGGGTTTCACCCTTCGTCAGCCACAGTTACAAGTAGACATACTTGTTAAAGTCAGTTTTTTAAGCAAGGGGATTTAAACATTAATATTTTTTACATGTCAGGTCAGATTTAGTTGTTACCTCCCTTGACTTGTTTGTTCCAGAACCTTCTCGTACCTGCGAGATTGAGAACAGTTCACGGTTCGCGGTAACGGCGCATGCGTGACTGTTTGGCGGGACTGATATGCGAGATATCTCGTGACAGTTTGCTCTGGGTTTTTGACCGGGCTGGTCAGCCATGTTTTCTTACTGTGTTTTCGGGGAGATATTTCTGGTGGAATATAAATGTTGAAGGCTCCCCATGATAATTCTAAAGCCTGGGATAGAAGGCTCGTATTAAGATTGTGCAATGTATATTAGATATTGTATTGTATTGCCAGAGTAGAGGAGGTAAGAAGAAAGTTTAGATTATTTAGAGCCAAGAACTTTATTCGGCTCATGTATTGCATTGCCAGAAGAGTTGGAAGATTATTTAGAGCCAGGAATTGTATTCAGCTCATGTATTGCATTGCCAGAAGAGTTGGAGTATTTATATTGTCTTAGAGCCAGGAACTGTATTCGGCTCATGTATTGCATTGCCAGAAGAGTTGGAAGATTATTTAGAGCCAGGAACTTTATTCGGCTCATGTATTGCATTGCCAGAAGAGTTGGGGGAGTATTTATATTATCTTAGAGCCAGGAACTGTATTCGGCTCATGTATTGCATTGCCAGAAGAGTTGGAAGATTATTTAGAGCCAGGAACTTTATTCGGCTCATGTATTGCATTGCCAGAAGAGTTGGAAGATTATTTAGAGCCAGGAACTTTATTCGGCTCATGTATTGCATTGCCAGAAGAGTTGGGGGAGTATTTATATTATCTTAGAGCCAGGAACTGTATTCGGCTCATATATTGCATTGCCAGAAGAGTTGGAAGATTATTTAGAGCCAGGAACTTTATTCGGCTCATGTATTGCATTGTCAGAAGAGTTGGAAGATTATTTAGCCTTTAGCACGCTGCATTCTTTTCCCAAAACTATGCTCCTGCCACTGCATTCTTTTTCACAACGCCCCGTTTTTATAGTGGGTGACTTGTAATGTCTATAGTTTTTGTGTTTCTTGGTCAATTGCTATAATTTTTGGAATTTTTATAAATAAATGAATGATGAATCTGATGATATAAAATTTGTTTGTGTACATGTTAGATGTGATAGGAAGAGAGGAAAGGAAAGATGAAAAAAATGAGAAAAAAATTTAAAAAATTAAAATTTTTTTTTTTTTTTTTATTAAAAAAATTTTTAAAAAATTAAAAAAAAAAAAAACCAACAAACGAAGAGTCCATATCCCTTGCATCTCAATGAAAGTCATTTGACCAATAGACCAATACAAATCAAATGATGATCTTTTCGTTACACCCATCATCAGTAGCAAAGCAACAAACGCCCTCGTCGGTAGTGACATTCGGCCGTAACCCTAAACCTTTCCAATATACCTAATCCTAACCCCTAAAATTATACATATCAGCAATGCCATTCTACTTTCGTTTCCATCTCGGCCATCAAACATATTCTGAGAACCGATGTCAGCGCTTATAAAGACAAAAATCTCATCCCCACCGCATGGTGTCAGAATCCAATAAAATTAGAGCAAAAATGGCCGCGTGTTCGATGCCGATTCATTTCGATTTTAAAAATTCACAGAAAATAAACGCGAATACATCCATTACTAAAAAAAAATCGGAAATGGAATCTAACTCTCTCCCAGATAAGTTTAAAACTTAACATCCGGGGGTGATATCACGTGTACACACATCCTATAGCTTGAGAACGAAGAAATCCGCAGGCGACATATGTCGCCTCCAGCTGTGAGAACATGGGTTTCTGCGGGCGACATGTGTCGCCCGCAGCGTGCTAAAGGTTAGAGCCAGGAACTTTATTCGGCTCATGTATTGCATTGCCAGAAGAGTTGGAGGAGTATTTATATTATCTTAGAGCCAGGAACTGTAGTCGGCTCATTTTTGTATTGTCAGAGGGGTGAAGGTGGAGAGCCTAGTTATACGATGTTTCCATGATGTACTTTACCCTGTAACTCGTGACAGTGATCGTTTGCTATGTACCAAGTGCCGTTTACTGGGATTGTTTACGTGTCTCTTGTTCCAGTCAAATAAACAGTGTATAAACGTTACAGCTGTTACTGCATTTCCTAGTATGCAAGGTTTGAGATGTTAGTCACTTCTGTATGTGCATTGGTGTGGATGATTGGTTGTCAACTTAATTGATACCACACGGCGTTCGTGTCTATGTGCATCTACACACCCACACACTTTGTCGGCCACCTGTAAGCCCGACGTTATCTGTACGTCATTAACAGCAGCACATATATTAGAACATTTACATTCTTGGCTGTAAGTACCCGGCGTTGCCCGGAGGTCTCACCTTTCCATACTACAACTTCAAGAGTGAGGCTCAGCCAAGTCTATCTACACCAGTACCAGTCGTATCACCAATCTGTCCCAGTATCCAGGTTTTAACAATACTCTACTTGTAACTGTGGCTGACGAAGGGTGAAACCTGAAACGTCCCGTGTTTCTGATTGTCCCGAGTCTTTCCTTGATGTTGATGGATACTGAATGGTAGGGCTACTTGCTGTTGAAGGTTGGGGTGGCTGTGGCAATTTCTTAAAATAAGACAACAATGAAGTTTGCCGCATTGATCGATGCTTCCTTTCGTGAAGGATTTCTCTGTAGCATGCTATACCATGTGATAGTATTTTAACCACTGTAGTCTTTATTATTGTTAATCAGAATCGAGGTCATTGCACTCCGGGCAAACCCATAGGTGCTCAGTCTCCCGCAGCAAATGTCGAAGGGTCTGAATACTAATTGTTCCTGTTGCGCACTGGTTGTACACACTGTGGATGCATCCTCTCATACGTCCATCCCTGTTGGTCTTACGTTTGATGCAGAATTCCAACAATCTTAGCCTTGATGATTCATCAATTGCAGTGTCATTTTCTAATAGACGAACATGAATCGCCCTCAGTATTTCTTCCTTATCCATGGCCAATGTACCTTTTATGGGTGCTCTTGAAGCTAGTCTGTCAGCTCTTTCATTTCCACGTACCCCGGCATGACCAGGACAGTAGATCCATATCATTTCTTGAAGATTCGATGCTTCTATGGAGGTTTTCCATTCACGTCAAAGCCAACCATTTTCGACCTTTCGAAGCATGGATTGTGAGTCTGATAAAATAACTGCCTTTGTTAATAGTCTCAGACAGCCATCTTAAGGCAGCAGTAACTGCCTCTACCTCCATTCTCATGCTGGAGGTTGTTATCATGTAAGCCCCGCTATGTTCAGTGATGGTTCTGCCCTTTACTCTAGCAGAGAAGCCCCACCTTGATTTATTACCACAGATTACAGACCCAACAGTGTACACAATGGCATCATCATCCCCAGCATTATCATTTATAAGCTGATCAACTTCCAGCTCTGCTCTCCCATTGTCCCAAATTCTGCATTCTCTACCAAGGCTGATGATGACTTGCTGGTAGTTCATCCAGCTCTCATCTGACTTACTCCACTCTTCTCCCTTGAATATACTTTCAACTGGGGTCACCTGTCTAATAGTCTCCTCCGCCTGCGCCATCCATGACATCCCCCTCTTTATTCTCGCTCCTTTGATGTCAGCTATATTCCCATGCAGGGGATGCCTTTTGTCTGTGGTTACACGCATATATGCTTTTACCTGGGCCATCGTATATCTGGATCTAATTGACAGCAATCCAAGAATGTGCCGCATCATCACAATAGGGGTATCTCGCGTGCAGCCCAAGACTATACGCATCCCTTCATTTTGAATGCGTTCCAGTCGTTCACACTGTGATATTGACAGCGTGAGTATTTCCAGGTGTTGCGTTGTTATTATATTATTTCGTCTGTAACTTCTTGAGTACACATCTGGTTACTCTGGCCAAGTTAGTATAGGGTCATACAGCTGAACAACGCACACAGCAATACACCAGAAATATCCATATCACCACCAAGGCCAAGTGGACAGTTAAACAACGTTTATTACAATGCACACAGCTCCATAGGTATCAACTTGGAAGCCATTATAGCGTATGGCATAATATATATATCGTCATCAGTATAGTTCTGTAGCGTCAGTAGCTAGTACACTGTCCCCTATAGTTTTCCACATCTTTATTTACTCAGTTCAAAGAAATACATACTTCCTTTCACATGCATATATCTAGTACCCCTCACATAAGATCTTGAAGTACAGAAGTTGGGATCATGTAGGAATCAACCACAAAATCATATAAATCTCAGGAGCTCAGACACATACCTCCACTCGCCATCAAACACACCATCACTGTCTCGCCCCTTCTCTCCCACCAGTCACCTGTCTCATGAGACCCAGCCAAGCATGACGGCTTAAGGTAGCTCACCCGTCTTTTCCAGTGACCCGTGTAAAAATAAACAAACACAGAGCCCCGCTGAGCTAAAGCTATATAATTCACACCTGTTATGAATTTTAATCATAACACCAGGCCATACTCGATTACAAACAAGATCAGCTGATGATACAAGAGAAACAGTAGTCTCTGCTCCAGGTGCGCTGCAGCCATTGTTTTTTAGGGCTGCCAGACCTCTCTTGCACTTCTGTATGATGTGATCAACATGGTGCTTATATGATAGCCCACGATCGAATGTTACTCCAAGGTATTTCAACTTGTTCTGCCTTTCAATTTTCTGTCCACTGAGTGTACTTCTTCAGAGTCAGCTGATGTGCGCGTCACCACCAAAAACCCCCTTAAAAGCAAGGCAAGCACCAAAAATAATAAACATGAATATAATTGAAAAGTGCAGTATTAGCGAAGCACTCTAAAGCGCAGCGCCTTAAAGTGAGGTACACCTGTGTAATGAAGTCTCTAACACTTCTCTCCCCTACGTCAGTGTCTGCAATGGGACTACCTACCAGACATTTTGTAAAGTTAAAGTTCTTATATCCTACAATAGCTGTTCCTAGTTTTAGTCTGAGCAATTTCTTATTGCTGAGAGTTTTTAATTCCCTAGTTACCTGGCAGGTTCTTGTTGGAGCTTGGAAGAGCTTATAATACATGTCTTTCTTTTAGATTTGTATCCCAGGTAACTATTATTTCTTCTGTAACTATTCTTTCTTCTGTAACTATTCTTTTAACTACACTTCTGATCTCACCTATCCCTACATTTATTCTGTTTGTTGCAGATCTGCCTTTCTTGGTTTGTTATCAGCTATTTCCTCTCCTTCTATACAAACAAGTGAAATTACACATACTATTAAAACATATGTTAAATGTGTAAAAATATGTTAATCATTTCATAATCTTGACAATGAAAGCTGGTGACACCTGTCCGGCATTAAAATGTTACAACTGTCAGCCGAAACAACAGTAGATATTTTAAAAAAGATACATTTAAAAAATGATCAGATGGAAACTGAAACAACAATTTTGAAGACCAGAATAGGTTAAAGACAAATGTCAAAAACTGACATATCAGGTGGAGAGGTACCTTTTAGCTTGTGAATTGAATAAAGGTTTCTTCTTCTTCTTTGTACACTCTCAGACGTTCACTTGAATGTTCTCAAAGAAAGCAGTAGTCAGTTTGAGGCTAGAATAAAGGTTTTAATTTAAGATAACCACATACCTTTTGTTAAATTTGTATTATGCAAAGTTACAGTTGCAGAGACATTAAATCAACTCATGAATTTTTTATAACTTCTTCATTGACATTATATGGTTAACATCAAGGACACTATCCTTTTACACCATAAGGGATTTATTGCAGTGGTTTATTAATGAATATAAAGTTTATGGATGCAATGCGTGGCTAGTGTTTTCACATGTTTTAATATGTTCTTTTATTGCAGATTTTTAAATCATGGCTTACTATACTATCATCAAAATAATTGAATTAGTTACATTATAAGGGATGTTAGCTGTAGGTTACTTGTTTGAAGCTATTTACTTTTGTTAAAGCTGTTAATGCTGAAAAAAATAGTCTGATAAACATATGAGCGTAATTAAACATTACATATTATTTGCAAATTAATAATAAATGCTCCCCTTTTGGGGAGAGTTCCCCAAAATGAGAGCAGAGAATATTAACATAGTAACCTACCAAGCATGACGTAAAAGTTGACTCAGGATGGTTGGGCATGCTGGAGGCCATATCCTTTTGAAATATTATGCCACAAATGTTTCACACAAGTGCAGATAAAGTTAGAGGAACAGACAGTGATATCAGAATAAGAATACAAAAGGAAAGAGGAGCTTCCATTGCATTTGGAAATATATGGAGATAAAAAGAAAAACACAAAAAGCAGAATCTTCAACTCACATGTCAAGTCTGTCCTATTGTATGGCTCTGAAATATGGAGAACAACAAAAGCAACAAAGAAGAAGTTACAGACTTTCGTGAACGTGTGCTTGCTTGTATTTGAAGGATTGAAATTCTATGACAAGATTACTAGTGTGTATCTGATGACAAGAAGCAGACAAGTGCCGGCAGAATTAGAGATGAGAAGAAAATGCTGGGATGGATAAGACGCACATTGACAAAACCTGTTGATAGCATTACAATGCAGCTTGAATCCCCAGGGTAAGAGAGGTTGAGGGAGGCAGAAAAAAATATGGAGAAGAGAACTGGAGACAGACATGAAAGGGATAAAGAGGATATGGAAAGACCATGAGCAGACGGCACAAAACAGGAAGTACCTGGCATAAATTTGTTAAAGGCCAGTGCCCCTTCGGGATCTGATGGGTAATGAATGAATATGAAATGCTTAATTTAAATATTTAGTGACTGATGCATTTTGAATGTGAATAAATAAATTATAATTATCAATGTTATATAGTACATTTTTAATTTATTTTGTTTAATCTACAGATAGCAGGAACACATTAGAACTATCATCCCAGAAAACTCTACTGCAAACACAGTGTATTTTAAATAAAGGCTCAGATGAAGAACTGGTATGTTTCTTTAAAATTTTCCTAAATATTGTTTTATCTCCTACTGTTTTACTATTTTCTACATAAACATCTGTGAGGTAATAGTAGGTGTGTTTAGTTTGGTTTTGATTTTTAGGGCTATCTTCATTGCACACGGACAACTCCATCAGTGTTCTGATCTCCTCCCTTAGATCACACAAGAATACCTGTCAACCTCCTGAGACAAAAACCTGTATACGAGACCAAAAAAATCCTTACAAACACCCAAAAATCCTTACGCAAAAAATATATTAATAAATTATACACAATACAGTTTTAAAATGAGAAATGACATATACAAATCTATTAGCATTTGAATTATTGTGATATAAAACATGCTAATAGTCTCATGCTGTTCTTTACATATAAAAAACTTAGTGATTGTGAGGTACACTATTCTTTCGATGTACAGTGTTTTGTATTATAATCAACACATGCACTTTTAGCACTTTGCAGAGTTGCATTTGTGCGCAGACTTTATCTGCACAGCATGTATCAATGTTAATCTTACACTGTAAAAAAGAAGTGAATGTGTCCGCATTCATGGACCTCCTGCAGTCTGTGTGGATTTTTTTCATCATTGAAAATGATCTTTCGCAGTCAGCATTGCTGTGAGGGAGTATCAGCAGCAATTTAGGGAAGCGGATGGCACCAGTACTAGTTTTCTGGTCAACAACTTCCAGCCAATAGCTACAGAAGCTCTTTTTCTGACCACTATCTGTCAGTAGAGGCACACACACATCAGACAACATACAGTAGTCATCGAACTCATCTTTCAGTGCTTCCTGATCAAGATCTTGGGCAAAAGCATCTGCCAATCTGCAGATGTTTGGATACCTGAGATTATCTTTACTGCTTGGATCTAGCACTTTTAAGTCCTTTAGAGCCTGGTTGTCAAAGGGAAATTTATCAGTAATTCTTTTAACCACTGATGTGTAAATATTTCTGACATCCTCAAAAAATGAACTCTTTACGCCACTATCAAGCTCCATTTCTTCAATAAATGCTCTGTTCTAGAGGCCGATTGCCAGTATGCTGTCATCATGCTGCACCCCATGATCACTAAATTTGATATGCCTCAAATCAACAACCCGTTTAACATATTTCATCTGCACAAATTAAACTAAAAATTGTCTAAGCAATCTGTCCATCTCCTCCATCATGCCACCAATCTGCGACTCATCTGTTTGAAAGAGTTTATTAAACTCATTTAACAGTGGCAGAATGAAACTCAGAAAACGAAGGGTCAGCTGGGTTAGTGGTGCTTTTAAAAGTTTTTGGATGTTTTGGACTCTGCCAACATCATTGTGGCTTTCGAAATAAGATGAGAGAGCTGTATACTGGTTAATAATTCTATCCACTACCTTCTGCAATGACAGCCAGCGAGTCTGACAATGTTTAAGAATATTCAGGTCATCTGCTTCTGTGAATAGTTGGAACTCCTTATAAGCCTTTCGTCGTTTTGAGCTGTGCTCAAAATGATAGTACATGTCTAACGAAAGGTCTTCTACTGGCACAGTCAACTGTTTGATTCCATCTTGTGCACATAAATTTGTAAAGTGGCAAATGCACCCAATACTAAAAACATAAGGGTTCCTCTGCTTGATCCTGGTAAGTACTGGGATTGATTTCCCCACCATGACATTGCAGTTGTCAGTAGCTTCTTCTTTCGTTCGCTTGAAATATATTGTCTATATCTGCAGTGTTGTTTCTTGTATAAACTTCATTGTCACTAGCAAAGCCGATGCAATTTTTCCATGGAAAATGAAATTTTGTGAACAGATTAGCAACATCACTGAATATCGCCTCACTGGTTCCACCACTGCATACAGGCATGTCCAACAATCTTGTTCTTGGTCCCAATCCTTCTTCAAAAACTCTCACCATAATAGCTAACCGCTTCTCTGTTTTC